>JAWNKX010000706.1:0-233569 GCA_035041755.1 Cacoxenus indagator
AATAATTTCGTTGGTAGGAACTTCGTAGAAGGTAAGGCGTTTAAAAATGCGAACACCCGATGAATTGGCTTCTCAACAATCAGATGTGGGTTTTCGGTGTTCCATATTCGAGAATTCTGTTGATTTTTAGGTAAAATTGAGTGTCTTGATGCACCCAATTAACTATATATCTCTTGTATATGTCTAAAATTTTTCTGATATGGGTGATATAAAAAGAATCAGCGGTTGGTTATTTTTTGAAAAACTAAAATTATTTTTATTGTTTAATTCTGAGGATTTTTGCTTGATAGTTTAATTCGAGCTATCGAGTTATCAGCAGTAGAGAACCCAATTGACCGTGTCAAAGGTCTCTGCAGTGACTGGCTAACTAGAGCGTGCTGCATCTGTGACATTGAAAATTCCGGAACGGAATCTAGTAAACCACTCCTGGGCTTCTCGTATACTACCACCATAAACTGCACAATAAACTGCACAAATATTTCGGCTTGTTTTGTATGAGGGATTTACCCCAAAGCGGTCAACGACGACCAATTTATCATCAATCATAGTTTCTCACAGCAATGCCAAATGAATGTTATTTACACAGAGTTCAGCAAGGCATTTAATTTACTCATTCATAATGTGGATGCATTCGGTATTCGACGCAACTTAGTCAGTTGGATTATCTCTTTTCTAACTTCTAGAACTCAAAGAGTTAACTTTAACACGGCGATATGTTATACTATTCGTGTAACTTCCGATGTCACTCAGGGTAGTCAGTCACCTTGGTTCACTATTATTTAATATTTTTATAAAGGAGACACAATGGAATGGAAGCGCAAAGCTTCATCGTAGAGAAAGTTCTTGAGTAACTTTCTACAAAGCGCTCACACAGAGAGAATGGCAAGGCTACCTTGGTGAGTGCAGCGCGGCGAAAAGTTTCTACGAAGATTTAGTCCGGCGACTTGATCGACTGCCAGTCTACTGAGAAGAAATAGCCGGCAGTCAGTTCTGTGCTAGATACTATACTCGCTACGGGCATTCAATTTCATACGCGCTTATAGTTATTATAAAGTTATCAATTTCTAAAGTTAATTAATGTAGTGAAACGAAAAGAAGAAGTGCTGCTTTTTGTTTTGAAAAATAGTTTAACAGTTTCATTTTCCAATGCATAGAACACCAGACGCTCACTCACTCTCACTCTCGGCCAATTCCACCAGCTAAAGGACAACCAAGTAAGTGAATCTCTATACAGTCCATCCGAACACTACCTTTCACTTAACTGTGACAGATGTAACGTCATGTGCTTCTACCATAAAAATGTAATTGTAAACCGTTACCTTGTTAAGAGTCCCACTCTAGAACGTGTCTCCGAATTTAATGATGTCGGAGTATTGATGGACCGAAAGCTGCACTTTGGTTCACACATTTTCTCTTCAATCAATAAATTCAGAGGCGTATTAGAATTCATTAAACGTTGGTATAAAGAATTTAATGATCCCTACACTACTAGATTACTGTTCATATCCTTAGATATAGTTAAAATAGTCCTATTTTAGAGTATGGATCCTGTGTATAGGACCCACAGTTTAGCAAGTACCTCGATTGCCTGGAATCAGTTAAAGAGCATTTCTTACTCTTTGCACTACGTAACTTACATTGGGCTGCTAACCTTCCATCCTATCGATGTCTCCTAAAGCTTATCCAACTATCTACATTGTAAAGTCGCTTTGTAGAACGACTTTCGGTGTAATGTTTTTGCACAAAAACATTTCATTTCATTTCGGTCGTCTTACCTGGCGTGCACACATTTAGGTAGTTAGAGGGCGCTGTTACCAGAAGCTCAAGAAACTAGAGTGGCTCCTCCGCCCTTCGAACAAGTTAACCTTAACTAATAAAAGGCTCATCTATCTGCAACAGCATGACAGCTGCATGGCGTTACACCATACAAATTTTGGGGCCCTACTGCCGCTTACAACATCAGAAGAGTGCAGGCGTGTCAGAGCAAGGCTCTCAGAAGATTTACGGGCGCCGCTTGTTACGTCCGCAACACCACGCTGCATAGGGATCTTTCCGTGCCAACTGTTATGGAGGTGATTAATTCTCACAGCTGCAGCTATAACTCCAGACGTTTGTCTCACCCAAATCCGCTGCCGTTCCCCCCTTACCCATATCGCAGCAAGGCGTAGACTGAAGAGGCTACACCCGCATGATCACCACCTAAGAAGGAATCAACCTTCTATGTCATTGCCTTTACGGCGCAATTAGCATAATTTTTAATTTAGTCTAAGTCAAATGTTTCTACACATCATTATATAATGTTATACTGTAATTATACAAAAAAAATAAATAAAAAAATCTAAAATGGGCTCTGCTAAGATTTCAAAATATTTTCACAAAAGAGAAACCTGGGGTCCTAATTAGATGGGGATGAGCAGCTAAAGCAGTTCATCTAGAACTTTTCACAGTTTCTTTCTATGCAAGTATTATGTGCAAAACTTTGACGATGTTGCCTTCAACAACAAACGTTGACTCATTTAGATTCTTAAGGCATGCTGGCATGTATGACCATGAAAGAACAAACGTACTTGTTTGAAAAATTCCCAATAATTCGTTTTTAGAGTCAGCCTAACACTTCTATAAGAAGCAACTATATTCTGAACTCAAATACATTACTTGTATCCTACAAATTGCTTCGGTTTATATCTTTCCCTTTAAAAATGTTTGGCTAATTGCATCACAAGTTAAGAATGTGCTCAGTCTATGTTCAGCAAGTATTTATTTACTGTCACAAAATAGAATTGTTATTCTATTTGAATTCAATTAAGTTCAGTCAAGTTTCCCTAAACCAATCCCTTTTATGTATTACACATCATATTCGTTTCTGGTCACATTATAAATCAGGACAGGAATCCATGCGGCAAGACGTCGTTGAAGTCTAACATTCTTTGACTTTAGAAGTGATTGTAGGATGCCTCCTCCTCCTCGGGCCCATCACACCCATAGTTGGATGTATTTTTGCCAATCTTCAAAAAAAGAACCAACTTTGGCAGTTCCATATTAGTTTTGCTGAAATATCTGAAAAAAAGGCGGCAAGCACAATTTCTACGATTAATAAATTTTTTATTTTTTAAATAAAATTTCATTTTTAATATAAATTATATTTTATATATAAATTTAATTTTCTTTGTTCCAAAAGTTTACTCCATGGTTTTTGGTTTTCCAATTGGTAGTTTACATTCAATT
The DNA here is from genome assembly GCA_035041755.1 of Cacoxenus indagator. Taxonomy (NCBI): domain Eukaryota; kingdom Metazoa; phylum Arthropoda; class Insecta; order Diptera; family Drosophilidae; genus Cacoxenus; species Cacoxenus indagator. Next base: position 3,226 of record JAWNKX010000706.1, read on the forward strand.
TACGCAGGGCAAACTTGTACTCCCTTACAAAAGGTATTCGGTCATCGTTTCCCAAAAGTCTAGGAACTTCTCCATAAGCCATACTAGGCCACGCTCAACGTATTGGCCCTCGTAATATTCGAAGACACAAATGACTTCGCAATCGTTCATAAAGTAGAGAATATCAGCTATTTCCATAGGGATTTCCAATATATTCGGATTATTGGGATAACGTTTTAGTAAATACATCTTGCATATCTCGCTGAACAACAATTCGAGGTGGTTAGACTTATTATACTTGAGAAGTTCTGTGGACTCCTCTTGTAGTACCATAACATAAGTCATCGTTTTCTATATTTGGATCTATATATCAGGAAAGAAGAAGAAAAAGAACTATTAGTTTAAATGAATAACCAGAAAGTCGTAAATTTAATTGCACATTGCAACTATCAGCGCTTAGCGTCTGCCGCCATCTTTGTTCTTATTGTACGCACACAGGAAGAAGCAGAAGAAGAAGTAAAAAAGCACGCTGCCGCACAATTCGTATTTTCATCGTATCGCCACTGATTTTACTCTATCAAACGGCAGCGTTTGTAACTAATGCAGCAAATTTAGAGGGATTTTGATTTTTTTTAAGCTAACGCGTAAATTTCGCACAATTTTTGTATGAATACTCACCGAGATGAAGCACCAGAAAGCCGTCAATAATCTTTGCTGTAAGTTGTTGTGTTGCCAGACTGCTGGGTGTTGCCACATACTACAACAGCAACTCCTGAAAGGCGTCACTTTGCCTTTGTGGCAACTCTTGAGTTCAGTGTGTCTTAACTGATAAAGCATGTGTTCCTATTAAGTATTTGGGAATATCATAAGTAACACGCACTTTATATAATATAGTATAATTAATTACGGTGATAATGTAGCTGGATAATAACTTTTGCTTAACTGATTGCAAAACGTTCTAATTGGAATTTCACTCATTCACTAGTCCAATCGTAGCGTTGCCACTTGCCTCTTGCAGCTGAGTGGCTAATAAATGCGACGCTTTCCAAACTTTAGTTCTTTTTTGTTGTTGTTTAGTTGGACAATGAATGATGTTGCCAGCTAACATAAGAGTTTTTGGGTTTTTATTTCCTACATTAATTTATTTTTAACTAACTTCAATTAAATGAATTATAAAATTATTGTCCGTTTTGTTGCTGCAGATTTTTGTGGTCAATTAATGAGGTCCAAAGCCATACAGATGCACAGACGCATACATATTACTATTTATAATATTGGTATAGACTGTGTATGGATTAATATAGATTTACTTTATGTTTTTATTGTTTGGAATTCCAACATACATAACTCTTGATTATACGAGTATTGATTTGTTTCTTACGGTCTTATAAAGCCATGGAGTTTGTAATACAGTGACTTTCGTCTGTTGAAGAGCACTGCATACTCGTACTGAGCAGCCGAATCCCCAAGCAGATGATGAGCCAGTCACCTAAAATTTGATTCCGTTGTAGGCATTCAATTGTTTTATAAAGTCCGAGGCACACATCACGGTGTGTACAGGGTGTTCAAGAAGCCCCTCCTGATCTCCAATTTAGATTTAGATCACAGCATGGCACTCCCGAACAACTGCATCGAGTCGTTAATCACACACTTACTGCGTCTGAGAGTTAACAGTATTCCTCTGCAGTCTTCCTAGATGTTAAACAAGCATTCGATAGGGTATGGATCTATGGACTTCTGCATAAATTAAAATTACTCCTGCCTGGCAAGCAGTTTTTACTAATGCGAAGCTTTCTCCAAGGACGAACCTTCTCTGTGGTGGTAAGAGACAAAATATCCACCATCAGGCACATGAGAGCCGGTGTCCCGCAGGGGAGTGTCTTAGCTCCGGTCCTCTACTCCTTATACACGTCTGATATGCCTACAACTAGATATGAGCATTCGATTATTGCTACTTACGCGAACGATACGGCAATTATATTCAACTCTGCCTCTCTGAACGAAGCTGCGGAGAAATTGTCCAGCTACCTGGATAGATTCCACTCGTAGGCCAGGCGTTGGAACATAGCCATAAACTCTGAGAAATCAGCTCACTCCACCCGTACATTAAGGCAAGGCGTCTGTCCGGTTGTGACTTACAACACAAGCATCATTCCGCAAATGGAGCAAATCCGGTGTTTCGGTCTGATCCTGGACAAGCGTCTTACCTGGCGTGCACACATTTAGGTAGTTAGAGGGCGCTGTTACCAGAAGCTCAAGAAACTAGAGTGGCTCCTCCGCCCTTCGAACAAGTTAACCTTAACTAATAAAAGGCTCATCTATCTGCAAGTAGTGACAGCTGCATGGCGTTACGCCATACAAATTTGGGGCCCTACTGCCGCTTACAACATCAGAAGAGTGCAGGCGTGTCCGCAACACCACGCTGCATAGGGATCTTGCCGTGCCAACTGTTATGGAGGTGATTAATTCTCACAGCTGCCGCTATCACTACAGACTTTTGTCGCACCCAAATCCTCTAGCTTTCTCCCTCACCCGTATCTCAACAAGGCGTAGACTGAAGAGGCTACACCCACATGATCTCCCTCTAAGAAGGATACAGCCTTCTATAATTAATTAAGTTAATATAAGTCTAATTTTTTATTTTTATTTTTATTGTCACGTCATTATTCTTTAAATCCGACAAATGTGTTATGCAGTTTACTGCGTTAATGTTATAATTTAATTTAAAAAAAAAAAAAAAAAGATAAATTTATAAAATCTTAAAAATTAATGAATATATCAAATAAATAATGAATAAGCAAAAATAAAATAAATAAATATAATAATAATAATAATGGACTTGAAAGTGAAAATTTTTAAATTGATTTTCAAAATTTTTTTCTTGGTACCAACCAAAAAAAGCAAAAAAGCACAACGACTTAAGCTCGAATGTTAACACCAATTTAAAGGGAGAACAAATCACGAAAAAAAAAGAGATTGAACTCAATATACAGGAAAGCCAATTTTAGGTGTTGTACTTGCTAAAATAATTAAACAATGTTAAGCACAAAATGTATATTATATTATTTATATATATATAAATAAAAGTAAAGATCGAAAACGACAATAGACAAATCAATTGCCAAATGCTAGTCAAACTGTGTGGAAATGCAACCATCTTATTGCAGGTCTCTGATGTCTTTATATATGGGGTAATATAAAAATTCTCCGCTGTTTTTTGGTAAATTTTTGAACAAAAATGTTGTTTATTCAAACCAATTTCAATCAAGTACATATTGGCCATTATTATCTATGACCTTTTGCCATTTTCAGGGTAGTTTCATAATTCCATCGGTGTAGAACTTCTTAACCAAGTGATTTTCAGCGGCTCTTCTGTCGGCGGTTGAAAAATCATCCAAATAACTTAACCAGGCGGTGTTTGAAGCGATGCAGAACGGGAGGAGGTAGGATGCCGAGACGGCTAAGAAGATTGCAGCCCGTCGACCTCTCTATCAGATCATTTTAATCTTTAATTTGTTCCTTCACACTTACTAATATAAGTTGTATTGTTAATTATTGTAAATAGTTTAATTTAAGTTGTTTTTTTATAATAACTGAATATTTAAAGGGAAAGCAAAGAGAAAGAAAAATAAAAAAAAACCTCTTATGTACTGGTCCCAGCTGTTTTGTATCATGGCTTCGGTGCTTGAATTTCAACCTCTGGGCGAACATTAGTTATTATAAATGGTTGTTACTTGGGAAAGTCAACCACGAAAACTGTAACTAAAAAGAAAATCAGCAGTGAAAAAATTTTTCTCTATAGATAAAAACAATCAAACTTTTAATGCGTCCTTTGATTATCTTCATTTGTCCTTCAACCAGCTGCTGCTCACTGGCGTTGTAGCAGAAAATTACAATCACTACACACACATACAAGCACAAACACACACACACCCTGAATCTCAGAAATTAATACAAATGAAAATTCATAGTTGAAGCTTATTTCACGCATTTTGACTTTTATTATTTTGAATTAAACTTGCGCCAAGCCACAATGATCGAAACTGACATGAAGCCATGACCTAACGACTGAGAGTGACCAACAACAACTGACCTATGAAACTGCGCGCTATTAACTGAGCCCAAAAAAATAAAATAAAACGAAACAAAAGAGGAGACAGAAACGGAACGCCAAACGGAAAAAGAGATGAGAGAAAGTAGTGTTAGAAAGACTGAGACGAGTAAGGAAAAGGAATTCTTGCTTATTATTGATAGCCTGAGTTCCACTGGTTCAATTCCTTGCTTCTTCTGCTGTCGGCAGCTTGTTTTATTTGGCTTAATGTGTGTGGGTATGCGTGTGTGTGTGTTTTATTTATTTTGTTTGATTTGATACTGGTGCTGCCCAAACTTAACTTAAAACCCCATCCATCAGACAAGGGCATGCTTCACCAATACCAGCGCTAATATACTCTTGCTGATACACTAAGTGCTTTATCTGTGACTTTGACTTTGTTGTTTTTCCGGTTGTTGTTGTTGTTGTTATTATTGTTGTACCAACGTTGTTGGCCATGACGTTAACGGCGTAAGTTACCATCACACGTTGCGCTCTTCTCATCATAGTGATTTTTCTGCCACCGTTCAACTAATTCATCAAATTTAGTTCAAAACTCAAGATTAATGACGTACATGTGGCGTATTACAAAGCTTGGTGACTTGATGAAATTTATTATTACAACACACAAAAACCCACACAAGCAGGCGTGACTATGACTTCCTGTATAGCCGCTTAGTTACTTTGCTGTCTTTTTCCTATTTTCGTAGCTTTTCTTTCTTCTGCTAAGATTTAAGCGTAGACTCATGAAACTTTATGCGAAACTACTATACAATAATAAAAACCTTAAATGTATGTTCGTAGTGCATTGTTGCCATATCTAACCAGACTTAGCCGTTGTATTCGAAAATACAAATAAATAAATTTAAAAAAGGTATAATTTAAAAAAATAATCAACACTCGTCGCAGTTCGATGAAAAATAAATGTGGCCATACACAACGAACATGCTCTAGTGATTCGCTCGTGTAAGGCGCTGTTGACGAGCCGCTGTTCGTGTGAAGTTTCAAATTTTGTTGATTTGCTCGAGCGCATCCCATGAGCCAGCCTAACACAACTGCATTCTAAATTTGTATTTAAAATCTATTTGATTATTCAACTGTTTAATGAAAAATATGGACAAATTGAAAGCCTCGCTACAATACTAGACTTTTGTATTGAAATAATAGTAATAAAATAATAGTGCTAAGAAATTGTAGCTATTCTAGAGGTTTCCTGAAAATTTCATCGAAATCGGTACAGCGGTTTCGTTATCCATAGCGAATATACAGACAGACAGATAGATAGACATACATCATATTTTATATGTATAGATAATTTTAGAAATTCATACATTAAAGAGAATTAACCACTTTATATATTGTTATCTTTGATAAATAATGGAAACTGACTTAGTATTACCGGTTACTTCCAAGTGTCAACCTGGTCCTATTAATCGGGGTTGCCACACACATGTTCCATGAAATCTGTGTACTCACACCAATATCTGAGTTGATTGGTTGTGCACAGTTTTATTATAAGAAGAGACGCATTAGCCGAGCCCTTGTGCTCATTTTTCTCATAGAGGACCGGACAGCCGTATTCGATGTCTAGTCGAAATCATTCTCATTCTTAACATCTCTCAAATAAACATAAGTAGGGAGAAGTACATATATTTTGTATGGCTGTCTTTTCAACCAAAATAATAACTGGCGAAATATGGAACGTCATTTCATATTGTTTTTTTCCATTTATCAAATATACCGGTTACGTAACACCGATTACGTTCTTGTCATTCCATTTATGAGAAAACGGTTTTTATCTCTTTTATTCAATACAGTTTTGCGCTTTCGGCAAATTTATATTACTATCTAAGCTAGTCGACGTCGAAATGAAAAGCATTTTAAGCCGCTTACAAGCCAACCGCCACCGCACCAGCTACGAGAATAAGCGTAGAGTACGTGCAGCGAAATGAAAGCTTTCAATTAACACAAAACCTCAGTGGTTGCTTACACTTAAAAAATAAAAGAAAATAATGAAAAAAAATGTAAGCAATATAATAAAAATCGAATAAGAAATATCATGAAAATAAGGATTTAGGTGAGAAATCGCGCTTTAATGGCCAATCAAAGTTTCGCCAAACAACAATGAGCGTCAGTTAGGCGAGCCCAGTTAAATGGCCAAAGAGAAGCTGCGAAAATGGCTCAATTTACTGGCAACATTTGTAGACACGTGGAATTTTAACAAACTAAACACATACCCAAGTCGAAGAAAAACACATACCCAAGTCGAAGTTGAAGTCGAAGTCGAAGTCGAGTCGAAATTGAGGTCGAATACAAAAGAAAAGCGAAGCGCAGGACGCTTAACTAAAAGCCAACCGACCGCAAATCCCTTAACACATTTGTCAACACTTCATCATTGTCAACACTGATTGTTGGTGTTGTTGTTGTTGTTGTTGTTGTTGTTTCTTGGTTAGTTGGTCGTTTGGTCTATTACTGAAGTGCCGCTGGCAGCATCAGTCAGTCGTTCGTGTGACTGTGTCGCGCGCTTGTTAAATGTACACTTCAATGGCTTGGCGATACACTTTTGACAGGGTTGACCTTTTTTTACTTTCTTCTATATACGACTATTGTATTTCGTTTTTCTTTGTTTAGATAATTTTTTATATTATATATATATTTTTTATTACTTGGTGCAAACGAATACGCTTGCTCCCATGGGCTAAGCCAGTAACTGGACTCAGTTGAATTAAGTTGGGTACTGGACAGTGAAACAGAAAGACAGACAAACAGACAGACACACAAATGAAACAAATCAACGGCAAATAACAGTTTTTTATATATACATTGTTATATATATATTTTTTAAATTTTGTATATATATGGATATTTTTAGTAAAGAATAACAAAACAGACTGAGAGGGACAAACAACCAAGAAGTCATTCACTTCTGTTGTGAAAGCGTGTGACTCCTTTCAATTATTATTTTTTTCACAAGAAACGGCATCTCTACTTTTCACTCTACACGCACACATACGCACTGTTATTACATATACAGCATAATCTCGATAATCCGGAAAATTATAGACAGGCAGTGCCCGGATTACTTTGATATAAAAAGAGTCGAAAACAGAAAACATTTCTGAATGAATACACATTTTTATTGAGTAACAATAATTTAGGCTTTAAAATTGTATTCTTCTATGTTTTAAACATTTTTAGCGGGTTTGAAAATAATAAAAAAATGTCATTGGTTATTTGAATTTTCAATGTTTTATTTTTTTTTTTCATCGTGTTCGATGTCTTCGATATTGTCTTTCGCAATCTGATCGTCACTTAATTTAGTTCAATCATTCAATCCCTTCATCAATATATATGGTATATCTGGCGATATTTCGACTAGGTCAAGTATTTTATTTGAGTTACTGGGGCGTAACATAGCAAAGAAGCAAATCACTTGAGTTCCAGTAAGAAATCCATTAAAGGAACGAAGCGGTCAAAGCTTTTGTAATAGTTCATTTCCGTACGTTTGAGTGAAAATGGAACCATTATAGGATCACTCGTGTGTCTGTTCCACCTTTAAAGCCCATTTGCCCCGAACCTATTAGACCGATTAAGTTATGTGATAAAAAATAAGTTTAAAGTTATTTAAGGAAATAGATAAAAGTTTGGTAGCAAAAATTGGTCCCAATTGAAGAACTGATAATGATTGTGGTTGGCAAGTCGCATTGTCTAGCAGTAGAAGTGCTTTGCTTGACAGATTATGTTTTTTTAATAAACAACATCTTCTTAAAACCAATAATTAAACAGTAGTTCAGTCATCCAAGCATTTTTGGTGTTGGAATATTCTGAAGGTAAGTTCAGTTTTTTCAACACCCTTGGATTTTTGGCGGGTATCTCAATGCAAATAATTAACTGAATATAAATAAATATAAAAAAAAAATTTAAAATAAAATTTAAAAATACGAATTAAAAAATAATAATTTTAAGTTTGAAAAGCCTTAATCTAATTATTTAAAATATAATTGAGAAATAAAAGTTTTGACAAACGCTTAGTTGTCAGTCTGTTGCGCTTTTCGGTAGCGATTGCTTCGGCTTTTGAAAAAAGGCGCTCTGACGGTACTGATGAACCTGCTAAAAAGCAAAATTGTTGAGATAAAATGTACAGTTTTGGATACACTGCTTTAATTTCCTCCCAAGCATCAACTATATTTCTCTGTAGCTCCAGCATTGGTGCGTTGAGAAAAAAAATCAGTTCATCTTGTGGATATGTTGATTTTTTCTCCGTTTGTGGGCCAAAGTCTTATGATGTGCCCATAACTATTTGCACTATTTGTTCTGTTAATTTTTTGTGTTTGGATCCAACTAACTCGTAACTTCAGGCTAAGTGCACTTTTGACTAGTATTAGGAGCTGCATCCTCTTTGTCACCTTGCAAACCATCATTACTTTTAGACTTTACCTAATATAAATCACAAAATTAATTTAATCATTGGTTTCACTATACTGAAAACTGTTAACTTACTCCATCATATTTGATGTATTGTTTACGCACAGACTTCAGATACTTCACTTGCGTTGCATTTTCCCTTGAAAAATGCTTCCATATTTGGCGACAATTGTGATATTAATAAATGGCGTCATTAATGGTGGATTTTGACGATTATTTTGGATGAATAAACGATTATAACGATTAATCGTTTGCCGGTTGATCGTGCCATCACTGATCTCAATATACAATGCATGAGTTTTGTGAGAGAGGGAGAGGGTTTTTTCAAGTAGGGTTGAACAGCAATACAGTCGTCATGTCGATGCTTTTGTGCTAGATATTTTCAGAAATTTTATTACGCGAAAATTATTAAGCCAACGGTTACTAACCTAAAATTTCAGCACACATAGTTTGAAATTCGAAGAAATTGGTGCATTGTCTTATCAGATGGTATTCAGTAGATCGCATGGTCCCAAGCTTTCTGTGTTTGCAATGTAACTGCATAAAACAAAATGGACAGCCAAGTGCGAGCTGACCTTGCGTGAAGAGGGTTCCTTTCGTTGATTAAGTTTTTAAATCGCTTTCAAATTTGTTTGTGGGAACTAAAAAAAAATTATAGAGCGGATTTTATAGGCCATTTACTGCGTACATTGTGTATTGCAGATATATCGCTGTCTGTGATACGCGCTTGGCAGGTCTTTTCATTGTCAGAATTGGCTACATGCATGTGGTTCGTAAATGTATGTAACGTACGTCTTATCAATAATTACCACAAGGGACATTTGCTATTTGTTGTTGCAGTTGTGTTCTGTTTCGCCGCCCCTGTTTTGCACTTCTATGTAATTTTTAAGAAACACACTCGTCACTCACTCGTCGTTTTTCACGGCACAAAATAAACTATATTATTATCAAACGTTACATCTTCCTCGTTACGTGTTCAAATTATTAAAGGGGCAAACTGATGAAGCAATATGGATTCCATACACATAATCAAATTTTTTGCCCCAACTTTTGCGGTGTACTTCACAGGATTATTTGACAGGCTATTCTAGAGTTTCCCTGAAACTCTTATCAAATACGATACAGCGGTCTCGGCGTTTATAGCGGATATACATACATACGTACAGACAGACATACATCGAATTTAATTAGTTTATTGTCTAAAAGCAGGAGTAAAATAAAGTTACGAAAAAAAAAAAATACGTGAGATTCATAAAGCAAGTGATTGTACGTTTTATCGAGATTGTACTGCACATGCAGACAACACCTAATCATAGCTTTTGGCTATTTCTGATTGTTGTTGTTATTGCTGTTTACGAACTATGTCAATAGCAATTTTTATTTGGATACAATTTGAAGAGCAATCCTTACAACAACAACAAGAACATTAAAATCAACAGCAACAAATATTCAAGCGTATTGAGATATTTTCTTGCTTTTCTAATGCCCACTCAACACACACACACACACAAACACACACACACACACACACACACATATATATATATATGATTTCTTTGCTGTAGTAGCTCGTTGACATTTTCTAAGCCATTTACAGCATTTAAAGTTAACAAGCGACCAAATCACAAAAACAACAACAACATTAACAACCAATACAATAACAAGTAAACGATGTGCTTGACAAAAAGTCAACAAGCACACACAGTCACACACAAGCACCGACGCATAAAGAGAGTATAATACAACAACGAAAATAAGAAGAAACAAAAGCTGCTGAAAAATTCGAAGTTGTGCGTGGAATGTGGCAACTACAACGTAGTGCAAAAACTAGAAATCCCCAATAGGATAAACGTTTCAATTTGCTTTGAATATATGTATTTGTATAAGTGTTCTTTGCTTGCCTTCTAAGGTTAACGTTGTTGTTGTTATTAGTGGTTGGCTGCTTTACTCGTTGCCTTTTTTGAATTACACGCTGGCTGGACGACACATTATTATGACTGTAATTTTTTTTATTTGTATTCATTCTGTTGTTGTCTTCTATGTTTGCAATAACATAGTTACACGCACACACTTCCAGTTAGTAAAGCGTGCAGCTAAGCGTGAGTAGCATATATCATACGAAAATATGTACTAAACTGAAACAATCATTGAATTTCGTGTTGTAATTTTGTGTGTGTGGGTGCTTTTTTAAGTATTTTTTTTTTTTACTTTTTTCTGTTTTTTCCAAAGCCATACAAGCATTCATATGACACAATTTGGCTTGTTATTTGACCTGCTGCGACCTTCAGCATTCCATTTCTATTACAAATGAACTTAACACACAGACACATTGCGGACCGGACCCTCATTCACAGTTACAGTTAGATACGCATTTCTTTACAACAAATGACAAAAGCGAACATATTGTCAACATCCTGTTGATGTCCTGACAATAACTTCTTACGGTTTGTTAGCTTCAATGATGTCCGAAGTGTGCCAGAGTGTGAAAATATTTGTCGCTAACAGATTTCTTTGGAATTCTGTTTCTGTACAACAACAAGAAAATGTATTTACACTAGATTAATGAGTGTACCTATAACGACCGTCGAAGAACAATCACACAAATATTGACGTGAACATTTTATTCGATTTTCACTAATGGCTATAAATCCTATGAAAAACTGAAGACCACATGAGCTATATTAGCTGCACTAGTTGGCTCAAGTATAACTGACAGGATACCACACCCACAGCGCCATGAATAGGCCAAGACACTTGGTTTCGCTACACTTTGCGCCTAAACTATATAACCGATTTTTACAAAAATGCGCCATTAAAGAGATTTTCCTTTGCAGATGTGCACAATATAATTTTTAATGAAATTAGTTAGGTATTGTGGGAGTAAAAACAGTTAACATTTTTCACAAACACAACTTCAAAACACATATTCATCATCTCTCTCATAATCGCTCATGTAAGAGAGAAAGAGAAATGTACGTGGGAATAATATATACAATTATATATAATATAATATATTTAAATATAATATAAAAATAATCAATGAAATGTCCATTTCATGGACTGAACTCACATTGGGCGGTTCAAATTTACTAGTACTCGTTTCAGTTTATTGGTTACAAGCCTTCTTCTCTCTCTCAATACAAATTGAGCTCCATTTTCTCATGATGAGTGACTCAGTGAGCGATCGATTTTGTCAGCTAAGTCAATTCTGACCAAATCAATATCCAAATACAACAAACATTGCCCTGATGAGTAATGTCATTGTAACCGAACAAACCTGTAACAGAGATTCGATTAAATATCCCATATTGCGCCACTGAATTCTTAAATTCTCAAGATTTGCCTAGACTACCACAACTTAATATGCCCTTGTAAATGGTTTCACCCAATTTTTTTGCATCGTAATTAAAATGAGTGCATTTTAGGTTTTTTCGAACTTTATTCTTTTATTTCATTACTTTTCGCAACGGAAAAGGCTTAATGATTTGACTCTCGGAATGTGGAGTATAAGAACTATGCTCAGAGCAGGCACCATGCAAGCACTGTTTCCGCAGATATAAAAGTTTGGAATAGATACAATTGCAGTACAAGAAGTGAGATGGAAGGGCTATGGTGAAGTAAAGAAACCGAACTCCTGGTTCTACTACAGCGGGCCAAGTAATCAAGGCACTAAAGGAGTAGGCTTCATGGTCTCTAAGAAACTCTGTCCATCCATACTAGGTTTAACAGCGATCTCTGAAAGAATAGGCATTCTTACCATAAAAGCCAAATATAAAAACATATCCTTATTATCGGTATATGCCCCAACCGAAGACACAGATGAGGCAATAAAAGACGACTTCTACGGACAGCTAGAGACGCAATGAACAAGATCGGCGCATACGATACAGTGGTTATACTCGGACCTCGCCGACCAGAAAGCAGGCATATCTAAAATGAACAGAAAGTCAACCAAGTGATGGAAAAAAGTATTTTTCATAAATTTATTCTTCGTGTTTAAGCTTCGCGTTGTAAATTCATGGATCACATATATGGAGCACCGTCAATGTAAGGTGTCTTTGATACAAATTATGGCTCCATTGGCTGAAGACAGTCGGGCAGGCGGTAAGCGTTCTAAGCGCCAAAAACAAAATATTTTGAATATTGGCGATCATTTACCGATTGAAAGCACAACACGACACCGGTTCGTTCGGTGCTCTTCTTTGAAAAAAGAGAAGATAACAAAATTCATATGCTCTGGATGTAACAATGATTTGTGCTACTCATGTTCTGCAGCATTCCATCAGTAAATACTTTCTTTATATTCATTTATTAAAAAAAAAGGTTAAAATTAACCATTTGCATTTTTTATTTCTTTTGCCATGTTGGGACATATTTGTCCCACCAAAAAACCTTATTGGGATTATATATCCCAGGATAAGGGAAAGGACTACGGGCTCCTTATGTTTCTCAAACATCTTTTATTTTTGATTTACATTGATAATTGCCGTAAAAATGGAGAAAACACCAGCATATTTCGAAAAAAAAAACTTAGGGGTAACAGGGTTAAGAAAGGAAGCTCTTTTTTCATATATATATAAAGATTAACCGAACTTTCTATATAAGAAAATGTACGTAATTTCCGAACATATAACAGAACGGAACAGCAAATTTTGAAAAGTTCTTAGTATGACTGACAACTTCCCCATTGCGAAGTAGAGTAAACCCGAGTATGAAATTGGGTTGCAATTATAGATCAAAAATTGAACTCCGTCGAATTACAAAATTAATTCCGCTCCAAAACACGTCGTTGCCTCATATTACTCATCGCCCACACTACCTGGGTCAATATCTAGTTCGATCGTGTCACAGGAAAACACACAATAATTGTGGAGGTCTTCATCTTCAAATTGATGTTTAGTCGCTTTATGTCAGCAAGCTCCGGGAGAGTTACCGGCGGGGTGTTGGACTTCAACACCGTGTGGAATACTTTCAGAATTTTTCATTCCATCGGACGTTGAGCGATGCCGCCCACACCCAACACCTATTCCAACCATGTTCCTAGAATGAAGTATAGAAGGTATATATGTATTATTGGATGGCATCAAATTAAGATTTACTCTAAAACTCACTTCAATGGATTTTCCATCAAATCGTAGGGCACTACTCCACAGAGCATGCTTAGCAGTTTGTTGCGTTTTTTTTTACGTAGTGTGAATAACATCCGTTTCGATCCATGTTAAGTTACGAATAATTCCGCGAATCTCGCACTTGAAAAAAATTTGTACGGTTCCTTTTTCGTTTTGATTATGCGGAAGGTGTTTAATTTCTGAAAAGCCGACAAAATTTATTATTTTCTGGTAAACCAGTCCGCGTATTTTTAACTTGACTTACCCGCAACATTGTTACGGGGGTCAGCGTGTACACTAGTCTCATCAATTGCAAACCATTTCGGAACGCTTCATCCTCAGCCTTGTTATAGATGTCCATTAGAAACTTACAAAGGTCGGTTGTTATGTCATAAATGCGGTCGACGTTGCGTAGCGAATTGTACAACGAGCTGAGACCAGCGCAGAATGTGGATTCGTAACCCGCCTGCATGTAGTAGTTAGTGGCACTATTGAGGACCTGTAATTGTACAGTGTTGTGAGAAGCTGTAGCAAGTTTAAGGAACTACTAACCTCGACTACTTACCACGTGTATGAAGTGCTTTGATTTCGAACCATCATCGAGTAGGTACCTCTTATGCATGTTCGCGCGGAATTCGTCTATTATATAGTCGTTGTATTTCATGTTCAAACAAGGCGGAGCACAACGTATTAGGCTATGATAGGCATAGTTCAGTTTCGATACAACAATCATTGTGAGCGGAGCTGGCAGATCCTCCAGTGAGAAGTCATCATCATTCAGTGCTGGTTCAGCCAATTCGCGTGTCTCTCCATCGGCAACTGTATCTCCGTCGTAAGCAGTGTAACGCTTATAATTCATTCTGAGTTCATATAATAAACAAATCAAATTTTCGAATATTTAACTTTTTAAATTAATTTTTATTTTAAATCGAAATCGTCTAGTCTATCAAAAATGTACAACACCCTGAATTTCCCATTGCATGACTTTTGTAACTCCTACGTGATTTCGACTGTAGTTTTAAATATTCGCTGACTATAGTCGAGAGACAGTAGAAAATAGAGCACACACCCAAAGAAATATCTATTATACGATATAAACGAGAAATATGAAATTCAGTTGGAAGTGCCCTATTCGATCCTCGGCATTACTTGCTTTAGTCGATAAAAAGGTAGCTTTTGAACTAAAATCTTTTGCTTGTCTGGCGGGTGTATCGAAGGAAAATGTAAGTATAAAACAATTTGATAATATATAAGAAAGATCAGTTACTGAATGGTGAAGTGGATGATGCATAATTATGTCAGGCCAAATCACCTCGTTTGACCGATATAACAGCAAGATTGGTTAAGGCTTAAGTCAGTCTGCTACAAAATGGTAATGTTGAGCTCACATTTTTGAACAACTACCCTCTATGTAAGATGTATGCATGTCAAACATAAATATATTAACTGAACCATCAACACCCACAATTCATGTCGAGAACTGGTTCACGAGACCAATTGGCGCATTCATAGCTAGTGATAAGAACGCCAAAAAGGAAAATGTCCGAACGTAATCAAGCCAGAAGCCCAAAAATCAACCACAGCGAGTAAACTTAAATCACGATATCCCCTCCAACTCAAAGGGCAATCCGTGACATATGTCAGTGGACTCACTCACTCCATTCCTGACACTGCTTAGCAATCGATTAGAAATATTAAATAACGATTCCGACAGCGAGGATAATGCTGATACGTGTAACCATTAAGGAATGGAGCCTGGCGACCAGAGTAACGAACAAATGGATTGGCAACAGGCAGTCCCATCAAGTTAAACAATTGAATATCCTACCACAACTTCTGCCAATATAATGCACCTCGAGTCTAAGACTCTAACCGCCCTATTCTGTGCACTCTATCAAATGAATAGATATATTTTGAAAGATTTTGATTGATTTTGATTGGCAGTAAGCGACAAAACATTTTTATGGGATTTTTTTGGGTGATTTTGCTTATTTAGAAAAGCTCTTTGCTCTATCTAATGCCGATTTTTGAACACCTCCTCATCAGGTCATGTCAAAATATTTCGCTCACTATTAACACACTACTGAAATGGACAACAACGTGATTTACTGCCTTTTAGCAAAGTTTTTGGAAGATGATGAAAATTTTAAAATCATTGCGTGACAAAAGTCATCCTTTTTCAATATCGGCCAATGTTTTTGAGAGAAATTATCGACTCTCAAAAATATTGTGCCACCTATTGATAGAGCAATTGAAGCCGCGGGATAATGGAAACTCAAAAATTCCATTTGAGTTTCGATTCTTGGAGGCTTTATATTTCTACGCAAATGGGTCATACCAAAAGTGCGTAGGAAACAACCATGTGGGGGCTATGAGCCAACCGTCGGTCTCCCGTGCAATTCAAATAATTTCAGAACTGATTTGCACGGTGAAACAAGGCGAAGTGAGCTTTCTTCAACCATAAAAAAATACCATACTCTCCGCTGTGGTATAGTATTTTTTGGACTATTACGAAAAACAGCTTCTTTATAATAGTGAAGCTTTCCATGTGCGCCAGAATGACAAAAATGACAAAAGCTTCTAACTATTCAATTAATATGAATTTTATAGAGTGCCCAGAATAGAGCGGTAAATCTGACCCGAGCCGCCGTCAATATTCGTAGTCGGCGTCAGGACATGGCATGACCACAAGTCACTGGCCCTAACTGATATAGTCGTATTATGAACGCCATGCCGAAAGGCGTTATTAAAATACACCCGACCAATATTGATGCATATACATGATAGCGTCACAAAGTGGACCAACTCTGGACAGAATTTCACATCTACCAATTAAAAGACGACAAGAAAAAAACATATAAAAAAAATATCATAAACTGTGAAGTTCGAATATTTGGGATCACGGATCAGAAGATCCGTTGTATATCTATATAATAGGTTGAATAAAAAGAAATTCACTATCTTTACCGTATTTTCAAATTTTATTTAGTAAGGATTCCGTTAGCCGATTTAAGTCAAATACACCCCGTTTTTTTCCATGACTGTTATAAGCTCTGGTCCTTGCTGCTAAAAATCTCGGCCAATCGACATTCGCTATTCTCCACTAAATGCATTTTTTGTCACCCAGAAAACTTTTTATTGCCAAAAAAGGTGATAGTCATTTGGTGCCAGATGCGAGCTATAAGGTGGATGCATTAAAACTTCCGAACCAAGCTAACCGATCTCAGTTGCAGTTGAGTGCCATTTATTCCATGATTTGCGTCACTATACATTAAACACCTTAATACCACTAAATGGCAAGTTGCTATTTTATTATTGAAAAATGTCAAAACCATCGAATTAGCATGCTGTTTGCTAGCTGTACACAGAGACATCGAATTTTGACCATTGGATGTCACTGACCAGAATTAATGCTAGCTAATAATATCTTAAGAGAACACAGATCATGTAAACAACGAAACCAAAATGCACGGAGTACATCTTATTACTGAACAGGTGGGAACAGTCGATATGAGAATGAAAAAAAATATGAAGACCAATGCACTATAAAACACAAAAACACACACATATGCATGTCCATGCAACGGCTATTGATATTTTTGGGTAGTATTGGTGGTAGGGTGAAATAATTGCCTTCAGTGTAGATTATAGCTTTAAGAGTTTTTAAAGTGTCATCTCCTATTATTCTATAGAAAGTTTGTAAACCGGATAGAATGAAAAATCTTAATTTTCCTATTTCTTCGTTGAATATTTTTATATTTGCGTGGTGGGAAATGGAAACCTGCCCTGCGACTGAATTCGCGGTGAATACTTGTTCGTTAGCTATTGGATTTTTAATGTATTCGGGTTTGATATACTTTTTATTCGATCGATTGTCTAATAATAATTTTAAAATATTCCCATTTTTCATTGTAAAGGGTTAAAATTGGGGAGTGGAGGAAGCGAATCTAAAAAATGGATATCATCACCGATTTCGGGTATTTCTTCTGAAGAAAATTCAGTAGAAATTTGATCTTCGGATTTAATCTGGTCGTAAGACATTTCTCCACGGTAGGTTTGATCGTCCATCATTACTTCAGTGTAGGTTGGGTCGTAAGCTATTGTTTCGGTGTGGAAAATTCTCTGTTGCCTGTTGGCTGGCTGAGATGAACCTGTCTGTGAAAGGTCTTTGGAAAGTGTTTTGATTGGGTCGGTTTACATAGCCTACCTGACGGGTTTGAGGAGATGAATCGATGTTCATAGGTACCGGTGGCTTGGGTGAAAGTGATGGTCTGAATGGTTAAAGTTCTGAGGTCGATACTATCTGGTAAAAATCGGTTATCGAACTATTACCTTGTAGCAAGATTTTCATTTGGTACTCGAGGATCGAGGTATCTCTCTTGTCTGAATAATGAAGCAGCAAAAATTTTTTTATTTGAACCCAGTCTAATGGTGTTCGGTATGCTTAATGAGCGGCATCAGCTTTTACAACGATTTTATGTCGGATAGTGTGCAAGATTTCAAAATATTTTCCGCTGCCCTTGTATTGTGAGTAAAGGGTGAGCATTTTGAAAGAATTAAATTCCCCGAGATTTCCCGAAAAATTTCGGAAGGTTTTTACGGTATTTGGAATTCTGTTGGTGTCGGCAATGTTCTTAGAAAAATATAAGCGCTGACTGGTTCTGGTTCTATTAAGGATTAAGGACTTGGTCAATGATACCGGTTATTTCGGGTATTTCACTCTTGGAAAAAGGTTAGTGGAGGGTTAGCTACTATTTGTGGATGGGACAATATGGTATTGTAAAGTTAATTAAGGTTGTTTACTAATTCCTCTAGGTCTGGTATATGAAATATTCTAATTTACTAATTTTACTTAAACCACTATATACTTAGTATCAAAAAGGAGTATTATAGTATTAGGTTAGTATTAGTTTATAGTATTAGGACTTACGTAACTAATTTCTGCGTTTTGATGGGAAAAAGAAGTTCCAGTTGAAGTTGAATTACTCAGGATTCAGTTGATGTTTTGATGAGATGAGGTGTAGGTTGATGTCTTCGGTATTTAGGGATTTAGTGGATCGATTGATGTCATCGGGATTTAGTAGGTTTATGTCCTCCTGATGTGTACTTTTTTATATTTTTCTCCTTTTTTTCTTTCGAATTCTATTTTGGTGTTCACAATTAAATTTTAGTTTGCTTCGTTTAGTTTATATGACGTTGACTTTTTGTTTTGTTTATGAATTATATTTTGGTTTTCAAAATTTAATTTTAGTTTGCTTGATTTATTTTATTTGATGTTTGTTCACACTATTTTAATTTTGAGTTCTTTAAATTTTGTTTCAGTTCCTGTTTGCTTATTTTTATTATTGATATTTCATGTTGACACCAATTATTATTGTTATTTATTATTATTGAATTTATATTACCTTACCGGCCCTGAAACCTATATTAGAATTAGCTGGGCAACGGCCAAGTCATTTATAGAGGAATGGTTCAGAGATGTCACCCTTGACCTTTGGGCACGCAGTGGTGGCTTTCGTCAAGCCAAAGTGCTTATCTGCCCCAGAAACACCTCTTCAAATTTAGATTTTAATAGATAAGACCTAAGACTTCTTGTGAGCTACTTAACCGGTCACCACCGCCTAAAATACCATCTACACAAACTAAGTTTGTTACCCTCCCCAGAGTGCAGGCTCTGGCTAGAAGATGTAGAACCAAGACTTCGAGTGTCCGGCGGCGGCCAGATTTAGTCTGAACTTCCTAAAACATGACTATGTGTCACCTGCTCTGATCAGGAAATCTTCGACAAAGACCATCCTGGTCTGTAGAGGCTCTGTTGTCTGTAATTAGGATATAGCGTGCGAAAGAGCTTCTCTGGTCGCAATGCCCGCTTCCTTTGACAGGAATACCACTCAACTAGTTGCCGATCCTAAGACCCTACAACCGATAAACGGGACTAAGCCAACGTTGCGTATTTCAATGGCTGGCTGAGATTCAGTCTCTCCCACCACATCACGTCTTCTTTATTTATTTATTTAAGCGCAGTCTCCCTTTGGTTGCCAATTAAAATAGAAGGAATTTATTTTATTATAAAAAATTGTATAAATGTTCCCTCATAATTTACAGTTCAGCTGTCTTAAAACTAAAAAACTTAATTCTAACTCCCGTGGAATGAAGGCTCGCTTACGCTTGGCGTATGTGACAAAATAGGGGCTGTCAGCGGAAGGTGTTCTGCGCGTGGGGCGCGATGATTACGTTGCAGCTGCATGTGCGCGTAAACAGGAAGGCTTGCCGACGTAGCGTCAGCAGAAAATGTGGGAAAGGAAAGTTTATTGGGAGCGTTATTACCTTATATAAGTAAATTTTTTTTTAAAATAAAATATTTTTTAAGTAAAATCGCAATAGTTCTTAATTTAGCTACTATAGTAGAAACTTCTGAAGCAGTAATTCCATCAACTTACGTAGCAGTAGTGCTTCTCATTAGCTGCTAAAATCATATTTTTATAAGAAAGTTGAAGTTGACTAATATCTTCTAAAAGCTATAAAATACAATTAAGGACAAAGCGGCCAACACATGCAAACACCGAAAGAAAGGAAGACGTGATATTTTATAAGTACTTCTAACTCACAAGTCATATGCAAACAGAGGTGTCACAGAAAACCTTTTCTTCTCAATTCCGCCCGAACACCGATGTTAGGTGTCACAGAGAACTCTTACGGTGGGATTCAAAACCTCTACAGTTTTGTTGGGCTAATTGGTTAATTTCACTCATAAGAATAGCTTTTTAAATAAAACCAATGATACGAATGGATAGATTATTGTTTTTCAAAGTAATCTGCATCAATTTTATTTGAACAATGAATTTATTTTTTAGTTAATTTACCATTTTACCAACCGTCTAGTAAACCGTCTTTAGTAGGCAAACCCAATCGATCATAGAGTTGCAAACTCGTTTTAAAGTGAATTTTATCGAATAGACAAATAAATTGTGTTTTATATTGAAGTAATAAAATTAATAATAACGTTGTTATGTTTAAAAATTTATTATTCCCGCGTATTTTGTGTTCATTTAATGTAAAAGTTCATTTAAAAGTTGTTTCAAGTTGGCATGTTGGCAAAAGCAAAAATTGGCATTGGAATGCGATGAGAAGAGAAGAGGAAGATACTTATTAGCAGAAAAGCGGGATTTTAAAATGTAAGATCACTTTTTGTGTTCTTAAAAATATTTATATATAATTGATTTTTTGCAGAGGAAAACGTTGAACAATATTTTCGAAAAAATTCATTGTTTATGTAAACAAGTAAACATTAAAAAGTGACAGTCACCGAATACCATTGAATTAATTCACAGAGGAGTTGTCGTGTATGTTGTAAAATTTGGCGCGAGGAATATTTCAAATTTTCTTTTACAATTTTAAAAGTGCAATTGTAATAATTTCAATTCTTAATTATTCTTTAACTTTCTGATAGTGCAACTAAAACCGCTGTCAAACATTCTTTACTTCAAATTAATGCGCTAATTCCTGAGACCTTTAGTTTTGCGGAAATAACAATCTGTGAGATAAATACAATAGTAAGTTCGCTCAAAACACAAAAGGCTGATTGTATTCAATATATTTGTATAACGGTTATTGTTAATCTGGCTAAGTTATACAAAGCACGCCTTAAGCTAGCTTATTACCCAACTATTTGGAAGTTGGCCAAAGTCATAGCTATTCATAAATCAGGCAAACCACCTGATTCTCCTGAAAGCTATAGGCCAATCAGTCTGCTATGTTGCTTCTCAAAAGTTTTTGAAACAATTTTTAAGAAAAGGTTGTATTTTCATTTTGAAGCAAACTCCATATTTCCGGATGAGCAATTTGGGTTTAGAGCAAAACTCAGTTGCACCCAACCACTTCTAAAGCGTAAAAGTTTTGTCAAGCTTAATCTTGAAAACAAAAGATCCGTCGGCTTGCTTACATTAGACATTTAAGCCGCCTTCGATACCGTTTGGCATGACGGTCTACTACACAAGTTGCATATAACCAACACACCAGGTTATATGACTAAAACTATTCAAAGTTTTCTTGATAACAAATCCTTCATTACTGTTGTTAATGGCGTGTCATCAAAACCCTCGCCTATCATGGCTGGAGTGCCTCAGGGTTCAGTGTTTGGGCTATTACTTTATAACATGTACACGTTTGATATTCCGCATTTCGAAAACTCCGTCATCTCAATGTTTGCTGATGATACTGCAGTCTAATGTTCAAGTAAAAGTTTTAACTCTATTAAAATTAATCTGCAAACTGCTCTTAATACCTTAGCTACTTATTATCACAAGTGGAAAATCAAGTTAAACTGTGATAAAGCTAAGTGTATCTTTTATACTAGAAAGCGTAAGGCGTGATCATTACCATCCTCAAATTTACGTCTGGTTAATCAGGACATATGCTGGGAAAATTGCGTTCGTTACCTCGGATTGTTTTTAGACACAAGATTATTGACAAAGTAAAGAAGATTGTATTCATTCTGTATCCACTAAAAAATAGTAAATCAGGCCTGTCCTTTCCAAACAAACTACTAATATATAAATCAATATTTGTACCATTAATCTTATACGGTTCTGTTGTATGGGGAGACTGTGCACAAACCCACATAAACAAACTTCAAAGAATTCAAAACAACATCTTAAAATCTGGCATAGAGTTCTGGGCAATCGAAGCAAAATCTCCGAAGAAAAGAGTGCAAGTCGTGCAAAACAAGGCTCTGCGATAAATGACTGATTGTCCCTGGTACATCAAAAACTCAACCCTGCACAGAGACCTGGACATACCTGTTGTCGAGGATCAGATCGCCCTACAAACCAGCCGATACAACAACCGACTTTTGGCACACTCAAACCGCTTAGTCAGACACCTGGCTGAAGTCTCACCCATTCAGCGCCTGAAAAGGCTTCACTTCCGCTAGCTCCTGGAAAGGAGCAAGACTCGCCTTAGACGGAAAAGACGCTGACCTTATCTTTGAAGTTAAATGTAAATAATCCTAAACCTGACAAATAATTAATGTATAGTTGTAAATAGTTGTTCAAACCAGGCGATAAGTTATGACATAGATGCAAAGCACATTATAAGGAACAATGCGCCCGGTATAGTAATAATTTATAGCATACAATTTTTGTAATTATTTTAAAACTAACATTTTGTTTGCAGTTTCACATAGTGTGCTTATATAGGTGAGACATATTATTTTTTCCCTAGGCCCATTCATGTATAGATTCTTTGTAATTATATAGATTCACTGCTAATCAAAGTAACTTTGTCAAATTTCAAACGATAATTCTACAATTATTTTTTTTGTAGCATTAAAGTCTAGAACAGTATGGTGTAGCTGGATCTGAGTCTGTGTCCATGTAGCCGAACACGAACACGAACACGAACACTTTGTACACGGACAATTTGTACAAATTACAAATCCTCTCTCATTCTCTCAAATGACAAGCACAGCTGACTGCGATTCAAACGAAAAACGAAAATAGAAGAGAGCCCATCAAAGTTGGTAGTGCAAAATAAAGAATTTTTATACAATTTGAAGTACGCGGACTACAAAAACTTAAAAGAGCAAAATGCTTAGACAGAAATAGCCGCAGACATGGACATGGGTGGTGCGTCTTATTTTTAAAGTTTTATACAAATTATGAAAATGCCAAACCATGTTCTTTTAGTTGAGGATTGGAAAAAAAATGGAAGGGCTTGCAGAATTCTTTCAACCGAGAGAATTACAAAAGTAACATATCTGGACATCGACTTCTTGATGCAATAAATATTGGTTGGAATTATTTTTCGGAGTTAAATTTTTTATAAATTTCAACAAGTGTTTAAGTTATGACATCGGTGTGCTCTTTATAATGTTTATTTTATTTTGCAAAACAATAGAAAGTCTCTCAACCTGTTTCACAGTTTGATGATGAAACTTTGGACACATCGCCAACAACCAGTTCTAGTTTTTATTATGCAACATCACAGAAAAGATGAAAAAAGGAGCTTAAAGCAATTGATGCTCAAATGTATCCACTCTTTCGTCTGTGCAGGCATTCTCAGATAATGATAAGGATACAGATATGGACGAAAATTATTTGTTTTGTGCTTTAATAACTAAAAAATTAAAAAAGTTCCCACTAAAAAGAAAAAATTAAATGAAATTAGAAATTTTAGATTTATTGAATAAACCACCGCAAGAATAATTACATTAAAATAATGTACGGTTTTTATTGTATCTTTGTTTTTAAATTTGCAGTGTAAAAATAATGTGGCAATTTTCTCAGTAATGACTTGGCGTATGCTATTGTTGTTTCTACTACCATTCTCTACGCCTGCGAATTTGTGCAAATTGTTGTATGTAATATTCGCCAGCACTAACGCTGTGGGTACCAGCTATTGAAACATATAATCTATACTAGTATTATAAAGAGGTAATGCTTGTTTGGATGTTCGAGGAAATCTCGAAACTACTCATCCGATTTGAAAAATTCTTTCGCCAGTAGAATGCTACGTTGTCACTGACTGTTATGGGATATTTGTATATTTCACTTGTTTTAAAGTAAAATATGTGTTTCTGTTTTTCAATTTCGTTTTGTATTGTACTAGATTTCGATG
The DNA here is from genome assembly GCA_035041755.1 of Cacoxenus indagator. Lineage (NCBI taxonomy): Eukaryota > Metazoa > Arthropoda > Insecta > Diptera > Drosophilidae > Cacoxenus > Cacoxenus indagator. The sequence continues at coordinate 27,445 of JAWNKX010000706.1, forward strand.
GCGACTTTGCTCGACAGCTGTGTAAAAACTACCGGATAGAGCTCGAACTGGGTAGGATATTCTTTCATTACGATAAAAGGATCCCGTGGGATAATTTTCAATCTAGTATTTTATTATATTATATTTTTTAAATTAAAATCACAATATAAGTTACTTTGCCTAATTATCCTTGTGGCGATTTTGCATAGCAACAAATAAGAAATCTCTGAACTCCGTCCTGATAAAGAAACACTTCATCTTAAATGCTTTTAAATTTGTTTTAAGCCGCACGAACGACAAATGGAGCGAGCACACACAACCAGAGATACAGTGCGCTCTAATACTGACAAGAAAAAAATATATTAAAAAAAAAGTAATATAAAAAAAAACCAAAGATCAACAGTTTTTCGTTGTAATCTCTTAAAGAAAACCAACCATCCACAACGAAGTGAACTGTTTAGAATTACAAAGCTCATTGAGCTAAGCCGAATTTGTCTTACGTAGAATGCTTTCAATAAAACAAAAACCACAACTGACTTATGTGCCTATTTACAAGCAAGCGATAAATTCTCTGGCAAAATGTGCAAGGTCCTCTTTATTAAATCGAAATGCTAAGCAAAAAGAAGAACAAATTCTGGAAGATCGCAAAAGGGGCAAACTAACCAAACATGTCAAAATGAAGTATGAGCACGTCACCGTAATCAATCCAAACCAAAGCAAGTAAACCATTCACGACACGAAACAGGCTAACAGGCAGAAATCGAAACCGAAAGAAAATAAAAAAATCACACACACTACAACTAAACACACACACACGGATTCCTACCAACGAGCATCACCCATTACTTTTAAGCGAAGTCAATTCGAGGCACCTTAACTTGTATGAGTTGCTGCTTGGTTTGCGGAGGTGAGCTGCGGTATGGTATGGAAAGGTGAGGTAAGGTAAGCTAAGGTAAGGAAAAGTTGATGCTGTGTCGTAGAAGTTGCTGTCACCTGTTCGACAAGTCAAATTGGTCGACCAACTGTTTAAGTGACTCACAACAAACTGTGGGTGTTTGTGTGTTGATGCCGTAAGTGTGGAGTGATGACAGCACACACTCCCACACACACACACATATGTGTGTGTTTAAGTGAAAATCTGTGCTAGTGAACGTGGTCGCCCCCATCATCAGCGCCATCGTGGTCTTCGAGTGTTGGTCTTCGTATAATATTAATAAAACAGAAATTGACAGATTCAGAATGACAAATTTGTCGTCGAGCCTGATAAATGACATGAAGTCTTAAGAAAAATATTGTTGCAAAAAATGTGCTTGGCAATTTTATTATTTTTCTTATTTTGGTTTTTCATTCTCTGTATTTTTCTCTCATTGCTTTTTGCTACTGCTCGTGAATCTTTGCAAACGAACAAAAGTGCGCCGTGAAGAAGATAAATATTGATAGCATATGCGGTGAGCAGTTGACTTGAAGAGCTGGAAAAGGCGTTAAGGAAAAAGAGAAAGAAAAAAAAGAAAGAAAACGGAAAAACGAAAATCTCAGACAAGAAATGAAAATGAAATGAAAAGCAGCTGCGGTGATGATGGCGACGACGACGACGATGACGACGATGACGACGATGAGGGCGACTACGCGAAGATGACGATAAAGGCAAGCAAGCAGGCAGGCAGGCAGACACTCACCAATAGCAGTAGCAATAGCAGCAGATGAGCAAGGAGTGCGAACATTGTTGGCATGCCTGGGAAATCTTTTGCTTCAATGGCATGTAATGCGCTGCAATTTTTAAGTCTCCAAGGTGCCGTTTGACAGTACTCTCAGAGTAATCTCTTGAAGACGACGTCGACGAGTACGCTAAGAGGCAAGGTAAACAATGCTTGGCTTGACTCGACTGCCCCCTTGTCACTTGTGTGTGGCTTGTTTGTATATGTGTATTATATGTGTATGGCTGTGTGTGTGATAGGTGGCACTGCTTCGCCTGATGGCCAACCACAGAATGTGGCAACGCTCTACTCTTGAGCGCTTGCCAAGTGCAATTTCAGAATTTAACTGATAGCTTTCGTTAGTTGACGCTTGACTGGATCCACAATCAGCTACAATCACCCACTCTGAGCAAATGCTTCATGTTTAGTAACTTCTCTCAGGCATATTTTCTACTATTCCTTCGACGTCGTCTTTCACTTTTTCAACCGCCATCTAACAAACACTTTTTGTCGCAGTGTGGCAATGTGATGGTTCAACATCAATCTCTGCCTGTGTAGTGAAGTGCATTCCTTTCGTTGCCCTTTGTTTTGCACGCCATGCTCTTTTTATTGTCAGCCTGAAAGGCGGCTCTGCCTTGGCCAATTTGCTTGTTAGCCACTTCAACCGAATCTACGCGCACTTTTTATACTTTTGTTTTTTAACTTCTTTCTTTTTCTTTGCTCACTTTGCTTAATTTTTTTGTTCTCCCTATTATTGCTACATTGTGGCATTTATCTCGTGTAGCTTACCATGAAAAATACTATAAGATGAAGATGAAAGACACCTGCCTGGCTGGCGTGTCCTTTGTCACTGTGGCCACAGCAGCAAGTCAAGCCAAGTCGACTGTATGCACACCCCACTTTATTCACGACCACAGTATCGGCTTCGGCACTGGCGGTGACTTAAAATTCAATTTGTTTGACCATGATTTACGGTAATTTAAGCGTCCGAACCGGTCGTGATGCTTATGCAAGAAAATACCGCAAAAAATGCAAATAAAAACTCTGAAGAGCATTGCTCGCTGCAACTCGATATATGCAAAAAATACTTCGAACCTCTGGAAAGGTTTAAAAAGTTGAATTTTTTTGCCAAATTTCTTTGAATTTAACTATGAGTCGGTTTTGCTTGGTCTGACGGCTTTGATAATAATTACGAAAGAAGCTAAATATATAATAATTGGATATTCAAATAGATTTTGACTGACTCAGCTACTGATGTTGCTCTTCTGACTCATAGTATACCAACGAGTAAAGCTTGAGTTGCTTCTTCGGGGAAAGGCGGAAAATATCGACGACGTGTGATAATAGTTTTTCAATTATTAGTTTTATTCTCCTTGGTTTGGATTGCTCTTGACTGAATCGAATACATTCTTTCTGCTTCAATAACAACATATTATATTATGCTTTCAAAGTTTGAGTGGGTGTCACTGAAAGCGATGCACTTCTGTCTCCTTATATAAATGAATAGCATCGGAGTTCACAATGCTTCTGGACTCAAAATATTCGGTATCAACAGTCAAGTGTGGCATATCTAAACTAAAAAAAAATTTTTTTTTTGGTATGCATTCCAATGAGTTCAAATATATCCATATTATACGAAATTAACAATCTTATTCTCAACGCTTTATCATATTAATAGCTAAAAACAACTAATTTTCACAACAGTCTGTAAAGATCACGTTACCAGTCTGTGAAGTACAGTACATGCTTCTTGTTTACTGTGCAAAAATGGAAAAACACGCAAATGCTGGACCGAATAGCCCATAGGACCAACGTCTTGGTTTTCCTGTGCACATTTTGTATGGTCCATGTGCATAGAAGTATAAAGCCGTTATGAAACGAAACTCAAAGGGAATGTTCGAGTCCCCATTAGCACGCGTCTTCAATTGATCTGTCAATCATTTTTGAGAGTCGATATTCAAAATGGATCGCTACAGACACACAATTCAAAAAAATTCGATTCTCCACTTTGCATTGTGATGAGAGCCGGCCTTAATATTTTAAGATGACCTAATTAGGACATATTACATTAAGAAAGACAGCAATGCCATTTATAGCCGCTGTAAGATTTTACAGAGTGTCTATTAAATTGTTAGAGTGTTCTGAATAGGTCGGTGATAGTAGAAGGCTAGTAATGGGCGATCGATAAGTGGGAAGGACGTTATTTAACTCGCTGTCCGAGGGCTTGCGAGTTTGTAGACAGCCAATATACTCGTACATGATCGTTTGTAAATTGGATTATATACCATTACACAAGAGCCCAAATACAGTTGAGAGACTGGAATTCTGCTAGTAGACTCCAAACGAAAAATCGAAAGCAAAGAGCTGTAAATTAAGGTAGTAGGCAGATGCAGAAATACTTTGAAAGTTGTAGAATGCTCTCTAAAGTACACACGTTGACGTTGCACCTTTACTCTTTACGTCTTCATTTACTTGAATCGATGTAGTTGTTATATACCAAAGATTGGGAGGTGAAATTTGGTATAGCTTAAGGTATTCTAAGAGGGAGATAATTTTAATACGAGTTGTACTGAACTTGTGAAGTCCAAATATCATAATGACTTTGCATCAAACAAAGAAGTCTCTTAAAAAATATGTTTACCGTTGTAGTCGAATGAAAATTGTGAAGAGTGTGAAGAAGAAGAAGAAGTTTATATTGCCTTTCTTTAAACCACATACTAAAATTTGTAGAATTTACCTCAAGAACAATTAGCACTGTACATTTGTTGCATAAGACTTATTGTCTTCCTTTGTCAAACACTCAGAGGTGCTGTACTTCAGGCTAAGCTTAGGCAGCTTGTTCTTGTTTTATGAGGATCTCGTGTCCTGGACAGAGGTGAGAAGTATGCTCCAGCTAACAGAAACTACGCAAAATATATCCATTTAGACCACTTACTTATCACCACAACCACGTCGAGGCATAAAAATGCATCTCAGTTGGGCAACGGATCGATGGTGGCAGCCAGAAATTCCATAAATTCCTTGAAGATAGGTATAAAGCACTGCATTGAAGTATATTGTCAGATTGATTGCTGTCACTGTCTGTCCTTTTGCAGTTCGGTTTTCTCTCTCTACTTATTTCTTTTCTGTTTAGTTTCTTTGTCTTTCGTTGTGTGACTTTCGATTTTTTGTATGGTGATTTAAGGCTTCACTACTGTTTTTCTTTTCAGCCACTTTTCCATGCAACATTCGCTCGTTGCACAGTGGTGCACGTCGCGCTAAGACTAAGTTGAAAAATAACATTGCAGGCAATTTACAGGCAACGCACTCAAGCCGTTTGTCAGTTAGGCAGTACACACGTTCGTACAGTAGTCAGTGGTTTTAGGTCATTGTTGGTTAGAGCCGAATGAAGTGTGGTTTTGCGCTTTGTCCGACGTTGTTGTTGTTGTTGCTGTTTTTGTTGTTGTTTTCGTTGTCAAAAGCAAGCAAGTTCGATTGAGTAGAGTTGAACCACAAATGACAATAACAGACGACGAGTAGCGGCTGAGTCATTCACGAATTCCTATTCATGCGCGTGGCCAGTGTAGTGTGTATGGGCGCGTGTGCGTGCTTTAGCGTGTGATTGCATATATCAATTTGATCGATTACTTGACTTCAGCGATATAAATTTTTAAGCACACACTCGCACATTCAGAGAGAGTGGGAGAAGCATAAATAATCCACCTAAAAGGCTTAGACGAATGAAGTGTTCTGCAGCATTCGACATGCGAGTCGTTGAAGTTTAGTTACTCAACACAGACAAACAATTCATTTTCCAAAACAACTCGGCTCTTCACGTCTCGTATCTTTTCGATTACGTTATGTCACGTTTGGTGCGCTTGATTATTTCCTTTTTATGAATAGACATTTGCCCACTTCGATGCGGAATAATAAAAAGCATATCAGTTTTGTAGATACTTCGTTGGTACAAATCAATTAATCAGCTTCAGGCGCTGTGCTCTGAAATTTACACTCGTCAATCTGCTTAACTAGCCTTTGAGTTAAATGAATTTGCTTGGTTTAAATGTAAGGGAGTTGAGTTGCACTCCTTGTCATTAGATTTTTAACTCGGATTTTGTTTCAAATGATTTCGATGCCTTCATTTCTATAAAAGTCGCATTTAGTATTCTTCAAATTAGTCATCAGCTTAATTTAAAATTAATATGAATTTCTTGTGGCAGAAGAAATTTTCTTTCTAAAGGAAATTTTTTTACAAGCAAATAAATTCGATTGTTCAGTTAATCGAAAATTCTGAAGCATAATTATAGCAAATTATAGCGACTACTTTGACAAAAGGGCGCTCCGGCATTGCATAGCTCGAATGTATAATTTTTTTTTGTTTGGGCACAAGTTGAGCGTCATTAGGGTTTGGTTTTTAATTTCATTATTTCAACATACAAACTAGAGATGTAATGTATAGTGCGATTATATACTCTAAATCTAGTCAAAGTTATATACAAATATTTATGGCAAATAGTAGTAGTTAAGAGATGAAAGAAAAGATAATTCGAGATACGATGATATAAGCTAAGATGATGTGATTTTTATATGTGATTATAATATGATATGATATGATATGATATATTATATATGATATGATGTGATATGATATGATATGTACTTATATTTTTCCTCTATATACTGCCTTTATGACTTTGACTTTCTTTCATACAGGGCATAAGGAAGTTGTCTATAGCAGACCATTTCTGGTTAGTTGTTTATTTCGCTCTGTTAATTTTAGCCAGAATATCAATATAAATGATACACAAAATGATATACAAAAAAAAAATATATATATAATAATAATAATAAAAAAAAATATAAATAAATAAATAATGGAGGAAAAAATCGTATATAAAAAAATTATCAGAGGTTCAAGCGAGTGACCAAATCCGTAAATGAATGATGGATGCCTGCAATGAATTTGATAATAAATTATGAGTAATGTGCACTGAACTGTTTTTTTAACAAACACATACTACCACAGTCACAAACACACACACACACATACAGACACACGCTAAGACTCACAGAGCGGCAGAACAGAGGAGTCGTTATATCGAGAGATACTCGTTTTATTATTTTGCCTTTGCTTTGACAGCAAAACTTTGCAAGATTATTTAAACTTTGTGTGCAATGATATCGGGCCAAGCACGAAGTTCGAATCACAGTGAAAGCAGCGGCAGCAGCAGCAACAGCAGCAGCACAACTGTTTGCCCCCACTTAAATATGGCCATGGACATTGGCGCCTGTCGCACTTGTGGCGAAATAGTTGAAAGTTTTGATTGAAATTAATAATTTCCAATTTGGGATTTACTATTTTCGCATCGTTTTTTTCACAAATCTTTGTGTACTTATATGCTCTTCGCTATGCGATAACAACTGAAGCTGAGAGTTTGAAGGAGCTTATCTCGAATCGAAATAACGCTCTACGCTTAGAATTGTGAACGTTTTGACAAACAAAAATTGAAGTAAAAATCAAGTTTGCATTCAACTAAAACGCCGTGTGCTGTGAGCGTGCCTGCACAGTTGAAAATGCCTTCGATTGGTACTGTCTGCAGTGTGACAAATATTGACTGCAGCATGGACAAGTTTGCTTTATTTGTTAACGTATTTTTGGGTATTCGAAGCTCGTTGTAGCTTTCTCTACTGTATAATGGTAGTATGCAAACCATTATCGATACACAAACAAAAATAGACACAACCAAAGTACACACAGCACAGCTTAAAAGAAAATAAAGGGGAGGAGACAAAAAATGAGATCAGCAAACTTGAGTGTTGTTCTAGCCAAGTTTCGATTTTGTTAGCAACGCTAACCGCAACCAACAACAACAATAACAACAACAGCAAATATAACAACAACGCCATATCGTACATAACCCTATCACAACTATAATACTTTGGGCAACCTGCCTAGCACTTGACGCTGCTACACCACCGCATTCAGGGGAACACTTGCAACGAAAAATTTCCAATCAAAATCAGTCACCGTGAAACCAGAAATTCGCAACAACTCAACTGCAGTCATCAACTTCCACTTCAACTTTAACTTCAAACTATGACTCCAATTGGATATTCTCTTCTGCAGCTGCCTCGGCCTTTGCCCTTGTCTGCGTTGCGTAAAAAACTCGCTGTGCCTCGACCACTGCATCCTTTCAGTCACAAGGCCATCAAACTGCCATCGCCGTGTTCAACGCGCACGCTGCGGCAATGCAAAAATTTAAGACCCACAACTACAAAAATATGATAAGGTTTGATTGTATGATGCGGCGAGTGTGCGAGAGAGGGAGGGGAAAAACCGCTTGAAAAGTTTTAAGTTCTCTTTGCATACCTTGTGGGGCGATTTTATACTGGTTTGCAATGGCATTGCCTGGCGGGTTGAGCTTCAGTGGAAGTGACTGCAAGAAGCATAACAATAAGAAGAAGAAGAAGAAGAAGAAAAAGCTGAGCACCGAAAACATAATAAATAAATAATAATAAAAAAGGAGCGAAAACAACAGAAAATGGCTCAACACTTTGTATGGGTTACGAAAAAGAGTTAGAGAAAAATCTAGTGATTGTGATAGCAAGTGCTGTAGTATAGCATAACTAGGCCGATCGATAAGTAAGCGTGTTTGAAGACAGGTGACTTCGCTGAAAGAAGTTCTCATTCAACTGATTGAAAACCGTTCGACTCATATGTGAAACTTCTTTAGTGCTGTGTCAGTCGACAAAAAGCGAAACGGAATTCAAGATGTTTGCGCTTGAGAGACGTAGAGGCGATGAGCATTGGCTTGTGCGTCTGAAGCGTACAGAATGAATGTTTATGCATTTTCGCATAAAAACGAAACGTATCAATAAAGTAATAATCTCATAAAACATAACCCTGTTAATTATTTTAAGATTTGATTCCTACCATTTTGTTCAGCAGTTTCACTTGAATAGTGTGGTATATTTCTTTTTTTTCAGTAGGCCATTGATGGACGGCACGATTTTTTAGCATTCGAAGGAAACAGTGTTCGAGACTTTAGCTAAGAAGGCTGCTACTGTCAAAGAACGAGTTGCTATATATCATCGACCTACAACGTGGAAATATAGCTCGAATAGAATATTTTCAACTGAAATGAGAAAGACATCACCGACAGAGAAGCGCTTATACCTTAATTTCTAACTCAAGTATTCATTGATCGACTCTCGCACTGTAGTATGTAGTATGACGGGGCTAAGGTGAAGTGCATGGGCTGTTGTTGTTGTAATGTTATTAGCCCAACATATCGACACAGAAACCAATTGATGAAGTGATAAACAGATTTCGCCATAAAAATAATTCACATTTCTATTCCATATGTGGACCTCTCTCTCTCTCTCTCTCTCTCTCTCTTATTTGCTTTGTTTTGACTTTTTTTCTCCAAAAAAAGAAAAACAAAAAAAATAAAAGAAAAAAAAGAAAATGCATGAAACCCACTCATTCAGCATGGTATTAGCGCAGGTCAGGGCTTTTTTGAACGTGTTGCCTAAAATCTAAATGATAGGTTGAACTAGCAGTTGCTATTCACTAAGCTAGTTTCTCTTTAACCCACAATTACACTCCAATGAAATTAGAAGAAAACCTAAGAAAGGGACACTTGATGAAACGACTTTCAATGAGGCATGTCTATGGGAAATAAGAGCCGAAGCGACAACAGAATACCCAACGAATCTAATTCCCTTTGGAAATAATCCTGGCCATAGCCTATGGAAAGCAATCATTTATTGAAAGAGTTCCACTGGAATAAATTCTAGCATAGAATATTGTTGTTCACACAATGTGGTTGTTTCGGAGCAGATGAACCCGTGATGCATTACCCCAATGGATAGCCGAAAAACTTGTATCAACTTCCTTGCTGGCTTGACACTCTGCGAATGTTTATTTCAATTTCTTTAACATAGAGTGAGCTTAATCTAATCATGATATTCTGCTAAACTAATGTTATACTAAAGTCTAAACCTTATGTTAAATGAGTTAAATTTACAACACTTGCTTACACCTATAGTTTATATGTTAAGCACAAGTAAATTCAATTTCTTAAATTTCTTCAAACCAACGTTCACTGGTGTAGTAGTAATGATGGAATATCTGTGGAACATGCCGAGCATTTAATTCTGTCTTCCAACCGAATTTGATGTCTGAAAAGGCAACGACGGAGCCTTAACTAATAAATCTTGACCAAAAATCACTTGCATATGATAAATTTGATGGAACTACTTTAAGAAACCTTTCTCTAAAATGTATCAGACTCTTTATTTCTATCGACAATGTGATTCTCAGGTTAGTTCACTACCCAAGTCAATGGAAGTTCGCAGAAGTAATATTGATACAGAAACCTAAGAAACCTGTCTTCGTACCGTCCAATTACTTTGTTGGTGATTTTCTTTAAAGTATTTGTAAATATATTTTCAATAAGAATGCTACCGGTCTTGAAGCACCTTAACAGAATTATTACAACTGTCATGAGAGCTAAAAGTATGGATAAGAGATATAGTACGGAATCCAGTTTTACTTTACAAAATTAAGAAATGGCTACTAGCTCCTTACTACTCCTTTTGCACCAACAATAATAGACTGTACTATCCTCGTAAAATATTTAAAGAGATGTGAGATAGGAGTTTTGTATAAGATATTTGTGTATTGGTGGTACTTACTGGAGCACAATCATGACACACATCTCTATTATAACAACGAAGGCGAAACTTAGTAGATCGGCAAGGGAGGTTATGCCGACAAGTCTTTGACATACACAGGGGTGAGGTAATGCACATCGAGTACCTTGAATAAGAAAACTAGCAGTACTGTACAGTACAATGAGTACGTGGCCGCCTTGGTATAATTTTATTAAATGGTATAAAAGATGTTACCATTTGCAGCACATCTATATATATAAAATTATAGTTGTAAGTCACTTACGTACTCACTATTTTGGCGCGACAGGTCTATGGGACCCAAGGCCTAGCTTCTCGCAACCATTCGTTTTGTGTGGGTTTTCAATTTTTTGGGACGAATGGAAGGGATCTACAATTTTACGCCGAGTCCAAACGGCTAATTGAGAAGCTCATTCATGACAGTTTTACTCTCACTTTGCTAACTAAATGCAAATCAGTTGTTCTGTTAATTAACATTTTTCAATAACTAGTGTTCGTCCAGCGGTTCAAATTGAATCGCAATCGTAATAATATTGAACTGTAGTACGTCACACATACACTTAGTAATCACACGCGTTAAAGGCCTGTATCCACGGCCAATTTATTCGGCGAACAGTGTGTCATGCGAAGCGTGTGTGTGAGATTTTATTGTAGTTGTGTGTGTGACCACTTTTAAACGTATTTACGTCCACATTATCTAACTAATTTTATTGAAAAATATATGATGCAGTTCTGCAAATGAAAACCTGTCGAATGAAATATTTTTCTTTTAATCGGTTATATAGTTTAGGCATAAACTGTAGCGAAAGAGAATGTCTTGCCCTATTTATTTATAGATGAAATACATATGTTGAATTACTCGGTTTCCTATTAATATGAATAATTGCATAAACATTCTTTGATCATCGGTGTCTATTTTGAGAAACAAGGAAAATCTTGTATTTTGTTAAAGCAAAAAGAAATAAAATTTGACGTTGCATGAAGTGTATTGTTCTTACAGGAGTCTAGTGTATTGAGAAATTTTGCTTTTTAGCAAACATACTATTTCTGTTATTTTATACACACACAAACACACGATTTTACCTACGATCAATGCAATGCCGCTTGATGTTTGTGTCTTGCGATTTATTTATAATATGTGTGAGTGGGTGGGTGTGTGTCTGTTTGGCAATTATTGCTATTGCAGTTAACCGCCAATTTGTTGCAATGACGGCAACAACGTAGAAACACATATGAAAGCATATTTACAGGATGACAACGCCGCAATGAGACGTGGCATTAGTAAATCAAATTGCAAACGTTCACAATCTTTTCGCGTCCTCTGTTGTTGTTATTGTTTTTGATATTTTTGATGTTTTTGTATTTATGCGGAATTATTTTTCAACACAATCGCAACATTAATATGCTAGATGTGTTTTTTTAGATAGCTCAGAACGTTTAATTTGGTTCATAAATATGGTACACATAGACTCTGTAAAGCAGACATTTTTTACATACAAAGGAGAAAGCAACCGTCACTTGATTATATTTTAGGACCACGACAACCACATGGGAATCAATCTAGCTGAATAAGAGCAGGTAAAATTGTTTTCATTTTTTGATTATATTAGTATTAATTGGACATTGGAAATTGGTTTGAGAAAACAAAAAATAAATAAAATAAAATAATAATACAAAATAAGTATCGAAATGATGTCGTACTGCCTTAGTGGACAGTATTTCACGTCCCCATGGCGGGGTATTGGTTAAAGTTTTCAACTAGCAATAATCGCACCTAAGTAGAACTTCATTGGTTACGTTACTATACCGCCTCTGCGCAAATATTAAACAACACTGGAAAACCTCCGAAAAATTCTGGGCAATCCAAATATTTTTAAAACTTCTCCAACAAAAAATAAACTGCAACAAAAAAAATTAACCGCGACCAAAAATGAACTGCAACTAAATATATAAACTGCAAGCTTTTAGCTTTATCTTTAGCAAGATAAATTATATACGAAAAAAAAACTAAGAAATACCAAGACTATTAGAAAACTTCCTCTGCATCTATTTTACAAAACCTTAATTACGAACAAAAATTACGAGCAAAAACAATAATCCACCGTAACATGCACTGGCTAGTCATGCCTGCTCCACATTGAAGTGATTGTCACTTACAACGTTTCCAACCAAAAATAACTATAAAAGAGACAAACGCGTTGAACCAACTACGAATTGTAAGCAGTGAATTGTGAAAAGCAGTGAAAAAGACAAAAAAGAAAAACAAGAAAGAGAAACCGTGAAAAAGACTACGTTTTGAAAAAATAATAACGCCTCTGGCTACTACGTGCAGTAGCAAATACTGATCTGGTGGTTGTCTTTGAAAAACTTCCTTGCATTTTATGTCCTAAAAATATATTTAGATAAATTAAGTTGTATTTTTAATATTTAATTTAATTTAATTTATTTTTGACACACGCGATTTGCGCCTATTCTCCACTACGCCCACTCAGCAGCACCGACCAACTCCGTCATCCACATTACACAGATTAAAGGCTTTGTGCGTGTGAGACTCTATTATATATTATATATTTAGGCGTAAAAGGGTGGTAAATTAAATGTCTTGGCCTATTTATATATATATAGACCCTACGGAAACCAAAGGTGTTCACATCAAAACTGTAAGTTGAAGCAATAACAGTTTATTTAAAATCAAAAAATATAAATTATTTTGTGATTTTTTCTAATTAATCTTGAAAATAAAAATCAATATATGCAATGTTAATTTCACATGATTATATATTTTGTTAGGTGTTTCATCAGATTTAATTTTATAAAAAGTATTTGTTTAACGCTGTCTGCGTTAAGATTATATCTGAAGTCCGTCAAAACAAGTTTTAATGCGGAAAATGCCCTATCGACACTAACTTGCGTTGGCGGAACACTATGCACAACTTTTGCCAATTGCAAATAGTGGGGTTACACAAATTTTTTCTCCTTCCAATATTTCATTATGTCCATGTTTACATCAATTGGTTTTGGGTCATAAGCTCCTATTTCAGCAATAGCCTTTATGGCATCATCATTGCAATTTTCGTCTTCCTCCTTGTCAGAAGCCCCATCAATGGAATTTAAATAGTTTCTGGGAAGTGACCACATACTTTCAATTCTGGGCTCAATAATATTTAATGGTTGACTGTTCGGGGTGTTCGCAAACACTGAGAGAGACGATGACGACACGGGTAAAGAAACACAGCACGACAGTACTGGGATTCTTTACCCTGAATCATAAGCAAAATTGTCTCTATTTCCATTGCAATTATAAGTAAATTCGCTGTTCATTTCAAATTAGCAATACATGTATTGATTTTCATTTTTATGATTAATTAGATAAAAATCACAAAACAATTTTATTTTTTGATTTTGAAAATAAAAATTTGAAAGTAATTTTTAGTTTTTTTAATTTTTTAAAATAAAAATTGAAAATAATTATTGTCTATAATTTTTATACCAATAAATTGAAAATATAAATTTATGCGCTATTTGAATAGCTCGTTGAATAAGCAATTATTTTGATACGCATCTTATATATGTACGACGATTAGATCATAATGATTTTTTTATTTAAAAATCGACCCCATAACTGTTATTTTCGATCGCTGGCTAAAACGGATAAAATAGGCTTATGGTAACGGAAGTAAGAAACAGAAACTTTGATTAAAGTCAATGTAAATATCGTGTAAAAGTCGCATTGATCGTCGTTTCATATTAAGTTGGTGGAAAAGTAACTTCCGAAAATTTAAATTGCTACATTTAAAAAGCGAGTGGTGCATCTTCGACATCTAAATTTCAGGATTGAAATGCCGTATCTCCAAAGACATCGGTTTATATCTCTCTGGCTTAAACATCATTTTTACCTTTTCTATACTGAAAAAGTAAAATATGACGAATTTACTCTTTGGTCTCCATATTTAAACGGGCACCAACGTGGAATCAATTGGACTGAAGTTGGATGCGCACAAGCGTTTATATATCAGCTGTCAAAACATATAATGATTATGCTGCTTAAGTCCGAATTTGGGTGCGAAAAAAGACAATTAAACCCGAAATTACTTTCCGAACAACATAACATTTCAGTGCATTCCTTCCACTTGTTTCTAAATTTAAAATATTATTTTTTTTTTAAATAATGTAATGCGCTTAATACTAGAATAAGTTGAAAATTCTTGGTTCTCGGTTCACTTTGTTTTTGCTTCTTTCTTTTATTGTGGTGTAAAAAATAGAAGAATAAAATAAACATAATTTCCACGTCATATAAGAACAATTAAATTTAAAAAATATATCTGGCTGTAACCAGGGTACACAACATTTAGGCCTGCTTCTTGGCATTGAGTGCTTTGCACTCTGCACTGAGCTTTGTGTATTCCGTTTGCATGACGTTGCGGCAATACTCGATTAGCTGGTTTATGTTCTCAACACTGTAATTTTCGGTTGAGATCTCGGGCAGAATTTGAATTAGTGCATGACCCGGCCGGAATGTGTTCTTATTCTCATACAAGAAGCAAAACTTCGATATAACTACTGGCTGTATGGTGCACTTGTTCTGTAGTGCAATGTGGAAGGAACCTTTTTTGAACGGCAGCAGTGTTTCTTTGGAATTGCGTGTGCCCTCCGGGAAGATCAGAAGTTTGCAGTTGCGTTCCTTAATGGCAGCGGATTCCTTCCTTAGCAAGTTGATTGAATCGGCTGGCCGCGCTCGATTAATGTACAAAGTACCCCAAAGCCAGGCGCCAACGCCGAAGAAGGGCATGTAGAGAATCTCTTTTTTTGAGACGACAGTGGCGCGTCCAATCACCGGCCAGAGGTATGCGAGTACTGAAAATTACATTTTGCGAAACTACTAATGTACAAAGTGTAGCCAATTGAACTCACCACACAAATCAAGCGCACTTTGATGGTTCATGAGCACAACGCCACCACGATCAGTATGCACATGCTCCAGGCCTCTGACCATCATTGTAATGCCCAACAGTTTGCACAACTGTCGGAGACCCCACGCGGGCAATCTGCGGACCCATTTATGTGCCATTAAATTGGACCCTCTCTATTTGTTTGTTAATCGTTTTACTCACAGTGCATTGCGATAATCGCGTGGTCTAAATACCATGAATGGCAAACAGACTAAGACAATTGCACCCGCACCAACGTATATCATTGCCATTCGCAGCTGGCATGTCACCTTCACCGAGAAAATCATAATGAGCGTCAGCACGCACGCGAGTAAGATTATTTCACAGGTGCCGCGCATGTTGTCGCTGCAATATACGCCGAAGAAAGCCATCAGAAATATATTCACAATATTTGTTGTTCTCTTTTGTTTCGATTTTTTCCAAATTTATCAATGGGAGAGAGAATTTTATTTTAACTTTTTATTTATTTTTTGACATTTGACTTATAATATTTGTCGTAGTACACTGCTTAATGCCTTTGCATGATTACAGCAAAGTGACGTGAGAGAATATCTTGAATTATTTGAATTTAAACTGTAAAGAAATCAGTAAGGCAAGTCATGTTCTAAGGACTATTATAGAGAGGCTGTTCTGGGTTCTATGGACGAAAACGAATATCTAACAAGAAAGAAACAAGTAGAAAGAATGCTAATTGCGGTAGATCCAAAGAACATGTAAACCAAATTAAATTATCTCTCACTTAGGCATATATCAAGTCTCATTATTCCACACTTATGGCTAGCGACTTTTGTTGGGAAAAGCGAAGAGAAACTTCCAGTACATCTGGTGTTAAGTCATTTCTTGTAACATAGTGTAAGATAGAGGTTAAGGAAGCTTAACAGATTTGAAATTATGAGTTCACGTGTTGTGGACCAAATGTTAACTATAGAGTGACAGAAAACAGCCGTCAGCTTTTAAATGGAGGGAAGCTGACGGCATTGTGCGTTGAGAAGGCAGTGACCTAAGTCACGAGATTTATAAGTGTGAACAAATCTAAATGAAGTAAAGTGGGACCAGACTTTAAATAAAGAAACACATACCGCAACTGCAAGCCCTGGATGATCTGCGGCTCCACCGAACCCAGGCGGCGTGCATTAGCGCATTGGATGTTGAAGAGTCCACAATCATTCTCGATGCAACACCTGGTATAGAGCAAAAAAAGGGTTTTTTTCATCTTTTTTAGTAGAGGTACCACCTAATTTGGGAGAATAGCAGAATGGCAGAATAGATTGGGGAGATAATAGAAAATGAAAAATGCAAAATAATAGAAAAAAAATGAAAATTAATTCTGCTATGAAATTTAGCGGAAAACCACCAGCAACGTCAAAAACAATGGTGAATTGCCACCGAAACATAAAAGGAAAACAATCAAATGAAATATATGGAGACTAGAAGCAAAGAGAAGAGAGAATCTATATACTTTTATGTACATGTTTGTACAACTATATATATAGCCACAACGGTACCAAATAACAGGAGCAACAAAATAATTGCAATGACGACAATCAGTAATGTCGCCAGAAATTACATAGAAAAATTACTTCTTTCTTTATGACCCGTCCATTTCAGATAGAAGATCAAGGTCTCACGTTTTCCTTATCTGAAATATGAATAAAAGTTCTACTACTTCTCCACTCCGTTTAGAACATATTTTGGTTTATTTCTGGTTTCACTGCGCTGCCAGGTCATAATACTCAGTTTGAGTATTTAGAAGTACTTGCTCTGGGAAGGGGTTTTCCCTTGAAGCATTTCATTTAAAAGGCGCTGATTAGTTAAAAAATTAAGTCACAAGCTGAAAATCGATTCCATTCCATATCATATCGTATACGAAAGCAATCAGTTCATCAAACCAATTTATTTTGTTAGGTTTTTTATCACTGGGTGGTGTTGATACCCATATATAATATGTTGTGCTTCGCGGCGTCTACTCTATGATGACTCCAAATCAATGCACTTCATACACGTGGTAAGTAGTCGAGGTTAGTAGTTCCTTAAACCTGCTACAGCTTCCAATAATGCTGTACAATTAGAGGTCCTTGATAGTGCCACTAACTACTACATGCAGGCGGGTTACGAATCTACATTCTTCGCTGGTCTCAGCTCGTTGTACAATTCGCTACGCAACGTCGACCGCAATTGTGACATAGCAACCGATCTTTGTAAGTTTCTAATGGACATCTATAACACGGCTGAGGATGAAGCGTTCCGAAATGGTGATTTGCCAATGATGAGACTAGTTGCGGGTAAGTCAAGTTAAAAATACGCGGACTGGTTTACCAGAAAATAATAAATTTCGTCGACTTTTTAGAAATTAAACACCTTCCGAATAATCAAAACGAACAAGGAACCGTCCAAATTTTTTTCAAGTGCGAGGAGCGCGGTATTCGTGGTATTAATTATTCTTAACTTAACATGGAGCGAAACGGAAGTTACTCGCACTACGCACAAAAAACGCAACGGGCTGCTAAGCATGTTCGGTGGAGTAGTGCACTACGATTTGATGGAAAATGGTTTTATGGAAAATGGATGGATGGTTTTAGAGTAAATCTTAATTTGGTGCCCTCCAATAATACATATATACCTTCTGTACTTCATGCTAGGAACATGCTTGAAATAGGTGTTGGGTGTACTGTATGCGGCATCGCTCAAAATCCGCTGGAATATCTCACCTTTGATTGATTTTATGGTGTTCGCAAACGACAGAATTCTGAAACTGTTCCACACGGTGTTGTCGAACATGTTAACTCTCCCCGAGCTTGCTGACATAAAGCAGCTAAATATCAATGTTAATATCAAGAGCTCCAAAATTATGTTCTGGTGTCCTAATGACACGATCGAATTAGATATTAGTCCAGTTAGTAAGGACAATGACTAATATGCGTCAACGACATGTTGTTTTTGCCTAAGTAAAATGTGTGAAAATTCGCTGTATATATGTAAATTGGCCTCAGTGTTTTAGTGCCTCTGTACTTAAGCGTGAGTGGCAGGATCCAAAACTCCACAATTTTACTTAATGCCTAATTCTTTGTAAAAAAGAAAAATAAAAGAAGAGATTAACTACCACCACCCTTCGAATTAACGTAGTGATGCGGATTCTTGCAGGCGTCAAGAGGAATACGTTTCCATTAGCGAAAGCATCAATAGATGCAAGAGCCTTGAGTTGGCCTATGGTCACAAAAGGCGTGGACAAGGAAATAAAATTCCCTCAGTGAAATTTCGCAGGAAGTTCCCTTATTATCACACGCTTTACATTTGTCGGAGCGGAACATATTCAAACCTGAGACGGGGTACTCCTATACAAAGCATAGTTTCCAATGTACGTTCTTCTTAGAATATCTTACTTTGTTTGCTCGCCTATCAAGTTGAACCCAAAGGTTCATTGGGTCGTATACAACCAAGACATTTAAAGAACAACTTATTTTGTTGTCAACCAAGCGGGCCTCGTTTGATGATGATCACATATGCTAATGCGACAGGGGCGGTCTAGTCGAAGTAAACATTTTTGTTTTTGAAGCAAATTAATTTTAAATATTTGCTTTAGTAATTTTTACAAATTAACATTTCTGGTATATGCAAATCATGTTGTTGGTTTTATTTGATTTCATTGCAACACGTGCATTGAGTGCCTCAACGAGCACTTGCGGCTCATTCACAGGCGTCCTTCGATTGCTTGCATTTCCGCTTTGCTCGGGTCGCACGGTTGGCGGCCATTTTGTTTGCTTGCGGGTATTGTTTATGCACTCATTTACACATGGTGGCTTCGTTTGAACGTGTGTGTGTGTCCATTGATTTTATTTATATTTATTGGTTTTCGGATTCAGTGCCGTTCAGCCGAGTTCCGTTGCGTTGCTCACTGCCAGCCTGCTGAATGGCTCGTCTGCTGACTGACAATCGACAAGCGATTGAGTCAACTACAATAATAACAGCAACAAAAGCAACAACAACACCGATAACTGTAATTTTTTATTGTTTATCTGGCGCTTGTTTAATTGGTTTAAATTACATCAAATAACTGTATGTAAATTATTCAATGTAATTACAAATGAGAATTTATTTTTTTAATATATTTTTTGTTTGTTTTTTTGTTGACGATGACACCGACGTCACAGCCAACGGTTGTCCCCTTTGTGTGTGCATTTCTGTGTTAATTCCTTGTGGAGTAAGTGTTTTCATGTTTGTGTGTGTATGTGTGTGTGTGTGTGTGTGTGTGTGTGTGTGTGTGTGTGTGTGTGCGTGGCTGCCGACTTTGTGTCTGCTCATTAAATGCTTTTGATTTAATAAAATTCACATTTAAAAATTCAATTGCAGCGTGCAACAGCAACATTCAAAAAAAAAAAAAGCCATCAAAAATCAGTAACAGCGACAATTTGAAATAAATCATTTGAAACTGTTTGTTTGCCACTGATTAAGTGCCTTTCTTGCTTCAGAACTCTCTCGACAACTACACGTTGTCAAACAAAAGCCGTCAACGGCCACGTGGAAAAGTTATGCTCAGGTATTGAGTGGCCTCAGCAGAGCAGCCAACGGCACAGTAGCGCACAGCGCAGCACCGGCTTTAAAAAGGATATAATGCGGCGATTTGTATGCTTTGATATTGTTACTTAATTATTGTTATTACTGTTAGTTTTTATTGTTGTTATACACGGTTTATTACTGCAATTGTCTGCTGTATTAATTACAGTTATTATGCATGCTGCGCTTGCGATAGCTGTAGGCGACATAAAGAACCACAAAGTGCAACAAAAAATTTGCATTTTTTTATTTTTATTTGTGAAGTGAAACTTCTGTAGCAAGGTGTAAATCCAAAAAAAGTGAAACGGAATTCAGGATGATGGTGCTTGAGTGACGTAGAGGTAATAAGGGTAATGAGTGTGAAAGAGTATTAGAATGAATGACTTTGCTTGTGTTATTGCTACTTTGTTGTTGTTGTTGTTGTTGTTGTTGTTGTTGGTCCTGTTTCGTTTTGTTTGGTATCATATAAATAATACAATAAGTTATTTGCACTAATTATTTTAAAACTTGATTTCTACTATTTTGGGCAGCCGTTTCACTTCATTAGTGTGCTTATATAGTTGAGGCACATTATTATTATTTTTTTAATTACATTTTTTTTTAATTATATTTTTTTTTAAATATTTTTTTATAAATTTTTTTCCATTATCTGATAATTTGTGTTTCATTATTCATAGACGAGCTCAGCTAATATTGACCTTCACTCGATTACTCAGCTAACGTTTCTAGAAATCATGCGTCACGTTTTGAGCTTGGAAAAGGTTGGAGTTGCAACTTTCGATTATTAAGAATAAATTTTAATTTAAGTAAACTGCCAAAAGCGTTGAAGGCAGACATAAGAAAATAAGAACAAGAAGAGTGAGAAGTAGTGAGAGACCTGGGCTGCTATTTGCAGCGTACATTCACTGAACATTAACATCCCAGCAGTAACTTCTGAAAGTACTTCTCCAAAGGAATGATTTCTTAATAATGATTTTCGCAAAACAAAACAAAGTTTTGCCCTTTTGAATATGAAAGAATTTTTTCTATCAGAATTAAAATGCAATTAATAGCTATTATTCGTTCTACGCTGCTACAATCCTAGTTCAGTCATACTGTTATTGCTAGTACTCTTGAAGCACAAAACACGAAGGCACACGAACGAAAACGAGCTGCGAAATATTAACGTAGAAAATGTTATTTATAGTTATAATACCGACTCGGTGGCCAACCGCAGAGGCCGCGGCTCATATATATTCATTTAGAATACTAAATGAAAAACTAAAATAAGTTTAAATCTATATAGAAATCGGCCAAGGCATTTTCTTTACTATCATTTTACGCCTAAACTAAACAACCGATTCTGATAAAATACATTACATTAGCCAGGTTTTCATTTCTAGATGTGCACAATATACTTTTAAATAAAATTAGTTAGTTAGTGTGTGAGTGAAAAGAGTTAAAAGTTCTCACCAACACAATTTTACGAAAATCTCGCACATATACTTCATATCTCTCACAAGTCACATATGTGAAAGAAAAATTAGATGTACGTGGGAACCAAAGAGTGTGAATTGATCTCTTTGATAAGATATTCTCTGTTTGTTTTGGTTTCGTTTTTGATGATCGCCATTCTATAAAGATATTATGACACTTAAACTGTTTTGTATTATCGCTATAGTGCTTGCATTTAGATGGCTAGGCGAACACTAGTATAAAATAAATTAATTTAAAATAAATAAAAATAAATATAAAATTGTTTTTAAGTAAATCCTTTTTTAAGAACAATCGCAATTATTGCTATTTTAGCTACTATAATAAGTACTTCTGAAGTACCACTTTCGGTAGCTTACGTACAAGTAGTGCTTCTCGTTAGCTGATAAAGTCAGATTTTTGGAAGAAAGCCGAACACTTCCCTAGTTGACTGATATCTCACAAAAATCTATTAAAAGCAGCAAAGTAGAAGTAGGCACAAAGCGGCCGCGCCATGCAAAAACAAAACGAAAGGAAGACGTGAGTAGTTCTACTGAACAAGTCATATACAAATAAGGCCTTTTTCCTACTTTCAGTTAGTTCTAGAATTAATTCAGCAATTGCAATCTCTTAAATCTGTATGATTGGAAATAAGCTGCGTCGCAACGGCATTCACGATGGATCGATCTAGATCCATCGATCTTTTGCATTACGCATACATACTTCAATATATTTTGTGTTTTGAAGGTGCTCCATGATATGAAAATGGGAGTTGAGGAAACGAGTTTCGTTTCTCTTTTCTCTCTTGTTATTTTTATTATTATTTATTTTTGATTTTGCTATGTGTGAAAGTGGAGCATTACAGGGAACTGGTGAAGACCTTTTTTTTTCTTTATCATGCCGCCTCGGGCTTATACGGGGCTTCTGCATCTCACTCTGTTTTGCGAAATACTCTTGGCTTCTTCCTATGAGGTGTTCTCTATGGATATGTGAAGACCTTAGAAGAAAGAAAGAAATAAAGAGGAATTTCACAGTCAACAAGTGAAGGGGGTGTGAGCCTATAGGGGTGCCACACTCCAGCAATATTGATCAGATGAAAAAAGTCCAAATGGGCATAGCTAGGGTAATTGCCAATGCCGAAAACCGAAGCAAAAAAAAAAGGGACAAAAAATTAAATAAAATTAATAGAAAGCCCAGTTTCATGTTCAGCTCAACGATCAGGAGTCCTACAAAACGACATTGCCTCAAATGTACTGTTTCTTCTGTACTGAAACAGTGTTCACAAAGGAATTCCTCATAGTTATTTGAAATGATTATAGCTTGATTTGATAATGACTTTCTTAATTTGTGGTTTAATACCAGTTATTACAGCCACTTATTGAAAATCTATCATATACTAATAATGATATGAATAATAAAAACATCCAACGAAAACTTTTTTTTAATGCTTTGAAATATCCAATGACTCCCAATACAGCCAAATACATATATTTGTCTATGACTAAGCTCACAAGCTAATCACTTGGGTGATATCGATCTGTAGCGCTGCCGGCAATTGTAATGTAATGTAAAATGAATTCCAGATGAATATTCAAGTCCTAATAAGGACGTATTAAATGAAGACAGCAACTCTATTAAAATTGCTATACACAGCCTCTCTTAAAGTTTGCCTCAGTTTATCTCAGCTGAAAGCGTGGTAAGTGTAGCAAATGTTTAAGCGGTTCAATGGCTTCTAGTTGCCTAGACCACTTAAATATTTCACTAAGACTTAATGGATATTCTCTTGGTTGGGTGACAGCTAGACAAAAATCGATAAAAAGAACCCACGTGAGAGTGCAAGTGTGTAGTGGAAAGTAACAATAGAAGCAATCACGGCTAATGTAAGATCTTTGAAATAAGGTGGCCCATGCTCAAAGTACATAACTAAAGTTACTCAGTAGAATGCAATAATCGTCAACGTTGTCACTCAAAAGTAGAAGGGAGTGAAGTTGATTGAGCACATTCTCAGAGAACAGCTCCTATCAATTTCACGCTGCGTGATGTGATTTATATCATCATTGGTTCTGCTGCACTGTGCTCCAGGAGGAGAATATTGTAATAGTATTATTAACACTAAAACAGACCAGACAGTAACCAAATGGGCGAGGGGCTTGGTAAGTCACTCGAACTGAGCCGCCACAAATTAAATTTCAAAATATGAATAAAAAACTAATAGACATCAACAAGAGCATCAATCCGAATAGATTGAATGTTGTTAAGAAAGACTCTGTTGGAATAAAGGAAAATTACCATCGACATATGTATGTACATATGTACATATATATTCGTATGTATGCACATGCGAACGCTTGATATATACGCTTGGAATATTGATTCCATTAATTATTCTGACTTCCAATCAAATAAAATTTGTATGCAAAGAGTACAGAAAAGTTGCCTTGTAGAATTAAAAATCGTCCAACCTCAAAAAGTTGAGGAAGCTCAACAAACTAAAGTCATCCAACTCTGAGCTGTTGGGTGGAGTATGTGACGCGCATCGATCAACCAATGCAGGCCAACCAGCAGCAGCTGTCAAGTAGAGAAAATCGATTTGATAAGCGCCACTGGGAACCACCTTTGACCTCTCGAGTGGCATAAATTGATAAGGTGCTTGTCTGCGATTCTGTACTTGCTTTGAAGATTTCATTGTAATTTCACTTAATCGAATTGAATGAAAAAAGCAACCACAACAACAAAAAGTAGAAGAGCTAACGCTGAAATCGGCGTATAAAGCGCAGTTTGATTATCACGTATTGATTTGTATTTGCATTGTTATTGTTGTTGTTGTTTGTACTCTAGAGAAATTACCGCAAATAATGGCAGCCAAATCAGTACCTAGCACAGCGTTCGGCTGATTGAATGTGTAAAAGGCGGTTAGTGATGCGGTGATGCGGTGATGCGGTGTTGCGGCGAGGCGCCGTGGCCGCTTGACAGTGAAATCGATGCACGATGAGTGGTTAATCGACTTTAATCATCTCACTCTCTCTCTGATTATATTGTATACACAATAGAGGCAAAAAAGTGTTAATTTATTTCTAGGGGTTCCTTTTGTTGTTTGTTTCATCACTTGCAGTCATTTCTTCTATCATCAACGTCGTCATTACTTTCTTCTTTAGCTACTGACAACTTTCTGGTGTACATACATGGTGATATATTAATAATAAACACCATATCATGAGACGAACTAATGAACAAAGAAAATCAATAAGATGCTGGCTTTGATAACATATATATAGAAGATATTGAGAATTATATCTACTTATTTTACAGTCACTATACAGAAGTTTTCGCCCACTTCTTATACACATATGTACATACATTTCCAGAAATCAAGCATCAATTTGACTGTTCTCAAATGGCAAGATATGAAACATACAGCCAAACAGGGTGCTCCTTTAATAAATGGCTTGACTTAAAGTAATCATGTGTAAGTTAACAGTATTGCTCCCACAGCTTTTTTACGCAAAATGTAAAAGTTTTTTAAATTGCTTAAGTTTTCTTTTAATGATTAATTCGAATGAATTTCTAAAATAAAGAATCTTTGGTCAAATCTTCTCAGATTTCAACATAAACATTCTTTGGCCTTGATTTTAATATAAACATTCTTGTCATTGAGCGTGGCTCAGACCATAAACAAAACCAATGCGTAAAAACACTGTGGCTCATAACATAAACAAACCCATAAAATTAACAGAGACCAATAGAGATGCGTTAGCATTAATATAAGAAACTTCTTTGAATGTAAACAAACATTTATAATTTCACAATAACGCATCGCAATGCAGTAAGCCAATCTTTGCTTCTGGCACTATAAATAGTCGTAAGTTTCATATCAAAGGGCATTCCTAAAAGTAAATCATAATAAGACACTCAGTCTCTAATAAAAAGCCTCAAAGGCTAATAACAAAAATAAATTAAATTAATTACTGATATACAGCTGTTCTAAAATAAATTATTTTTTTAAAAACACTTCCTTAACACTGAAATTGTTTATTTGTACAGTCATTTCTAAATACTAATCTAGAACAACTGTAGCATTTTGAAATATAACTACCTTTCGCATGCCTCATATCACTGTGCGTTTGTTGCGATTTACACTCAAAAATTAGTCTAACTGACTCAAAAGTGTTGACGACATCACAGGTGGAAACCAGCAGAAATAAAAATATAAATAAAACAGTTTACAGCAACACAACAACAACAACAAAAAACAAAGGCCAATTAATAAAGCGACAAACAATAAACAAGAACAGCAACAGAAAAAAACATTGAGAACAGCAACAACAACAACAACAACAACAAAATCGTTTAAATTCCGAAACCGTAGCCGAATCCAGTTTTATGTTCATTTTCATTTTCAATTGAAATTCGCTAATTGTTGTAGTTGTTGTAATTTTGTTTAATTTTAAATATTTTTAGTTTTGATTTTGTGGCTTTGCTCCATCGTTCGCTCTCCTTTGCACCAACATTCGTTGTTGTTGCTCTGTGTTCTCACCGAGCTCACTTGAAGATGTTGCTCACGATCGTCTGACAGTTTCAGTCTTACTGTTACTGTGAACAGATGGAAGTAGGTCGCTTCATCAGTCAAATTCGAATATATATTTGAATTAATTTTTTTATAATAAATTTTTTTTTACTTATTAATTAATTTTTGATATATTAATATTATTATTAATTTGTGTGATTTGTTTTCTGGTGTGTGCTGCAGATCAACATGAAACTGTTTAGTTTATTGTCGCTGCTTGTAGGCGCTTTGACCATCGGTCAAACCTTTGCCGATCAGGCGAACACTCATTTGATTTGCTACTATGACGGCGCCAGTTATGTGCGTGAAGGTAAGCAGTCAGTTAAAAAAAAAATAAGAATAAATAAACTAATAATAATAATAATAATAATAATAATAATAATAATAATAATAATAATAATAATAATAATAATAATAATAATAATAATAATAAGAAAAATAATAATAATAATAATAATAATAATAATAATAATAATAATAATAATAATAATAATAATAATAATAATAATAATAAAATTAAAATTAAAATATAAATAAAATTCAAATATAATAATAATAAAAGAATAATAATTTTTAAAATCTAACTATTCTTATTATATTTAGTATATTTTTGGTATAAAAAATATTTTTTTTAATTTTTATTTTATTTTATAAGGTGCGAAATTCTCTTAAATTAAAAACAATTTTATTTTTCAATAATTTCTTATTGTTAGATTTATAAACCATCAACTGCAAAATCATGCTGAAAGCTTTAGTAGTTGTCTTAAATTAGGTCCGTTTAATAGAGCATCTTGAAAAGGTTATCAAAATTCAGATTCTCATGCGATAGCACATATAAAGAGCTGGTGTTTATTAAGTTCAATTTGTTTGATAGGATTGTCGAATTTTAAGCAGCGGAACTGTTAGCAACAATTATCAACTCAGAGACACTTGTTTGACCATATAGATACTTGTTTCCTTTTGATATAAATTATAAGTAATTCAATATAAGCATTTTTTATAGACATTAACTGTGACAATTTAAATATTGCAGTATAACGTTTTACAGCGCCTAATAAAGTCATGGTATAAATCTTTATATATGTACTAGCTGAACCAAAAGATGTTGTTCTGTCCAAAAAAAAAAAAAACCTGAAAATTGAAGAGCTTACCACAAAAACGAAAAAATCTCTGACTCTGTTCATTTTCTATTTACATAGCAATAGAAAAGTGTAACGTTTTCGTACATTTTGTACTTGTGCGTGTGCTCGGCTTGATAAATAAATAAATTAATTTGAAAAAACAATTTTCTAGTGGATCTGTCTTTCTAGTGGATTGTAAATTTAAACCATTCTCGAATCCACTTGTACACACACAAAAAATTTCATCAAAATCGGTATAGCCGTTTAAGAGGAGTTCAGTTACATACACACGTACAGAAGATTTTTATATATAAATATATATCAGATATTTTTTATTTTCGATTTATCTACTTAAATTTTATCGATTCAAAATCTACTGCGTGTAAATTTTTCTGTTTTCGATTTACCAAACTTCAATTTTGGTACACTTAACACATTCATGAACTATAAATTAAATAAAGACACTAGAATTACTGGATTATGCAGCGCCCACACCAAAAAAAAAAAATAAAAAATACAAATTTGTATTTGGTTTGATTTGGTTAATAAATCTTACACATACTTAGGAGGCCAAAGTGGGCGGTAATATATAATGAGACGCTCAAATAGAGTTTTGTACAGAGAAGGGTAAACCTACGCCTTTTAAATTCTCTGGTAGAGACTTTCTAAATAATAGTGCTGGTTGGCATTACTTATAATATTTTAGGATGTATACTCCATCAAGCTTAGAAGAAATTATAATTTTGATTATTGCGAATTTTCTCCATAAGTAATATACACATATGTACATATATATTTTTTGGAGTTGGTTGCATAAAAAATGTACAATTTGAGAATATTTCTATTTACTTGTTATTTATGCGAACTCAAATTTAGTTCATATTAAATTAAATTGTGTTTCTCGATCATCAACAATGAAATGGAATTAAATTTTGAACTGGTTTCTAAAAAGCAGTTTTTTTAATTAATTTTATTCGAATATTTAGAGAATTACGATTAAAAGAATTCAACAAACTCGTAATAGAACAGAATAAAACAGAGCGATGAAAGTAATTCTCACATTATTCAACTAAAATAAAGTAATTTCCGAATTGTTTATATTGTAGTAGTAAAATATTATAATACAGTGAAAACTCTACAGATAAACCAAACGGCGTTTCTCTGAAACCAAAGACATTCTTCATTTGCAGTGCGTATAATTTAACCATTCCTTAACGGCGACTTTGAAGAGTGAAAAGTGGTAGCTTGGCATGTGCGAAGCCGCGGTTTCCAATGCGGTTTTCTCCATTTCGCGCCATGGCCGTAATTGCTATTGTAGATGCTAAATACTTTAACGTATAATACTTAATTTACTTAATAATAACATTGTAGTAACCGTTTTTGTGCGGTCAGACTTACTTTACAAAGAGCACCTAATTTTTCTTACTTTAAAAATTGACTGAACGAATTCATAAAAAGTTAGTAAAATAACCAAAAAAGTGCTGCCTTTTTTCAAGCTTTGTTAATTCGAAGTTTTATGGAAAATTTTCAACTTTAGATTTGTCAATTTGTCAGATAAAAAATGTCTAATGGACGAGTGTCTGCCCATGTCATATACCGTATGCAGCTATAGTAGTATTTTAATTATTTCCAATTGTCTCGAGTGAAAATATCTATTTGGTCTAGTTTCGAACCCATACAATCCATACTTCCAGATAAATCTGAGACCATAGACTACTTATAGAAATGTGGGAAATATTGTCTTGAGTAAATTTGTGGATATGAAACGTTTCGATAATTTGCACTTACGTGTTGTGTTCATAAATGAACAACCAATTAAAGAACAAAGTGGTGAAAGTAAAAAATACAATAAAAATTTTTAAAAACCTACATAGACATTTCACTTTCGTATGTTAAGGTGAATTGATGGGGTCACAAGATCAAAAACTTTCTAACAAATTACTAAAGCGAAACGAGTAAAAAATTATTGCGCTTCCTGCGGCGTTTTTTGCAACGACGGACGCAGCCAATTATATGTATGTCGTAGACAAATACAAATACAACAATACAAATATTGAGGTATATACATATAATAATACGGTGCAGTAAATATAAAAATTCAAGACTTGTAATTCTCGGAGACACATAATACAAGCAAACAAACAACCCAACAAAGTAAAGCAACGCCGACGACGACGTTTTGTGGATTTGGTTGAGGGCGACGGCGTAGGGTGATAATTTTCGTTAATTGAAATTGGCATCACGAGAGCAGCTCTTTAGGTCGGTCAGTCCGCTTTTTCTGCGTTGGTCAGATCTGCCTAGTTTTTGTTGTTGCGCTGTCGTTAACTGAGTCAGAGCCACCTTGAAGCCGGCTTGAGTGGCTGCGTTTATTTTATTTTTGCTTTTGTTTATCGTTTTTGCTTCTGGCCTCCGGCTTACGCTCGTTTGCGCATGTTTAACGTTAATTGATTATGCAAAATAAGCGAAGACGCATTTGGGTCGGGCATACGCCTCCGCACGCCCGCAACGCTTGAGCAACGCTAAGCTAATGGACGACGGCGCTTATGCAGCTGTTGTTGGTTTTCATTATAGAGATCAGTATTTTATATTATTTAATTGCTGTTTTTATTTGTATTTTGTTTTCTGTTAAGTGTTGAAATTACAAATGGGGGTGTACGCACTTAAATTGAGTAATTGCTTAACCTCGCCCTAAAAGTGACCAGCACTTAGCTCAATGCAATTTAAATGAAATCATTCCCCATTCTTCTTTTTCTCGTTCAGGTCTGTCGAAACTGATTGTCAGTGATCTGGAGCCAGCGCTGCAGTTTTGCACACACCTCATCTACGGTTACGCCGGCATCAATCCGTCGTCTAACAAACTGGTGAGCATCAATGAGAAACTCGACTTGGACTTGGGCAGTGGCCTCTTCAGAATGGTGACCGGTCTGAAGAAGAAATATCCGCACCTGAAGGTTTTACTTAGCGTTGGTGGTGATAAGGATGAAGTTGATCCGGAGAACAACAAATACCTGACTCTGCTGGAAAGCTCAAATGCTCGCATACCGTTCATCAATAGCGCACACTCACTAGTGAAGACGTACGGTTTCGATGGTCTCGATATTGCCTGGCAGTTCCCCAAGAACAAACCGAAGAAGGTGCACGGCGGCATTGGTAAATTCTGGAAGGGTTTTAAGAAGATCTTCACCGGTGATTTCATTGTCGATGAGAAGGCCGAGGAGCATAAGGAGGAGTTCACATCGCTGATGCGTGAACTGAAGAACGCTTTCCGGCCGGATGGTTATCTGCTGGGCTTGAGTGTATTGCCCAATGTCAACTCATCACGTAGGTTACATTTTCAGAGCAGGCAACTGGCATTTTTTATAATCATCTTCCTTACGCTTTAGTGTTCTTTGATGTGCCCGCACTAATCAACAATCTGGACTACGTGAATTTGCACGCCTACGACTTCGTAACCCCTGAGCGTAATCCTGAAGTCGCTGACTTCCCGGCACCCATCTACGAACTAAACGAACGTGATCCTGAATTCAATGTGCAGTATCAGGTGCAATATTGGCTCAACAATCACGCGCCTGCCGCTAAGATTAACGTTGGCATTGCCAGCTACGGTCGCGCATGGAAATTAACCAAGGACTCTGGTCTAACTGGTTTGCCGCCAGTGCAGGAGGCCGATGGCGTTGCGCCAGCTGGCTTACAGACACAAAAACCAGGCTTCCTTAGCTGGCCTGAGGTCTGCTCGAAGCTGCCCAATCCGGCTAATCAGCATCTGAAAGGCGCTGACGGTCCACTGCGCAAGGTAGGCGATCCAACAAAGCGTTTCGGCAGTTATGCCTATCGCTCAACCGATGACAATGGCGACAATGGCATCTGGGTGGGCTATGAGGATCCCGATACAGCTGCCAATAAGGCGGCCTATGCCAAGGCGAAGGGTCTCGGCGGCGTTGCTCTCGTCGACTTATCCTACGATGACTTCCGTGGCGCCTGCACCGGAGACAAGTATCCTATTCTGCGTGCCGTCAAATACAAATTGTAAGCGGGTCTGCTCAATCAACGAACGCATTGGAAATTATTACGGGCGTTACACATTTCTAAGAAGTAATAACGTTTTATTGTTTTGCCTGCAAACTGACTAACGATTTTCATCAAGGCGTTTAAGGATTATTATATATATATTTTTTTTTTTAATAATTAAATATATAAAAGTTTGTGTATTGAAAGAAATTAACGGGCGGCAATTTATCTCTCAAATTATCTCATCTGAATCTGAATATCTAAAAAAAAGTAGTAGATCCTCATGGTAATCAGGTCTACGTCCCAGAGCCCCCGTAGAGAAATATGAGTATTTTCTGGTTTATTGGACATCAGCTGGATTACCAATCTCTCGGGCTTCTACTAGTGAGACTTCTTCAATTGTATTCGGGTAACTGCAATGGCTCAGCCAGTGCAATATTTGTATAGTGGTCTAGTATCTTTGTATGTTATATATATATATACATATATTTTAAATCCTTATTGATTTCTCTTGGGAGCATAGGGCCTCCACAAGGCTCGTTTATCTTTTTCGATATCCAAGACTTGCTTTGGTTCTGTTAGGGTGGATGATTAGCCCGCCGCTACCAGTGCTGGATGTTGGGTGGTGTCGTCTGACGACGCCCAGGATCAGCGCCTCCACAGAAGTTAAAGATGGTCGTCCGTTGGTGTTGAAGTGACGATTGAACCGCTGAAAAACGGAAAAATTTCTTCGCCCACCGTGGAGTTTGAATACTCGGCCTCTGGGATGGCGGCTGTAGTATACTTCCAACAGGCTACCGAGTCGACTTGTACGATTGTACGTTATATAGCTGCATCTTAACGCTACAATGCCTACTCATTAAACCTGTAATGCTGTAAATGTTTGTTTTACTTAGTGCAAAATGTTCTGTGGAACAGAAATAGTTGTGCTTAAATGAAATTGTATGCTCTGTGTTGTTGCTGTAGTAACAGTTTTAACAGTTTAAACTAAAATGTTGTCCGAAGGACTTGGAAAGTCCAATTAATGAGTTACTGGAAACGTTGCCTGTAAATACGTGTATGCGTTGGAATCTACAATATACGAGTATGATAAAGCTATCTATCTGGTGAACATTGCTCAGCTGTTGTAAGCACCCCAGACTAATTTCGATGTAATGGGTCAAACGTCAAGAGGTATGATTGTAGCCATTTCCTTAAGTCAGAGTTCTGTTAAATTTTTCTCAGCTTGGTCTTACAAATAACGGTACTTAGATCCGAAAATTATTCGAAGCAACTCATAACTCCTCAGTGGAGTTTAAAGAAAGTACAGTAGGCTCGCGCTAACTTGAACACCAAAAAGCCTAGAGTTGTTCAAGTTTTCGATGTTTTCAAGATACTCGTTAAATTACTATTTTATAGAAGAGTGCCATAGGTCATTTTAACAAATAATTTGTAAAATTTACTGTTTTACTTTTTTGACCAAATTAGCGATAGCTTTCTCTGTCATGTTCACACATACAGTGGGAAGCAAAATTATCCGGATAAAATAAGTAAAAAAAAATTTGTTTGCAAATGTTTTACAGCCATTTAGTTTAGTTATCATCTTCATTTTTGCGAAAAAAAAATCTTAATATTAATTCTTAGACAAATTTGCTCATGTGTGCATTATGCACTTGGGTGACTGTCGTTTAGCTTACAACGTTCACAAGTTGATAAAGTTAATTTAAATTTGTTGGAGGATTTTCATATGCACCCAGCCTCCATTTTAAAAAAGCCCACAAATATTCGATGGGGTCTAAATCTGGACTCTGTGCAGGCCATTGAATCACTTGGAAATTTTGGCTTTGGAGCCAAGCTTTTACCACCTCAGCAGTGTGCTTTGGATCTCCATTTTGCTGGAAAATGATTTCTTCAGCTGGATGTGCGCACTTATCAACAAAATCAGGAAGGTTGGTTTGAATAATATTTAAATATTGTTCCTTCTTCATAATGACTTAAATTTTCATCAAGGGACCGATGTGATACCAAGTAAAACATCCCCAAATCATTACACCTCCATCGCCGTGTTTTGCGGTCTCCTTCACCTGATGCTTTTGGTTGCGTTCGTGTGGTCGGTGCCAATAGTATTTCTTTCCATGCGACTGGTGACGGTTGATTTTCGTTTCGTCGCTCCAAATAACATGTTTCCAATCATCAACAGTCCAGTTTTTATGCTGTTTGCAGAACTTCAAGCGTCGTTGAATATTATTATCTGAGAGAGCTGGCTTCTTTTTTTTACCCTGGCTTGGTAGCTTGGTAGCCCACTCTCTTAAGCAAAGGTTCCATCAATCGCGCATCGCCATCAGAAATAAGTCTTGGTCGGTCTGCAATGTTGTTTGCGCAGATAACATTTCGGAGCTTTCCAATGTCATTAACTGTTATTTTGCTTATTTCTAACTGTGCAGCAATTTAACGGCATGAATGGTTATTTTGTAACAAATTTACGACGCTATTTCCTACTTCAATTGACGTCTTTTCATTTTGTGTTTTTTTTTTATGATTACGGAATAGCAGAACCAAAACAATGTGTACTAATTGAAGATTTATGAAAGCAAAGCAAAGAGTATTAAAAACATTAAACAACCCAGATTTAACGGTACACCTAATGGGACAATATTCAAGCACAGTCATGTATAATCCACACATGTGCTGAATTGTCCGAATGAGGCTCTTTTGTTTTTTTATTGCATTTTTACCTAAAAATTCATATTAAAATTTTTGAAGTAAAACTTCTAAGGACGCATTGGCAGTAAAAATGTACAATATTTTGGCGCCGTGATGGCGAGTTCTATGATAGAGATGGAAAAAAAGTATGTAGGAGAAGAATATGCATGATCGTACTGTTCGCGTCTTTTCGGGTCGCTCGTGATTCATGACACATGAGGTTCGGTCTACTCGAGTATGCACAAAATTTGCGACTGTCGCCACACCAAAGAAGAATCGACGATAGTTGCGGCCGCAAGGCAGTGTCAAAATAAATATGGTCAAGCAAGCGGCAAGCGCACGACTTAGTCGAATTGTGACCTCAAGACAGAACAGGTGTATTTTGCTGTTTTAATTTTCTCTTGTTTTTAAGAAGTTTCACTTCTTTTTTATACTTATTTTCATTACTTTACTATAGAAGTGGAAAACATCCGGACAATTTTGCTTCGCACTGTATATCCGAATATGATTTTATATTTTTGTTTGCCCACGAAATAGCTTTATTAAATATATCTACGACCTCTTGATTTTTCACATTACCATTTTCTTCATTCATTTTATTATCATCAGGCTCTGTAGAGCTGTCTTGGATTAACTCAACCTTGACGTCTGAGGCTTGTCCCAGCAACCATTCATCAATTTCAGCATGTGTGTATAAGTGAAACAAAAAATGGTTAATGCTTTAGTGAAACTGAATACGTGGTCATCTATTTCAACTACCAAATAATTTATGAGCTGATTTTCATTTAAATTATCTTCTGTTGTTGACGAACAGCCAGTGGAATATTATCTTTACTATACAATTGTTCATCCGTGCCTTGTAGTAAAGTATTCCAACATTTCTGAAAAACACTCGGTGTTACTTTGGCCCATAAATTGTATTTTTCCGTAGCAACAATACAAGTTAAGAAGCTTGTCTTGTAGCTTAAAAATTCTGATGGCAGTTTGATCCATCTATAGGCTGTAGTTATGGCCTTACATTTGCTGAAAGATATGGTGAATAAGTATATCTCCATTATCAGTCTGCAATTCTGAATCTGCAGAATGGCATGGGACATTATCTATAACAAGAAGTGCTTTTGTTGGTCGATTTTGAGCAAACAGAAATTTTTTTAAATTTTTTAAAGCGAAAATATATCATCATCATCAATTGTAAGTGCTTTTGGGTTTTTTGATTTTCATTCAGTATTCGCACCTACCAGCGCAGTTATTCGTTGTTTTGGTAGATTACCTCCAGAGGCATTTTGCTTAAATGAGAAGATTTTTTTGGGGCAACGTGTTACAGAAAAAGACAGTCTGATCTACGTTGTAATTTTGATCATTTCTTAGACCGGGTTGAGCAAGATTTGCTTTCAAATGTTCTATGAATGGGTCCAGGATTTTTAATTTTACGCATTTTTCCAGGACCAGAAAAAGTTTCAGAGACTGTTAATAATTTAATTTCTGTTGTACATTATATATTTCTTTAGTTCTTCATTACTCCACTGGGGTTCATAGGGCTCCCACAAGTCTCTTTCATTTTTGATAATCAAGACTGTTGTGGTTTCGCTAATCATATAAGCTGCCAGTCCATGCACCATGATAGATGTTTTTGTGGCATATCAGGTGATGGCGTGCTGCTGCCGAGTACAGCCGATGGGGCAGCCATCTATGGTTTGCTGGACAAAGCTTCACCTTTCTTATGTTTTGATGGTGAACCTGCCTCGAACTCATGACCAAATGTTTTGTTGGGCCACATTACCGAAGACGCCCCGCCAACAGGTGGTGTTTTGTGGGCGATTAATTAATTATTACTAATCAAATTAATAATTATTATTTATTTATTAAATTATTTAATTACATAATTAATTTCTTGGGAGTAGGAATTAATTGATTAGAAGATGGGAGTGAAGAGGCAAAATTGGAAAACCGCGGGGACCATGCCCGAGATGGGAATCGTACCCACGACCTCTGGGATGGCAGCCAAGTGCACTAACCCCTAGACTACCGAGGCGACCATTATATTGGAAACTGTTTATTTCGCAATTCCATAGCGCTTAGCACACGATGTCGAACTTATTACTACTGAATATGAATGACGTCAGTAAGTGGAAAAGACGATAATGAGAAAGATTTGAAAGAAATGTTCAAGTTAACGAGTCATAAAATTAATTTCTGTTCAAGTTATAGGGTTTGCAATGGAAAGACAAGTGGTGTTCCAGTTACTGCATAGTTCGGGTTGTTGGTTGTTCAAGTTAACGCGAGTCCACTGTATTGTATTACAGGGAGGTATTGTTATAGGCATTGTCATGGAAATAATTGCTCGAGTATTGAGAAAGGTTGTGAATAAGTGATTGGAAATCTCATTGGAAGCCGAGTTCCCTAACTGAATTTGCAGCCTACAAGGTTCTGCTGAAGAAAGAGGTGTGCTAAAGGGATGCCGACTCGAATGGCACACACGCAGTGGAAGTGCCTGCCACATTAAGCAACTTTTTTCAGAACTTTTTTTTAACTGGATATTTTTTTTGGTGTTGAGTGTGTGCCTATGCGTGTGTGTTTTGTATCTGTTGAGCCAACAAAAACCAATCGGGCCTGGCTGCAAAATTCCCACTGTCTGATTGGAAAAGTTCTATGTGACAGCATTTTGCATTTTGCATCCGCTTTCTGCATCAGTTTTGTGGTATTTTCATGATTATTTTCCATGTATGAACCGTGATGCTGGGCTTTCATTCGTACGTGCGTCGTGTGTGTCCGCCGGTCAGGCTTGTTGCTCTTGTTGTATTTGTTGTTAGTCCGGTTGGCACCGGAAGTTTTTGCGTCGGCCATGCCCGACTGAGTATTGCCTTGACTCGAGAGTTGACTCTATCGTCGCCACTCAATTTCATTCATCTTTGCGTGGATGACATACTGTAGAACAACAAAAACAACAACAACAACAACAACAAAAACAACAGCAAGAACAATAAGAAGGAAGAGCAACAACAAATGTGGGACCCGGACAAATTCAACTTTGGTTCCACCGCTTGGTGTATTTCCTTTGCCATTTCGAATGCGCTTCTTTCTTTCATCGTTGCACATTTTTTTGGCATCCATCTCATGTTTTCCGCCCCACTCGTTGTTGTTGTTGCTGTTGTTTGTGCTTTTGTTGCACTTTATCATTTGTGAAATTGCAAAATGCAACCACAAAAACCATAACCAAGGCATACAAAGCATGTTTTCCAAATAGACCAACCAAAGCTGCAATCATTCTATGCATGCGTGTATTTGTGTATGTGTGTGTGGCTGTGTGTGTGCGTCTAGAGTGGGTAATAGTTAATGCTGTCGTTGTTGCTGTATGGTCTGTGAGCGGCAACTGATTTAGTACGCTTCGTTTCAAATGAGCAATGCGTGGTTGAGCAGGCGCACATTTCCAACTGCCATTCCCCAAACCCCCACCAATTAATGAACGTATACTCCTTGACAGTCTTAGTTGCAAACTCCCACACACTTTATCTCTACCCCCTCCAACCCCCCCCCCCCCCTCCCCTCACTCTCTATCACTCTGTCGCTTGGTCTTGCACTGTGCGTTGTGTGTGTGTCAGTAGCTTCTTCGCGTTGCTGGTGTCAGTGATGTTGTTGCATAAATCTCATGTCATGCAAAGTACATTTTCGCCACACACACACACACACACACAGCAGACACACAGAGAGAAACGTGTGCATATTAAAACCAGTGATGATGTTATGCGTTGCTGGTTCCATCGCCATACACACAGTGACCCTCACAATTCTACTCAGCTTAGTCGCCTCGTTTCGACTCAACTCGAATAGAGTCGCGTTGCTTCTGTGCCAAAGTCGATGGCAGCGTTGAGGTTGCAACAATCAACGTCAGCGTTTGCCCTTTTCTCTGTCTATTTGTCTGTCTGTCGGTATCTCTGTCCGTGGATCTACACAGAGTGTTGACTATACGACGTTGAGGTTATGATGATTGTTGTATCTACTGACTCTGCTGTTAGACAGTGTTATTGCAGTTATTTGACTGAGTGCTCGGTTGTTCGTGTGCGCGCGCGTGTGTGTGTGTGTGTGTGTGTGTGTGTGTGTGTGTGTGTGTGTGCATGTGTGTTACAATGCTTGTGCGTAAATAAACCATGCAATCCAACTGACCGAACTCACGGCCAAATGCGTGCCAACTTGCACCAAATGTTTTTGTGACTAAGCATAGGTAATGCGACATGCAATTAGTCACCCACAAAATAATACAGTTTCACAGTTACACAACAACAACACACATACACACACACACAACAATAATTCATACATCATAATCACAGTCACTGTCGCTCAGTCTGTGTACCTTAGCTTGATCCTTGAGGCAAAGAAAGAGAGCGAGAGCGAGAGCGAGACCGAGACCGAGAAAACATGGCTGCATTTCAGTAGCTCCACAAATACATTCGTTGGCATTTGCGGCTTGTGTCGCCATCGACTTAAATCATCACGACTTAATCGCTTTTAGCTATTCCATTTTCACCTCAGTTGAGTAGCAGCTCGGTTGGCAACAAACTTGAAGCCATTCATGCTCATCTTCAGTGTTCAGTTTAAGCAAACAAAAGGCAAAATGTTATAGATCACATGACTGCAAACCTGTACGTGAAGCGGTTTGTGGCATTCTTCAATACAAGTTGAGGTCATTTATATTGTATTGTAAGCAATACCCAAAAAATATTAGGTGATAGAAAAAGTATCCGCTGTTTTTCGGCCGCCGTTCACTCACAGCAACCTCACCGTAAAGCGCACAGGTTTTCGGCATTTTATAGTCAAAAAATCGCTTCAGAGCGCATTTACATGTATTTCACTCGTTTTCAATTCAATTTAACTTTTTGCGCGAGTGACGAATTACAGAACTGTCTTCGCAAAAACTGTAGCCTGAAATGTTGCCTTTTCAAAACGTGTTCATTTGACATAATCGCATTAGTCTGGCACAATATATGACTACCAACACTATCTATGTAGTAATACAAAAACGCGTATACTTTTTATACCATCTAATAGGCCGAGTTCTATGAAATGCATGATTCGAAGCACAAGAAAAATGTATTCCCTCTCACACCAACAATACTTTCAGGTGCTATTATTACTTTCTGCGCTCTATTATATTATATTTTCTAGAATCGAGTTAATATAAATTTTTTGCCAGTACAGAATAACCTCTCTAGTTCGGACACAACGAGTTTCGACTCTAAATAAATAATACAGAATAAAATCTTTGTTGGCTTTAATATCAAAAGGAGTTGTTTTTAAAACATCCAATATTTCACCAACTTCTCGGTTTGATTTTCCAGTTTCAATTCTTTTACATATTTTCACTTTTCGTCCAGCGTCAATGTATTGTTTTCCCCTTTAATGCAAGGGCCCCAGCAAATTGGTTTTGCCCTTTCTTGTATGTGGTGCAATGAGCTTAGTATACAACAAACCACATTTCACACAAGTCAGTTAAGTCACTGTCAATTTTTTAATTTCTAAATTAGTAGTGAAAAACACGCAAACTCAATTGTACTTCATATGCCAACTGATCTAGTAAGCTTCGCGCACAATTTTATAATATTTCCTCAACAATTAAACTATTTTGTGCACATCTACACAACTATAGCTTTCCATTAATATATGTTTTATATTATTACGTTGTATCTATAATAGCGTTAGCTTGTTTAAAAAAAAATGTGTTGACGTATTTATAACTAGATGCTGTGTCACATTCGCTTAAATGTAGCGAAATAAATTTTTAAGTTACTTTTCCACCAGCCTATTCCTTCCATTTAACAAAGATGCCTACATATTGCATACACAAATGCTATGCCGTGTCATTTCGTGAAGAGCATCCGATAAGAATTTGAAAAAGTTGTCGCTTATAAATCTAAGTCATAGAAGATCAACACAACAATTTGTAAGAGCGCATACTGGCAATAAAATCTAACAAGTTTTCTCGTAGTTACTCAGTTCGTGTCTCAAAAGTTTTTATCATTTTTTCTATCTTCCTTGATACACGTAGTTCTTTCTGTTTTTTTCCTTTTTAAGGGCAATAATGATTTTCCCAATGAGTTCATAACAATTACTGAAATGTCAAACACATTTGCAATTGCATGAAATGACTTTATACGAGACAACGACGTAAACGAGTCAGAGCGCAATCACCATGGTAATGAAGGACGCGAGCAGTAAAGAGTAGCAGACACGACTGTCAGTCTATAGCCGTCGACATTTAGCTGAATCAGCAGTGCTCGAGTAAGTAACACAAGCATAGTCACACCGATACAGGCGGCTATAGAGGCGAGTGTTCTGCTGTGGAGGAAAAAAAAGTGGTCCTGGTCTTAGAGGAGCATACGAAGACACAACTAGTTTGCACCGATGACACGTGCGAACATGCGCCAATAATGTTATAGATGTAGTGCTTTGTTATAGGGTATTCCAACATATAGAGTGTGCATGTGTCTATATGTGTGAGTGTATGGGTTGGAGTGGACAACAAGCTGGCATACGAAAAGTTAAGATGAAACCAAATCGAACAGATGAAACCAAGGAGAACACTCACACACTCAAATTCGTTAAAGGTAACAAGTTCAATAACTCAACTAATGGCACAGGCTCACTCGTTCTAGCCAAGTGGCTCTTTATCTTTTACTCTTCTACTTATAATAACCGTTAGTTGTTTGTCGCCCTATCTGTTTCTTCTGCTACTGTTAATCTGTCTCTCGTCGGCAACTACATATGTGTCTGCTGTGCCTGAGCCCCAGTCACGCTCAACTCACAAATGTTAGCGGTAAAAGGGCAACTAACAGGCTTCTAAAAACTATGATATGCTATCTCTTTCTCTCGCACACACACACACACACACACACACACACACACACACACACACACACACACACACACAGATAAATTTCTTGTAAAATTATTCTTTTTAGAGCTTCTATTATTTTGGGTCTTGGTCGTGGCAACAGCTTCAATTACGCCTACAGGTGCACGTCACCGAGGTCTGCATTTTTGGTTTAAGTTTTGTTGTTGTTGTTGTTGTTGTTGTTATTTGAAGAACAATGGCGGTTAGTTGGATTTTGTATTGAACTTAACAAATGCCAATCTACATGTACACTTTGAAGTGGCAAGTCGAGTCGTTTAATTTTTGGAAGTTGTCCTTCACCCTTCGTTATTGTCAGTGGCGGTCGTTTGCTTCAACAACAATGCCGCCGTCAGTGTTTGTATTTGGAAATGAAGTGTTGCAAACTCTTGGGCTTCGTTTGCATAAGCGGATGAGTGGTGGTAGACATAGACAAAAAAGGAAACCAAACAAAATAAAAATCGAAAACAAAAAAAAAATCGTTTTGTATGCACACGTGTCAATGCGTAGGTGGATCAATAAGGTAGTGACTTTTCTATTTAAATTTCATTCGTTAAAACTCGCCGAAATTGGCATAAGAAAATAAGTCAAAAATTTCTACAACTTTTTTGTCACAATCCAAAATTTAACACTGCTTCATTAGTGCCTTCAACGATAATTTGCTCCAGCTAACGACAGTAGACTGCTGTCACAA
The DNA here is from genome assembly GCA_035041755.1 of Cacoxenus indagator. Taxonomy (NCBI): domain Eukaryota; kingdom Metazoa; phylum Arthropoda; class Insecta; order Diptera; family Drosophilidae; genus Cacoxenus; species Cacoxenus indagator. The sequence goes on from JAWNKX010000706.1 coordinate 68,701, forward strand.
TTACGCCATATACATATATACCCATTGTGCTACCGTACTCAAATACGTTATGAAGGCACTACCCAAGTCGTATAAGCTAATAGACTAAGTAATGTCGTGGTCCAGAAGTACAGCCATGCTGACCTACTACCTACTTATGGGGCGCAATGTCGACAAACTGTTTTTCTTCAATTTCGGTAGTTGAGTCTTGCACTCTACTTCCATTTTGTATATACTCCGCCATATAGTTGTCTACTAATACAAAAAAAAGTCAATTTTATCATTGAAGTCGAAATTCACCGCTAACCTAGTCTGACCTAAACTAGACATATTTAATATTTAACAAAGGTGTATCTTTGTACAGAATCTATACAATCTTTGTTTGTTCCTATGCTTGTGTATCATGGTTGACTGAGTTCAGCGATCGGTAGGAAATTTGGAATATATATTCTTTCAAGACTGACGAAGATTTTTATGTAATTTTCATTGAAATCCTTTAACTAGAAGTCAGGTAATTCCATTCAATTTTCTGTACGAAATCAAAATTGCTTCATCATTTTGTTATTAAAAAGTATGTCAAATTCGAAGTCGAAAAATAGTTAAACTGAAATTGAAAGTTTAGTGCGCAATACGCTTCGTTTACTAAGCACGTCTTTCTTGTTTTTTTTTTGTTCATTGCAATGGAATGGGTTTGGTGATAAGAAAAGTAATGATCAATGTGGGCATTGATGTGGCGATACTCAAACGAAATTTCAAAGTTGACGAGGTTCTAATTCTCATAGCTTCCATAAAGCGAATAAATAAATGAATCGATGATAATGAATTCTTAAGGAGTGACTCAGCTGTTAAGCACTTTTCGCATGAACATGAACATGAGTAAGAACCTCATCCACAGTTCTTACTGAGTAAGTCGAAATTATTTTTGTAAACGGGAGAATACTCTGAATATGGATACGACTTGTTGGCCGGTTTTTTAATCCGATTGCCAAAAATATTCTAATCGGCCATCAACGGCGCTGATTCGGTTTCGCGTTTTGAAATTCATTTCTCTGACTGCGACTGCTGCTTGGATTTCAGTCAATTGTGATATATGTATATATCTATATATTATGAAGTAACACTACAACTGAGATCTGCCTATATGCCTGCCACAAATTCAAAAGATTTGTAGACTACAGACATATGAAGATGTGAATGAGAAAAGTTCTATTAAGACATTGACTTTTTGATGCAACCATAATATTTTGCATGGCGCTGTTGTTGTTCATAGCTATTTTTGCTATTTTTAGTTGTTGTTGTTGTTGTTTTTGATTGTGCTATTGCACTGCATTAACACGCAGCTTGTTCGATTGCCCTGCGCCGGGCAATCTCTTCAGCTTTTTCTCTCGCTATCAATCTCGCAATTTTCCTTTATATATGTAATCGTATATAACAGTGTACGTTTTTTGTGTGCGCTGTGTTTGTGTGTGTTAAAGTTAGACGACATACAACGCTACATCTCGTTTCGTTGCGTTGCGCTCCGTTTTGCACAGCGGCACCTGCACGTTTGTCGTCTGCCAATGCCACTGTTGCTGCTTCCGTTTCCGTTTTCCGGTCGCTCTGCTGCACACACTTGTCGTGCTCGCTGCGCAAATTCGTCGCTTTGTCTCTCGTTGGCTCGCTTACTCCATTTGTGTCTGTTTTACACGCTCATTGCCACAGTCATGGCTATAGCACGTTTCACGTACAGAGGAGGATATGTTTATGACTCCTCGGAGGCCACTTGATTAGAACGAGTTACTTGGGAGTTGTAGTACGATGCACACACACACCGCGCAGCACACCGACTAACACCAGTGTTCATACACTTTTCACACCATGCCATTTTTTCTAGTTTCTTTAGTTTTTTTGTTTTTGTTTTCAGTTACACTTTTACTGATAGTGTTAGAGCTTTGTACGGCAACAACTACAACAACAACTACAACAACAACAATAACAATAACAATAACAATATTTGTAAGGTTTATATTTATTTTATTTCGGCATTAAATTTTTAAATTTTAACTTGCCTCGAACGCCGATTGGTATTTATTCGTATATGCCGTATAAGAGCAAGTTGCACCCTTCCTTTGGACACACACAGCCACGTATCTGCTTTGACAAATGGACGTGTTAATAATGATAAGAAATGGAAATTGGCACAAATCTTGTGACATGTCCAACATGAATAAAACAAACGTATTAAATAATGAAAAGGCTAAGGCCCAGACAACACGAAGGACAAGACAAACATTGGCAAAGGACGAAAGGTTGGACCTGGCAGTTGACGGCTGACGGCTGATGACGAAACGATTTTTATCGCTAATGTAAATGTTAATTAGTAAATGAGTGAGAAAAAGAAACCACAAAACAAAACAAAAAGAAAAAGGAAATTAAAAGCACACGAAGACGCAGTATCAAAAGTAGTAGCAGGAAGTATAAAAGCAGCAATTAAGAAGTAGCTGAATAGGTAAGCGTGCTTATGGACGACACAATCAAAGTCGTAAATCAGCTGCGAAGCGAAAGAAAGGAAACGAGAAAGTCGTTGGCGGAGAAGCAAAAATTAAATTAAAGTTTTGCAAATGAATTGAAAGAAATCGAAAGAAAGGACGAGCGAGCGAATGAGTGAGTTATGGCGAAACAGCATAACACAAAAGGCTGTCGACTTAAGCATGGTCATCACACACACAGATATACTGCAGGCACCAATGATGGTACACACCCATAAGATTAACAAGAGCAGAAAAGATCAAAAAAAAAAAAAAAACAGAGAAAAAATCAAAAAAAAAAGAAAGGAAGAAAATCTACAACTCACGAACAGGCAAAGCCATCGAATTTGGCCCATAAACCACACATGCAGCGAAACTCAAGTCAGGTTCGTGGTGCGTGCGTGCCTTTGCGGGTGTGTGCAAAGTTCATCGTAGCCAAGAGTTAGGCGCTCTGTGCGTAAATCATAAAAGGCAGCAGACAAAAATGAAAAAAAAAAAAAAGAAAATGAAAAAGAAAAAGAAGTAGAAGCCAATCCAGAAATGAATAAGAAACTCAACGAGAACGACGTTGCCTCTGACAAGGCAAACGACCAACAGTAGAAATGACAGTGGCAGGCGGCAAACGAATTTCCATCAATGTGTTTGATATGCGAAGTGGGCGGCGTACTCACTCAACTTCAGTGAAAGATGTTGGTGCGCACATGAAACCACCAAACCACACACACATACAAATACAATACGTGAGCACAAACAGTAGGCTTAAGCGGCCAATGGATTTATGTTTTGACGTTTGATCAAAGCAGCTAAGGAATTATGACGATTAAAACAGCATCTATTGTTGAAGAAGGAAAACTAAAACGTCGATAGTCCAAGGTTTCGAAAAAAGGAAGAAAAAAAAAGGGAACAAAAGAGTTGCGCCCTTTTTTGTAGCGCAAAATACAAGATTTCTTATTTGGTTATTCGTTCGGTAAACGTGGAAGTGCGGCGGTTAATGTTTTATCTCTTGTTGAAGCGTAAATAAAATAAAAATAATAATAAAAAATTACTTAACGCCATAAAAAAACAATATAGTAATAACAAAAAGCCTACGATAAAAATGATGAGTGCAAATTTCGTTGCGTCCATTTTAAGTCCTTTGCTTTAGAGACTGGGATTTTAAGGCGGATCACAAATTTCACCAAACGCATTACATCAAAGTCTGTGCTTCTACTAATAAGTCGACTGCGCTGTGTATACACTTCATATTCAAGTATTACCGATCTTTAAGTTAGGCTTAGTTGTTGCACCGCTTGTACTGTGTAAACTGCGCATATAACATTTTCGATGTTGATTAATAGTCATGATTTCATTTTAATCTGCGCAACTTTCACCAATGTGATGTAGTTTGCTTGCAATTCAATCGTTCTCTTTTCCAAATCAAATTGAATGGGTCTGCTACAAGTTGAAACGGTATATCAGTTGCTTGAGTTTGAGTAAAAATAGTTGGGAAATTATGCTGCTATAATCTGAATGCTATAATAATCCAACTTTACTAAGAATAAGTACCTCTTGGCAATGCTTAATATAACATTAGATATTTAGCTGCAAAGAGGACGCACACTCATTTTTAAATCTCGTTCTTAAAATGTTTTAAAAGCCTATATTAAATTTGAGGTTATTGCTTTGCTGTAATCCAAATCTAAAAAGTTGCAAATTTGTCCGTATCGCTCTCTGTCATGCTCAGCTCTTTCTCTAAACATAAACAGTAGGCATACAATTACAGTCACACTAGGAGTGAGAGACTAACATTCCTTGTAAGCCTTACAGCAAACACTCCAAGGGCACAGCAGGAAACAGTTGTCTGACATTTAGCGCGCTTTTCACGGCACGATATCAATATAATAGATACACTGTATAATAGATAAACAGATGCTGTGAATCACGTTCTTAACAGACAGCTCTCTCTGGCATACTGTTATCGTACTGCTAAATGGAGAATTTGTTGTTTAATAGTTTTTGTTTCAGAAGAAAAGAAAACCATAAAAAAGAAGTATGTTGAAATCATTGCGTAATCATAGTGATTCATTTCCAGTATCGGACATTATTTTTTCGAGAAATAATCGACTCTCAAAAACGTAAATATTGTGCTTACTTTTCCTACAAAATATACGAAACCACTTGTAAATAATTCTATAACTAATAGTGATTTCAAGTACTTATTTCAAATTGTTTTTTGTTAACATTATTGCAAAGTAAAGAAGAAGCATTTCCAATTACCATATGTTCAATTGAACTTTACAGACTGTTATGAAAAACAGCTCTTTTAATAGTGCAAACTTTCAAATTGAAAAATCTGTATTAAAGAGCTATTAACTTAATATTAGGATGGTTGATGTCAATACTACTGTTAAAATGTTCGGCCAGGAGTTATGTTATTTTTTGTCGAACTATTCGACATTCCTAGCGTACTATAATATATACCTCTGTTCTAAACCAGAGAAAGGCGGTAGCAAGGTGTGCCTTCGAAACTAAAGTATTCATACCTAACGCTGTCTGTCTGACGTAAACTAACAACTTTTATCTATGGGTATATAAATAAACTTTAGTTTCATTTGTTTTTATTCGCAAATCTCTGCAAGATCTTTAGCGATAATAATAAGCGATTGCAATGAATTCTTAATGAGGTACACAGCTATGACATATTTTCGAAATTAATATTTCCTTAAAATTAATTAAAAATTTCGTCGCAGAATATCGCTACTTAAGGGCAATAGTTCATGCAATTATACACTTGAAAATTAATATTTAAAAGTAATAAATTGACAATTAAATGTTTATAAAATACTAGTTGGCATTCGACAAGCCCAAACGAGATAGCCTGTATGTAGCCATGTCTGAACTTTGAATCCCCTTAAAATTCATGCCCCTGTTTTACGCTATTTGGCTTTTCCCACCAACATTTAACTACTGGCCTGCCCTTTCATTGCTATGGTTCCAATGTGGTGTGGTTGGCTCGTGTTATGTTGGTGTATTTACCAATTCGCCTAACTAATTCATTCAATTGTTGGTTGTTGTTCGTGCCACACAGATGTCACACCCACTCTCTGCCTGTGCGAGTTAATTTTGCTTTGCGGTCATGTACGGTCAATGTTTGATCAACACCTTGTAATATCCGTCGATGACAATGACGACGAGCGTTAGGCAAACCGACAGCTGAACTGACACGGTGAAATGGCAGACAAGCGTTGAGCTTCAAATTGGACAAAAGTAAAACAAAAGATGGTCAACACACACATATAAGGACATACAAACACATAAAGAGATGTTAGAGCTCAGTTCAATATGTTTACGTTGCTTTGGTTGAAGTGAAGCGAACAGAGTTGAATTGCGCTCAGCGCTGACTACTGAGTTGAGCTGACTTTTGCACAAGACGCTTCCAAACACACATAGAGACAGACGAGTAGAGACATGAACATGACTTATGACCGTTACGTGATGCAACATAAAAATGCCATTACGTCTATCCTTGACTGTACTCTGTACTCTTTTCCTTCACACAGACACAAAAACGCACCACTTCCTTCTTTGTCGTTGTCATTGCTATTGGCCTTGTCGTCCTGACACAGCCTTTTCGAAATGCTGCACATATTTTTAGCTGTCGCTCACCTGAAACTGTAGCTTCCACGTCATCTCTCTCTCCCCCGCTATGACAGGCAGATCATTCTCATCTCATGGCATGCGTTTATTTAGTTTATTAGTGAATTTAATGGTTTTTCTATTGAAAGCGTGCGGAAGTAAACAAGAAAGTAAGCAAGTTGCTTCACTTCACTTCGAGCACGTCTGCCTTTCTTTGCCTTACAAGTTGACTGAAAAGTAGTCAACGAAATCCAATAAGAACGAGGAGTCGGTATATTATTATCATCAATGGCAGCGTCATCAACATCATCATCATCCACATCATGAACATCATCAATAACAACAACAATAGCAATAACAGCAAAAACATGTTGTACTCGTCGATAAGTTAGACTGTCTTATTTTTGCAATCTTCTGTTTTAGTTTTTGTTTTTGTTTTTGTTTTTGTTTTTGTTTTCATTAAACCACTTTAATGGTACTTTTCCGAAGCGGTCTTCTTCAGTTTTTCGTAATTTTCTCCTTTTTTAAATTTTTTTTTATTTTTATTTTCTATTTTATTTATTTATTTATTTTTTTTGCTTCACTATTTGCTTTTTGGTTGTTGATTTCTGTTGTTGGCTTTGTTGTTTTTGTACTCTACTCAATGCTGGCACTCAACAACTGACAACAAAAGCAGCCCAAACAACCCGAACAACCATGAAATGAAAGCAACGCTCGAAAAAAGTTTACATCGATAGGTGCAAATTACAAAACAAAGGAGGCACTTTAACTAACGCAAAACCGTCAAGTACCGCACCGCATCACTTGGGCGCCCCCAGCGCTTCTTAACAACGACCGATAGAGTGCGACGACGTTAGCGGCTGGGTGTGGCGAAGGCTACAGTTGCCACTAAATGCTGATGAAGTCGAACTTTTTTGGAAATTTTTTTTACAATTTTTGTTGTTGTTGTTCTATTTTCTATCTGGCTGTATATATATATATATATATATATATATATATATGTGTGTGTGGTTGTGTGTGTGTGTGTGTGTTGGAAAAAAACTTTTTCCCAGTAATAGTAGCAGCAAAAAAGTATTATTTCCGGTTTATGCGCTTAATGAGTTGAAACTGACTATGGTTTTATGTTGGCAGTGCGTCCTCTACGGTGTGTATTTGTTTGTGTTGCTTGGCTTAATGGGCTTGGCATTCGGATTGTTTCGAGGTTGTACGAGACAATGCGTTTTAAGTAAAAATAAAAATAATTTTCAAATAAAACCAATAACAACAATTTTTACAATAGTCACAATTATTTAAGGGTTAAGCACATTTGTCTGGTCTTCTAACTTCTTGCCTTAAGATGAGCATGGAAAGTTAGCAGAAGCCCAAGGAACAAAACTATATGAAATAGCGCTATGAACGAGCTTAGACAAGACTTGTTTTAAGTAAGAAACAAGGGAAATAATAATAATAATAACAATAACAATAAGATTATTATTAAAAATAAAATAAAAATTAATAAAAGTAATAGTAGTAATAATAATATAGCGTGAGCTTCGCAGATCTCTTTTGCGCTCACTCTCCTTTACTCGCGCTCTCCATCATACACCATCTCATTTACTCACACTCTCCATTACACATACTCTTCTTCACTCACTCACACTGTCTCTTGCATTTCCAAGCTGTTATGTTGCCAGCGCATGTATAATAATTTCTTGTTGCAATTTCGCTGTTTTTTAAAAGGCTTTTTAATGTTCTTAGAAATAACTTTTTATCAACTGAACATCTAAACAACTATAGCTTTCCATTAATATATGTTTGATTTCAAAAATTGTGTTGACGTATTTATATATAGATAATAATAATAACACGCTTAAAATGAAAGATCTATATGAATAGTCCTTAAAAATAGCAGTACATATTTCATTTCGATAGTTCGATAAACCGAAGATAAGAACTTAATAGATATGTGGCTTGTATGGAAGTTATCTCTCCTGGTGGTCGGTGGATTCTGATTCTGACAAATTTTGTGCTATGATAAGACTTAAAAGATCCTATGTGAGGAGTATTAATACAATGCTATTGAGTACTAGCAAATAAAACTTGATTCTTCGATAAACATCCGCTCATTTATATAGTACTCGTTAATTGTAGTCAATGCCCAATAATCGGTGGACCCTCCATTCGTGGTTCGGCATAGCAGATCTAAGTGCTTCTTGGATCTCGAAAATGCACTTTTTTGAATCCTGGAAATGCCATCTCGCAACCCTAAAAATTTACTAAAACTTGTTGTTTCGTAAAATTGAGACAGACAAATAACGAATCACAAAATTGCCCAAACTAATGTTTGAATCGAAAATAAATCGAAAAAGAATTTGCACAAAGGCAATGAATGTGTTTATTGACTAAGTAACCATGGCAACGAATTCTCCATTAGTTTAAGGACTCTGATCAGAATACTCGACACTTGAAGGGCCAACCATATTGGAATCACAAGTGACTGACTCACTCTTCGTTTATGGCCGAATTTTTTTTAACTCAAATTTTCGCTTGTCTGTATGAATGCACTCTTTTGTGTGTGTGTTTATAGACGCAAGCAACCACTATTTACAATGCACTGTTCTGGTATGGTTCTGTATGCATGTGAGCCAGTGTCAGATCGCATCAATAAATCAAATCACGCTGCGTTTTTGAAGCCACATTTTACAAAATGTCATGCAACAAAATGAATGGAATCGTTTGAAATGTCATTGCAGCATCAGCAGCAGCAGCAGCAGACATAAAAACATCAATCAACTTTTCATCAACAGTTCATCCATCGGTGCAGCAATGAGCAACGCACATTTTCATTGTTGTTGCTTATCGAATTGCAAAATGTTCTATTTAACTCGCTGTCACTCACACTCTCTTTGCTTCGCCCATCGACTGGCATTCACACCTTCTCTATTATACGAGAGTGGTACGAGAAGTTGAAAGACTAAATTTTTATTTATTTATTTATTAATTTTTTTTTTTTTGTAGCACAATATAGTAATACCAATTTATAGAACGTTTTGTCGAGCACTACACAATATGCATTTGTAGCCTTGATATCTTTTTCATTGCTCAGTCAATAGTTAGAGGGTGCTAAATCATGCCGTTTGCCAAATCAGCTACCTTGTCATGATTAGTTATCTTTGTCAAATCAGTTTTTTTTTTGCTCTTCACTTCAGAAAAAAATTGGACAAGATGTTTTCTTTATCATTATTTTACGCTTAAACCATATAACCGACTTTGATAAAAAATAGACCATTTGAGAAGTTTTTATTTGAATATGTACACAATATGCTTTTTAATAAGATTACTTTGGTTTTGTGTGCGTAAAAACAGTTAGAATTTGCCACAAACACAACTACACGAAAAAGAAATGTACGTGGCAACAATGGAAGTGAAACATCATTTAATTTATCTCATGATCTGCTGATGTTAGCAATGGCTGAATATAGAGAATTTTTGTATTAAGTGACTGAATATGTTGAAACGTTAGAATGCGGGGGAGTATTATGTTATGGGGCGCATATGTACTCAAATATTTAATGTACACATGTATAGAGTATGTGTAATAATAATTCGATATTGTAGTAATGAAACACGTCTGTTCGGTTTGACCGCCGTATTCAGAATCCCACTCTTTTATTTCTTTTCTTATAGCTTAACCTAACATTGCTGTAACATAACATAACTTAACATTGCACTAACATCAGATATACTTATTACTACAATACATAGCAATTATTTGAATCTTTTTTATTTTATAGTATTATGTCGAATTGTGTAGAGTACTCGGCCACACTGCAGTGGCTCAGTTTAATAAAATAAAAACCAGAGAAAAAAGTAAACCCTTTTAACTTTTTAAAATTTCACTAGTTTCCAGTTATCTTTTATAATATTGAAATATGATTCTACGGGGCCAAAGCGGGAACGCAAACAGCCAACACGAATACAACCGTTGCGTTCACGTGCCGTAAGGCAAGAGTATGTATTCGAATGATCCTTAAATTTACCGCCATTATCATCGTCGTCAGATGTGAGTGGTGGTAGGAGATACGATAATGGCGACAAGAATGATTGCTACATTGTGAGCGTTGACGATGCCACTGTATTTATAGTTGCTGCATCGCTATACCGATTCACAAGCAGAGCGACGAAGACAACAGGGACGTCGAGAATGATACGAATATACGATGACCGACGACGGCGACTGTACTATGACATTTAATACACACCCTACAAACGATTAAAAGAGCTATACACATATATATATATATATGATTACGGCACGTTTCTTTTAATTTTTTCAATATACAAAACGCCAAAGAAACACCACCCTTTCAGTGAACCAATTAAAATGTATCTTACACACATACACACACAAGCAAGTAAACATTAATAAGGAGTCTGTCTTTGGTGAGACGTTCTATTTTAATTGTGCGTAAATTAGTTAGATTTTTATGCAAATAAGCCACTAATGAAGTGTATATTACAAAATTGTAAACACATACATAAATTAAAGTTGAAAATAAATACATGAATGAAATTGTATAAAAAAACGCATTAAGGGAAACTGAGTGAACGCGTCAAGCAAAGCAATTGCCCAAGCAAACAAAAAATTAAAAATAAATATACATACATGCATACATACTTATATAATCATATAATGATATGGAAATGCGTATAAGAAGCCCACAACAAAAGCAATAATAAGATACAAGTGAAAAATCGATAGTAAAAAAAAACCAAGCAAGTTCAGAAGTAATGTGATTTCTAGTAGCAATTTATTATTTTGAATATTTTTATTAATTTGCTTTAATTTTTTCAATTTACAATGGATAATTTTAAGGTGATCGAAATCAAGTAACCAAAAAGTAAGTGTTGCAAAAAAGTAGTGCATGCAAACAGGAGCATGCGCGTCAATGCAGGCAGCACTGCTGCGACTCAAGTAGCAAATGCAAGTTGTAACACGTTTCTTCAGGTGCAAAGCATGATTGACTTTATGACGAGGTCGGAATTATCTTTTATAAAAAAAAGGGGGTGGGAGGAAAAAAGAAGTAACTTTTTATTAAAATACTTTCGAAATACATAAAAAGTGAATAATTAAAAGAAAATCTTTGGAACGGTTTTCGTATGCAAACGGTGAAGTAATTATACATTATACAATTTATTGCAACACTTTCGGGAAGCTGAACTGATAATGTCCTTTCTATATTTTTTGAACATTTTTTTTGGTTTATTTTTTTAATATTTTTATTTTTTCCAAATGTAGCGTTATTTATTATTTGTTAGAGGTGGCCATCATATACCAAAACCCCATTTTAGCTGTATTACGCCACATTTTTTTCCTCAAATATTTTTCTCACTTGATTTTTTCACACTTTAAACATTTTAAATTATTAATTAAACAACCTTTGTTTTACAAAACGGCTACTACTGATTTTTGAAGCAGTCAAATTTATTTCTTGCTTATTATTATTTTTGTAACTATTATTATTAGTTATAGTTTAGCTTTGTAATTTGTTAATTATATTTTAACATGAATTCTTAGGATAATAAAAATATAAAACTGCCGAAAAAAAAAATAAAATTTTCGATTCTGTTGGCGTTTGGTCGTTTATCCCACTTCTGATTTTGTAGCAATGAAACACGTCTGTTCGGTTTAACCGCCGTATTCAGAATCCCACTCTTTTATTTCTTTTCTTATAGCTTAACCTGACATTGCTGTAACATCACATAACTTAACATTGCACTAACATCAGATATACTTATTACTACAATATTCATAATTTTTTCATCCTCTTATCTACTCTCTTTCCCACCTGTTGGGTAATAAGATGTTCTCTCTGCGTTATTTGGGTAAAGGTGTTATGATATTTAAAAAAAATGGTACTCAACTGTATAGTTGAAACAAAAAGGGAACAGCTGTTTGTTTCCCTCTGTTGACCGTATTTTTCAACCAATTTAAATGTTTTTTTTTTTTTAAATGTAGATAATTATAATGCGAAATTGATAGCCAAACAAAATTTAAAAACATTCAAGAACATTATAAAAAAGGAAAAGAGTACACTTACGCTTATATATGAGAAAATGTTTAATGCTATTTCTGTTTATGAAGCAGTACACGTTTTGAATATCATTGATTGCCATTTAAGTAAATTATTGAATTTGACAATTGTCTGAATATAATTATTTATTTTGAGAATCGTGCAAACACACTAGATGCTCGAGAGCACAGAAAATATTAATTGTATTTAAAAGCTCTAACACTATTATATTATTTTAGTGGCTGTGATGATATGCGTTTCATTAGCCTGTTTCAAATTAATTGTGATTAACAGAGGATGTTCGACTTTCTAAATTTACAAGTGCAAAACTGTGGCGTCTTATGCAATAGCCAGTTAAGCCTATACTAAAAGGTACTAGCACCTTAGAATATCAATTAGAAATTGTTGGAAATTTTACACTCGCCCTTGTATTAGCATGGAATTTAAACATACTTAAACATACATATACATAAGTATATAATTCTATAACCATGTGTATTTGTGTACAAGGCCAGCTCTTGAGATGCATACCGGTGTGATTATCTGCGAATGAGGCGGCTAACGGACTAGTGTGTTGTCTACATCTGTCAGTGTAGCTGTTGCTGTAATGATTACATACTTTATTGTATGGTAGGCGACGGAGGGTCTTATTTTAAAGTGTCCGATCTTTGCTAACTGAGGACTTTGCTGCTCTTTAAAAATTAAAATAATATTGAATTATGAAAAATTCAAATGAAAAATGAAGAAGTCTATGACTGATTGATCCGCCCTATTATTAAGAGTATCATCACTACTGCTTTACCGGCGCTACTATATTGAATGCCCATTGGCTTTAATATGAATGCCACTCAAATTTGTCGAAAGCAAATGTCAAAACGAAATCGCACCAATTTGATGGACCTATATGTCATTTGACACCTAGTTCGATAAGTTAATTGCCAAAGTGTTAACCATCAAAGGTGCTGATTAATGTGGGATTCATGTGGCATGCTGTCATTTGTGCCCGAAATTGCAAAACCAGTTTGGTGCTGTTGTGTGTGTGTTTGTGAAAAATCCACTTATTTAAATTAATTTCATTTTAATGAAGTCGCACAGGCTGTAATAACAAACGGAAAGTTTGCCTATTAATGCGCACAACATGTTGCCAAAAATGTGACTCATTAACAATGGCTTTAAACAAGCAAGCACACACTAGCGCACACTCGCACACACTCGCACACACACGCATACATGCATACTGCAAAACTCATGTGAGTGAAATTTATGAAAAGCGTTTTGAATGTTGCCATCGCCGTCATCATCATCATCATCATCAACTTTATCGTCGTCGACGACAGCAACTTTTTGTTTCAAATTTTGTTGCCTACTTTTGAGCGTTGTATTTGACGCAGTCGGTTTTGGTGATGGGTCTGCAGTCAAATGAGTTGTTGCCGCACCAGTAGCAACATTTATATACTATTCTTCGAAAGAGATAGTACTTCTGGTGTTGTTCAACAATAAAGTGATTCGAATTGCGAGAGTGTAGGCGCATATGTGCGCCGCTTGTCATATGAAAATATTAAATTTGATTGCTGCATAAAGCAGCGGAAATGAAGGAGTTCAGTGAATCACGATGTGGTGCGCATTGTCTGGAAAAATTATTATTATATTAATATGGCGTGTGTGCAGCTTGAGAAATATTAAATAATTAAATATGATATGGGCGCTATCTTTGACTTAACCACTTATAACCCACACTCAACTCCAGTACTTCTGGTGAAGATTGATCGGACACGAATGGGAGCCAGTTATTTCCTTAGCCAAATGAAAATTGTGTGAGTTATAAGCCAGTTCTCTTAAATGGGAGATTAATCGTTGTGTCTCCAACGTTGGATGGCTAACAGTTGCAGTGAAACTATTGCAGCCACTGTCAGAGCAAAATCTTCGGAAACTGTTAGGCGCACTTCTTAGGCACCCAAATCACTGTTACCCAGTATAAGCTATACTGTTGCTGTATTCAAGTATTACAGACCTATGTAGTGCATGTAGACTTATCGCAGTAATAACGCTTGTCATCAATCTTCTTGCATACTGCTTAGACTTAGACGCTCATAACTGCCATGAGTCTAGAAGGTGATGTATTTACGTTAGCTGCTGTCTTGCTGGCCCTCAAATAGGGTTTTAAAGTGAAACTTCTTTAGCAAGGTGTCGGTCCAAAAAAAGTGAAATAGAATTCAAGATGAGGACGTTTGAGAGATGTAGAGGTGATAAGCATTGACTTGTGCGTCTGAAGCGTACAAAATTAATGCTTATGCGTTTTCGCTCTTCTCTTAAATAATATTTGTGTTCACGAAGTCATCGCTGAGGCTTTGCTCTTATATGTCATATAAATAAATGAGAGTTGTAATGGCGGCCATTTAAGCGGTGGCGGAGTCGGAAGTTCAGATCTTGAGCTCTGCGGAAGCAGTGGTTAACGGAGGCAGAGGTCGATTAAAAAAATTTTTATTGAAACAAAATATAGCACATTTTTTCATCTTCCTCTTCATCGTCACTACTGTTTTTGAGCATGTATACCAGAATTGAATATACACTCTGCGTTGGCGGTAAAATCTGGGAGCTCGTGCACGCTTCATCGTCTACTCCACTCCAACAGGAGAGGATCCCAATCACTGAAATCAGAGATTTCGAAAAATAGCAATATCGCTCATCTCTACACAGCAATCACCTTTGCCACTTTTCTTTGTTTTCTTACGCGTATTTTGGTTTGTTTTCAACTTCGATGCGTTTCGTAGTTAAATCAGCTGTTGAACTTGGGCAACGACAAAATATAAACACACCTCCGTTAAAAATCCGATAAAAACATGTGGTGGCGGATGTGGAGGTGCATGTACGACTTCTTGCGAATGTTCCGTGGATGCGAAGGTGTAGGCGTAGGCGAAGTTCCGTTACAACCCTAAAATAAATAAGTTATTTGCCCCAATTATTTAGATTTTTAAATATAATATGCTTTCAAAACTAAAATTGCTTGTATAGCTAAGCAGTTCGAGGTTTGAAGAAAGAAGAAGACACCTCCCTTTGTGAGCGTTTTGTCTAGTCTAAATAATTTCGTAGCCTTTGACATGTGACACGAGAAAACAAGACAAAACGAAGCGCATCACAAAATAATGAAATTAATGAATAATCTCATAGAACACAATTCTGGTAATTATTATAAAATTTTATTAATATTTTTTTTTTGTTTTTATTTTTTTAAATCGATTAGCCCATGATCTTCGAGTGCTATATATACATATATATACATGCGCGTATATTGGCTGCAATACAAACACCCCCAACAATTTAGAAATGTGTTGATAAGCGACATAGTTCGCCTCTACTGTTTCTCGTGTCCTGTTATGCTTTATTCTTGATTTTGGAATTCAATAAAAGCGCACGCATTCCTCTTTGGAGTTTGACCCTTTGGAAATTTCGATTTTTGACACAAAATCAACAGCGGGACTGCTGTGTGCAACAATCACATTTTTTCTGCTACTGATTGAACACGCTACCGTATCAACTGAAATCATATATTTAATTAGCAGCAGCTTGAATTCTTTAAAAATATTGAACTTTGGCATTTGCATTAAGAAAAAAAATAAATAAATAAGTAAAAATATCTATGCAAGCAAAGCTCCAAAACGTACATAAACCGTTAAACTGAGCACGTTGGCTTTCACAAACTCACGCGTACTCACGCGTAGCCACAAAGTATGCAGTAGTTTCTTGTTTTTGAAGTTGTTTTCTTTGCCTACGCTCATTGACTCGCTGCAAAAGTAATTTTTCGACAAACGGAAGAAAAACAAAAAAAAAAATTAGAAAGGAAAAACATGAAACGGAGCATGCACAATGAAGAATGCATGACATACAAATGCACACACACACACACACACACACAAACACATACGTGACCCGTGTCTTTTAATAGCGTATCGCTCACACAGAGAATCACACTGCCCTGAAAAGGGACGCGGCAATCCCGAAGAGCAGACCGAACAAGCAAACATTTTCAAAAGCAAAACTGTTTGGAAGAATGCGACAAAGCGACAGCAAAACAACACCAAGAGGCAGCGAAGCGTGCGACGTCGCCGGTTCTCAAATTTACACATGCTAAATATTTTGTTAAGCAACGATAGTCACACACGCACCACACACACGCGGCAGGCAGGCATACACTTGAAATCCTTTATAAACAACTACTAAACTAACAATAAGAACCGCACTAATTTGTGAAATTCGTTTGTATGCGTATGCATGTAGGTGTGTGTAGGCGTCTGTGCGTGTGTATATTTTTTCAACAATTTTTCTTGTTTACTCCTTTTGTTGTTGTTGTTGTTGCTGCTATATGTTGTCCTGTATTTATGCCACGCTTTTGCGTTGCTCATTGAAAATCCTTGGGTTTACCGTAATCAGCACGTAGCGCCGTGTAAACTACACTACACAGTTGGCTCCCAGTGTATCTAGCTATGTATGATTACAACACTAGCGTTTCTGTGTTGTTGTACAAACTAAACTGTAAACATGCACACATACACATTCCGCAGATAAACACATGCAGCACGCATCTGATACTTACATAAACGCCAACTAGCGCCAAATAACTTTTAAATGACGTTTGTTTAACTTGCATAGCAACAACAACGATGACAACACAACAACAGGAACATAATTAGCAAATACAACAATAATAACAACATGATCATAGAACGTACGCATGGGCGTGTTGTGGGCGTATTAGATTGGTTCTTTGTTGGCTTTGTTCTATCAGCGCTCGCAATTTTCGTCGAGCACTTCTCTAACCCTAAAAAAGGTTGATCATGTGTGCGTGTGTGTGTGTGCAGGATTTTTGCGTGTAAATTGTGGTTTTTGCCATCACAAATGTTACACACACACACTCACACGCACACATATATATATATATATATATATACACGAGTACTTGATTGCTGTTGTAACACGCGCGGGCTCGCTTATATTTCACCATAGCTCAACTCAGCTCACCTTAGCTCACCTCAGTTCAACCACATCAGCTCTGCTCACCTCCGTTTAGCGCAGTTCAAGCTTTGGTCGCTTCGCTAAGCGCTGCAGTTTTTCTTTTAATTTTTTGTTTTAATGTTTTCCTCTTTCTTTTATTTTCAACTTATTTACGTTGTAAGCGCAAATTTATTTTAGCATTAGTTTATATGTATTTGTGTTTGCATTGTGTGTGTGCATGCGTGCGTGTGTATGCCCAGCCAACACTGCATGTACAAATTAACAAACGGTATAACGAAATAACAGACTCAGAAATTAACGTTCAAAAGTAAAGGTGTAAAACGCGTACGTGGCATGGTGGTATCAACGTTGTTGGCAGGCGAGCGCGTCTTTGTGTGAAGAGCGTATTAGTTCGTTAATACAAGAGACACTAAAATAAAATACCAAAGCTATATTGTTCAATAACTCTCTATAAAGCAGCGCTCTATTAATTAATTATCTATTAATTATTATTATTAAGTTTTTCTCTATACCCACCGAAAATGGCACAGTACATTGTAAAATGAACAGAGAAGTAAGAAACACAACAGCTAAATGGCGCTGTAATACTAACCGCCCTATACTCAACACTCTATAAATTGAATAGCTCATTAATAGAGTTTTTGTAGCTTTTAGTGATTTCCACTCACTTTGGAAGCTGCACTACTAACAGAAACTGTTTTTCACAAAAGTCCTTAAAGATCATGTTCCCAGTCTGTTAAGATCATGTTCCCAGTCTGTAAAGGTCATGTTACCGGTCTGTAAAGATCATATTTGATGTAAAGTTCAGTTGAACATACAGTATTTGTAAAACTTTATTCATGAGTGTCCGACAATGGAAGTAAATATTAGAAACAATTATTATATACATTTTAGTAAAAAATAAATATTTGTATTTTTGAGATTCGATAATTTCTCTAAAAAATATTGTTCGATATTGAAAATGGATTTCTGTAGTATTATTATTATCTGTATTATTTCAACAAATTTATTTTTATATAAATTTCATCTTCTAAAAATTCAACGATTAACTCGATTCCCCAATTTTCAGTGTGATACAGTGTGTCTTAATATTTTAAGATGACCTAAGGACATGTTAAATTCATATTCAAAATGTCATTCCCAACGTCTGTTAAACTTTACAGAGTACCAATTAAATAGATAGAGTGTTCGGAATATGGCGATAAGAGTCTGATTGCCAGACGGCTTTGGTTCGCTGCAATAGAAGCAGCGTATTTGGCCAACAGATAGACATCGCAACCAAATTAAATTATTTAAAAATTCACAACTGTAGTGTAGACGTAGTGTGAAAGGTATTCGATTAACTGACTGGCCGAGGTTAACTGTTGTGTTTTGTGTCCCTTGTTTAGCGTGCTTCCTTTGTAATCCATTTCTAAGTATATTCGCGCTGTTTACATAACATTTTCATCATGGGATCTATTTAATATTTTTTAAATCCCCTTTTTTCCATTCTAAGCTGGTTTGTGTTCACATTTTTTATGACATTCGTAGCTTTTTCTTGTTTTTGGTTTCTATTGTTGTTGCCTTTGTTATTGATGTTGTTGCATCATTCAAGTGCAGCTTATACGTTATACACGCGGATTAGTTGGCATGCTCTTACGCGCTTTGTTATGCATCTACATTTTATTTTATTATCCTTCAAGCGATGAATATTATTAAAGGTGAAGGGGTCATGGCTGACTTCATAAAATAAATATATTATATTTATCAGCTGGTTGAGCTGTCAAGTGGATGTGACGTATGACGGCCAATCAGCTTTTGAGCTATGTAGCTCATAATTGCCTTAGGCTATGTGTTTGTCCGAACCCGCCAAATCCGAGAACGTAGATGGACTGCACTCTGATAAATTTATACTATTAACAAAACAAGAAAAAATCATCATCGATACTATCCAGTAATCATGCTGCATTTCGGTTGTTGTGTGCTGTTGGTCCAGAGAAGTGTCGTCTCTACTGCCAAGCAGTATGAGCTTTTGGTTTGTGTCTTTTGAAACTCTTTAAATTTTCCATTGAAATGCTGAAAGCCAAAGGTAACTGATTAAAAATCTTTGCTTTTAAACCATGTTACTGTGAACAATTTTGCTAGAAGTGCATTCATTAGTCCATTTGAAGCGCAATCAATTAAATAGCAATTAAGCTGTCAGTCCAAGTCAATTAATCAGATTGCAATTGCTCATTTTCTACACAAAGTACTGAAAGAATTTTACTGCGCTTCTATCTGTATACAATATTTTACGGTATAGTAAGACCAATGTTAGGGCGACGTCGCCATTTGCATATGTTAATACTCAGATTAGGTGGTACGGCCTTAAGAAGATTTCTCTTACAATTTCGATGTTATGGAGTCGCCATCTAGCAAAGTCTATAATTTAGCAGAATATAAAAGTGATAAAGTTTCGAAGCCCGAAAGTATTGACATCCAATTCGTTAGGATCATAAGCTCAAACATTGAATAAATCAAAGCTTATCGGCCGAACGCATGGAACAAGACTCGTTTGACTAATTTATTTAGCGCTTCTTATGAATATTTGCAAATTATGCAAATAAGCTCAAATAGTTTTTATAGAACTACAGGTTGGCCACATTGAATGGCAACCCACTTGATCTGTCAAACTGCTTCCTAGAGATTAGCATTGTGATTCACTTAACTTTTCTACTAAAACTTACAACTTCACTGCATTGCAAGCATAGACGTAGTTTAGAACCAACCTAACCTAAGCTAACTTAACGAACCCTTACTGTACTTACTGTTGCTATTGAAGTTTGTACTGGTTAGCATTTAAAAACATTTAATAAAAATCTGCTTAAGTGCTTCTAATCAAAGCGCTTCAGTGCATATATTTTCTAATCGAAGGTTGTACTGCCAAAGTACAAACATACATACTCGTGCAGAGATAAATGGTTAGATAGTCAGTCATACAAAGAGACAGTTAGTCAGTCCTTGCTTGAGTGACTTACTGACTAAGTGATTGACAACAATCTAAGCAGCATATGAACGAGCTTAGTTCAGTTCAGTTCACTTGAGTTGAGTGGAGTTGAGTTGAGTATCGCCGAGTGGCGTTACTTTGCCGAAAATTGTGTCGTCAGCAAAAGTGATTTACAGCAATATTTTGCTGCGAACAGATACTTTCATGCTTTCATCATCAACAGCAGCAGCAACTTTAACCAAAAGTAATGCATTGCGAACGATGCGAGTGCCAAGGATTCGTGCGATTCCTAATCGCTGAACGTATCATTGACTTTGCTATTATATGGTGGTGTGGGATAAACGTCGCTACTCTTTATGTCTCTTTGTAGTTTTATTCGATAATGATGATGAAGATGATGATGATGATGAGGACGTTGTTACTCGACTCATTGTTATTGTTGTTGTTTGCTGCTATAATACACGAAATTGCTAGCAATCGATATAAACATCAATTGAATGCGATGCCAATACACTGAGACAGACACGGTCAGACAGATAGACAGATACATACTCGTACACATGCATAAATGCTGAGACCGAATAACGACCGGAAGCAAAACGGAACGGAACGGGACGGAACGTTGAATCGTGTAACCGATTGCGCCGCACAAACTTATCCCTTTACTAGACAATGTCATCCTCGTCCTTGTTGGTCGATTGTTGTTGGTGTTTATTGTTGCTGGCGCTGTCGTTGTTGTCATTGTCAATGCTCGCAATGATCCTGTTGATGTTGTTACTACTGTGTTATGCTTTCTATTCAAGTGTATTGTGCGTTATTGTTGTTGTCGTTGTTGGTGTTGTTGTTTAGTGCTAGCGAAACTGACATTGATGATGATTATTGGGGGTAAATAGAATTGAAAATGCTCAACTGGAAACGGAAAGAGTCAATTCGAAAGTTAAGCAGTAAAAAAGCATAAAAGAAGCAGTGGAAGCAGAGAAGAAGAAACAAGCATAAACACACAAAAAGTAGTGAACAATACAAGAACCAAGGCTGCAAGATGTTACGGTGGCCAACTCTTCCAGATGCGGAGTCTCTGGGTGTTTTTTTTATAATTTTTTTTTTTAAATTTATTTTTTTTAATAAGCCTAACTTGAGCCCAAAACAAAGTAGTTTTCAACAAACCCCACAGCAGAAGATAAAGGAAATAAAATCTTTAGTGTTATGACACACGCTAGAAATTTGGGCTTACTAGACTCTTAAATGTATCTTACTTACACGAGCCTCAAACAGAACCGCTTCATGCATCGAAGCCTTGGCTTCCTATCACGTTCACAACGCGGAGTTAATATTACAAGCACACCAAATAACAGAGGTTTGCAGCCCTGAAAAGCACTGCACCAAAAAAAAAAAAAAAAATCGTTAAACCAGTCAGTGAATAAGGCATTTAGAGGTGTGTGTGTGTGTGTGTGCTATGTGCTATGTGCTGAAATAAATTGCAAAATCAATTGAGCGGTAAAATAGTTCAGCATGCAATGGAAAGACAACAAGTAAAATCGACTTCGACTTCGACTTCGTATAAAAATTGCACAACAGCAGAAAATTGTTGAAGCAGTTTATACTACAACAACAGCAACAGAGATATGGGTGATGGGTGATGAGGCTGAGTCTGAGTATGCTACTGGCAACGGATAACGTTAAGAAGCACCTTCGAACAGTTTGTTGCTCACAGTTAAAATGAAAGGGTTCGACGTGCGTTTAGCTGCGGCATTCATACAAAACAAGCTTCGTAAGTCTACCGTTGTCACAGCCAAATGATAGCAAATGGGCGTGTTTGTGGGCGCAACTTGGCTTAAATGTCTGAAATTTTCTTTGCCATTTCTTTTTAATATTTGTTTTTGTTCATTTTTTTTTTTTCTTTAACTTGTTTTCTGTTTTTGTTTTGTATCAAATGACAAACTGATGACAGCAGCAATTGCAACAGCACCAATAGAAGCAACAGCACCAACAGCAATGCGAATACCACATATTTTTGTGACTTTAGAATGAAGGAAGTAAGGTAAGCCGCAGTTCGATACATTTGACATTGTGGGCTGGGACGAGTCATTTGAATGGCAGTTACTGGAGCAGAGACTGAGTTGGCGAGCGTTACGTACAGATGCAGAAACGTTTACAGGTGTGTCTGAGTTAATGTAGATAAATGGCAGCGTAACGTGGAGTGCAAGTGTGTGCTGTTGATGGTATAGAAGTATATACCCGATAAGATGGCATGAGATATGCTGCTCCCGAGAAAAAAAGGCAAACTCTAACAAAAAACTTGTCTATGGAATAAAAATGTTAATCGTATAGCAACAACAACAACAATAAAAAATTATTGGCTTTACTATAAAAATAGGCGTAACCTACGAACGACAACAGAAAAAAAGCGTTTCATTTTACATTTGCCTGCAGACTTGTTTTATCACCATCCTTTGATACCGCTTATATTCTTCAACTCTCTCACAATGTTCCTGAGCTTTCATATTGTCGAAATTAACTTAACGCATGTGGTTACTGTAGAATAATATACTAAAAACTAATATTATGACGATCGCGCGTTACTATGAATATTGCATTTTTTCTGGTTATACCACGCGCCGACCACACGCAAAGCCCGAACACATTGCTCTTCCGGCTCTTTCCTTGCTACCCACGAATATTCAAATATTCAAAGTATGAATTACAATTAAAATTGATTCTGACACCAAGACATACATTTTTAGGCGTCGGATCATGAGTGAAAACTTGAAGGTCGCGTTCGTTACATGAGACAGAAGAAAGTAATTGGATTTTTAAGAGAAAGAGAGAAAGAAAGTAAATGTGCATGGTCAGGGACATTTGAATTACGCACATATACATTTAAATAAATTATATTCCACTGTTTTGTAATTATAAATGACATTTTTTTGCCAGCGATTATTTCAAGTTCTCTTTCCACTAATTCAGCACAATTTGATGCTTCTGGTCGTCCAGGTCTTGAATCATTGTTTAAATCGTTTAAACCATATGTAAACTCAGCTAGTTTTTAACGACTTCAAAATAAAAGTATTATATACAGAGGTGTCACAGAAAACTCTTTCTCCTCAATTCCGCCCGAACAGCGATGTTAGGTGTCACAGAAAACTCTACCAGTAGGATTCGAAACTTCCGCAGATTTGTTTCGATAATTGGATATTTTCACTCACAAGAACAGCTTTTTAAATAAAACCATTGATACGAATTGATAGATTGTACTTATTGAAAGTGATCTGCATCATATTTTTTTACAAATAATTTGTTTATTTAATTAATTTAGTATTTTACACACCGTCAAGTAAACCAACCGTTTTTAGTAGGCAAACGCAATCGAGCATAGAGATGCAAACTCGTTTTAAAGTGAATGCAAAATTTTTCGAAGATTTGTTTTTATCGAATAGAAGTAATAAAATTAATAATAACGTTGTTATGTTTAAAATGTTAATTAACCGCGTATTTTCTGTGCATTTAAGGTAAGAGTTCATTCAAAACTTGTCTCAAGTTGGCATGTAGACAAAAGGGCAGAGAAGAGGAGGACATTTATTAGCAGAAAAGGGGGTTTCAAAAAGGTAAAAACACTTTTTGTACTATTAAAAATATTTTTAGATAAATGATTTTTTGCAGAGGAAAACATTGAACAGCGCAACAAGATAATATTTTCGGAAAAATTCATTGTTTATATAAACAAGTAAACATTAAAAAGTGACAGTCACCGAATACCATTGAATTGATGCACACAGGAGTTGTCGCGTATGTTTTTAAATTTGGCGCGAGGAACATTTCAAATTATTTTCTTCTACAATTTTAAAAGTACAATTGTAATAATTTACTTTCTTAATTGTTCTTCAATGGCAGACACAATTTCAACGTTTTTTGGTCAAAAATATTATTAATAATATGAATAATACATTTTAGAAGAATGTTTGTATGTGCTGACAGCCTTTTTAAGTCAAGCAATACATTCAGTTTAAGCGGTTGGATTATTGAACAAAAATTTTTCGAACAAACGAAAACTCTCGAAGTTCTGTGACACCTACGGTTTTGCCGAGAATTTTACAAAACTCCGGAAGCCGAAAAATCTAGAGTTTTGTGTGACACCCCTGATAGTTTACAAAAACTAAAAAAAACACATTTTAATATCAAACCGAAATAAAAACTAAATTAATTAAGCGCTAGTAAAATTCGTAATTTTCATTTAATCCTGATGATCCAGGATAGGTCATGGGGACAAAGTTGTCAAATTATTGTATTTTCATCGGTCCTTGATAGGTGCGCAATATTTCAGTTTAATATGACGTTCTGAAGTAGATGAAAATCTCGTTCAAAGATTTGGTTACACAGTACAAACATACAGGTGAAGCTTTTATAAAGCATGTAAATAATAATTACTCTTTGTTCCCTAATGTTTTTAGGACATAACCACAGTAACCTGTCAACCGATTATTATGAACTTATCTGCGTTCGAAGAAGGAATATGTATCTTTCTAACACTGCCAACGTTTAAAAAATGGCCCAACGCCATCTATAATTTAAATCCGTGCTAAGATGAAGACTGCGGTACTTTCAGCTTAATACATGGTAACTCATTCCCTATGAGTGTAAATTAAATCTGAGCGAAATCTTATATGATGGGCAGAGTATTGAAAAATAAAATGATTCTGTCTCTAATCAGATATATTATACTTTTTACAATTTGATGTAAACCAGATCTGCAATCTATGCAGCGATACTCGAGAGTAAGAGATAGAAATCGACTGCTTGTCGGAATGAAGATTTGCCAAATTCAAACAAGGCGTCACCCGAAGCAATGCAGTTCTTCAGCTGTCTTAAGCACATGTGTCAATAAATCTTAATACTTGCGTGGATTGGAATGAGATAAAATTATATATGTTCAAAATTTTGCGTTAATCTGCAGACGTAATGTATCTCCTTCACTGTTTTAATACGCTGATCATTAGTATGAGACGCATAACTCTTATTGACAATAACGAATACCCGAGTCTGAGCTCAGAATAAGGCATATGGGTAGTCATTATTGTAGAATGTAATTGTTGCTAACGATTCGCAAAGAGACCGAAGATGTGAGCAGTTGAGCGAAAATAAAGGAAGCAGCTGGAGCAGCAAAATACGACGAAAAGACAGAAGTGCATAAGGAAACAACTGATGGCACATATAATAAGCAGGAGTACAAAAAAAAATAATATATATATATATGTCTAACAACAACGATAACAACTACAACAGCTGCACACAATAACTCGATTAATTATACACCAACACATATACGCACGCACACACTTGCAAATGTAATCACGTACAAAACACACTTATTATTGAGGCAGACGACAGCAATTCAAAGTAATTTTCGCATTCCCCATTGTGTTTACTTAATTAATTCTGCAAAAACGAAACCAAAAACAACAATTAAAACAACAACAATAACAATAACAATCAGAACAACAAGATTTTTTCACTCGTAGGCATCACTGATTTTGTATCGAATTGCGTGCGCTTGCCGCTTGCCTGCTTATGCTGGCTAACCGCAGATATGAAAAAGCGGCAAACAATCATACACAACCACACATTCACATACAAACAGGCAGGCAGACGGACAGACAACAAGACAGAGAAATAAAATAATGAGTTTATAACTCTTAATGAAAGGCACAACGCGTCGTATTAGCAATACAAATGCGCACACATGATCCATGATATGTCTATGTATGTTTAATAGTGCCTCTGTATGCGTGTCTGTACACTTTCGTCTGACTTCTGGCAGAGCCATTCATTCAACAAGTTTGTCTTTGCGTCGTTTAAGTGCTTCGAACTTAAGCATTGTTTTTTGTATTCTTCTCTCTCCCACTATCCACTTTGTGAATGCTTTCGTTGCTCGGGGGCTGTCAGCAAAAGCATGCCCGCAGTCATCAACTCATTCGTCTACACTACAATGACACTTAAAAATTGCGTTGGGAAAAGAGCATGGAACATTTAAAAAAAATAATGTTATATGTATGTCTCTCTGTCTGTCAGTATGTCCGCTATAGACGCCGAAACCGCTGGACTGATTTTGATGAAATTTTCAGGAAAACTCTGGTATAGCCTGTCGAGTAATGTTGTGCAGTTTGATGCTGAAGTATACCGCGAATGTCGGGGAAAAAAGAAAAATAAATTAATTGGAATATTTGTATGAAATCAATATTGCTTCATCAGTGTATCAATTCGAAGTCGAAAGTCTGTCAAAGAAAAATAATAAAAAAATTTTAACTCAAATCGAACGTTTTTGTGTTGTTCAATTCTTCAATGAAGGTGTTTGGTGATAAGAAAACTGATGATCAATGTGGTAAATGCGACAATATTCAAAGGAAAATTAAAAGTGACGCAATTATCATTCTCATAGCTTCAATCAAGCAAATTTCTAATATCGGAATTGGCAAAACAACGTCTGGCGGGCTACGCTGGTAAAATAAAAATAAGAAATAAAAATTGCCAATCAACACAAATGGCAACGACGCGCGTGAGGCACTCAGCTTATAACTGGATCGATTAATATGTACCCGTGTTAGAAATTATGAAGCTAAGTTCTCTTCATAAGTTTTTTTTTTTAACTGTTTTATTTAGATCAGCCTGTTTGTGTTGTTTAAATTTGGAAATTGAAATTTTGCCTACTTCCGGTCATCAGGAAAATTTTTAAGATTCTCAATGTTTCTGCCTATTTTTGTAGCGCCTCGAAAAATTACACATCCCTTTCGGCGAAGCTCTCTCTCTTATTTGAGCTGAATTTTTTGTCTTCGGTATCATGTGTTTTTGTTGTGGAACGAACGAGTACAGTAGGTGTCTTAGCAAACTCGTAGAGCGGCTCTTGCAATTTGATTGTGACACATCAGAATGAATCTGCTGATGAGAAGGCATTTTTACTTAGCCAAGTTTTTTGCAATAATTCATTTTTGTACTATTCCAGTCTGCCTTTCCACAATTATTATTTCGTTCATATAAAAGAAAAGTCATTATCTTGCTATCCTCTGTGCATCATATTCATTCATATAAATCTTTGTTATTATGATCGCCTGATCTCTGGTAGTATATTCAGTAAATTGGGCTTTTCACTTTTTCATAATTAACGGGTTTTCACCGGTTTGCTCCCTCGGTAATCTCATATACGTTGAACCAACATTTCAAA
This sequence comes from Cacoxenus indagator, assembly GCA_035041755.1. Lineage (NCBI taxonomy): Eukaryota > Metazoa > Arthropoda > Insecta > Diptera > Drosophilidae > Cacoxenus > Cacoxenus indagator. The sequence continues at coordinate 96,040 of JAWNKX010000706.1, forward strand.
TCGCTCGTAAATGGTGAATGATCTTCATAGTCTGTATCCAATTTAGCTATGATTTCTTCGCATATTGTCCCAGCGATTTTAAAAAATACATTAAGCATCGACATTGCACTTTGTCATTGTTACTAAATAGCAAAAATAAAATATTATTAGGCGCTTGCATGAATTCTGGTAATTATTTTTCTCATTTATTGAGAAAAATTGCTACAATATGCATCATGTGAACCTTTGACTTCTCAACTGCTAAGCTGTTTGCAAGTTGCTTGCTAGTTTTATCCATCTCAAAGAGGAAACGAAACAACAGTGATAAGCTGTGTTGCGCTCGCACTAAGCTGTGGACAAGAGGGGCACGCGGCAAACCTTAATACAACAACAACGACAATGGCACGCGCACAAATGAAATTATGTGAGTGTGCACTCACGAGGCTCTGATGTGAAACATATTGGCACATTTTCGGTAGCATCTTCAAGTGTCCATGTTTTACTACTTTGTATTTGTATGAAAATACAACGCTACATAAAGCAAGAAAATGCTTATGCAAAACTTAACTTAACGCATTTGGTTACTAAGTGTAGAAAAGCTACGACAAATCGATGTATATACAAGGGTAGTCAAAAGTATCTACATCAAGCAGCATTTATCGTAGATTTCATAAACGTGTTTTTTTTGTTGTTGTTGTTGCAAGTTAATTGGAAACAATTTCACTGCATTGATTGAGGTATGTATTAAAGATGCAAATGACAAAAGATATTGAAAATGTAAGGTTTTGTCTCATAAAAAATTTCTCGTAAAACGGTACAAACTTGAGTTTAGACAAAGGACACTGGCAGAAATGAAGTACTGACCGACGCGGGTCCTGTACCAAGTTCTGTCAAAGATTTAATAGCATCAGAAGGGTTTATAGGCAAATGAGTAAATTAAGCAACCCTTAGTCCCAGGTTGAAAAAAGCTGTTATTAGAACGTCTGTCGTGTGTAAAATAGTCGCTATAACACAAACAATTTCCAATTAATTCAATGCACAATTTCACCAATTTTCAATTAACTCCAAACAACAACAATAAAAGCGCGTTTTAATAGAATATGTGAAAAAGGCTTGTTTGTGTAAATATTTCCTTTTGACTACCCCATATGTAAATACGGAGACCAATGGGCGATACTAGTAAAACTATCCAACGAACAAACAGTTGTGCGCGTTCATTTCAATTCGTAAAAATTCAAAAACTTCACGTTTAGTTATTTCTCTTTATTCGTTCATAACTTTTGTTACAAATTTGTCTCACTTCGCAACATGCGAAGCTCTCAGCTTAAGAATAGCGCTGATCGAACTTAATTTGGGGCAAGCGCTTTCCGCCGCTTCTGTGATAGCAAAATTATGCAAATTATTTACCACTGATGGCAGCTAATTATTTTGAGCGCTGAATTTGAATTTATTATTGTTCGGTGGCTAAACTCGAAGACCACAAACTGAGTGAGTTTAGCGAAACACAAAAATCCAGAAAAATAAGCGCGCAAAAATTCTTGGAATTTCAAGCGTTGATTTATGCATTAACACCAATCTGTAGCGAACAATACCAATTAAAGAATGCTCGAATAAAAAGGGTTATTTCGTATTCTTTTTTCTTGTATTTCATTATTATTTTCTGGTATACAAATTGTAGTTGGTATTTGTTAATTGTTTGCGCAAATGCCTAACAATCAAGTTCACTCATTGCTGCAAGCTGCCAATTGGTTGAACAATTCAGACAAAATATTTTCAGCTTCGATGTCAAGATCAGCCAAATCGGCTGGTAAATGAAGAAGTTAGACAAAAAATAGAAATAATAAAAAATATAATATTTCTGGGCACAACAAAAGTAACTTAACAGTTTACTTTCACTTGTGTAAACAGAGCCAGCGGCATCGATGAAGATGAAGTTGCTAGAGTGGAAGCTGAAGCTGAAGCTGAAGCTGAAGTTGATGTCTTTCATTGTAGCTTCACGGCGTTCAATGCCGTAGCGCTTTTAGTTACATAGCGACTTTGGCTATGGGAAGTACAGCTGTTATGAGTAACGCCCGAAACGGAAAAAGCAACGTACGAAAGATCAATGGAACGATTGATCTATATAATGTTTGGCGGCTAAGAGTGTCAAATGGAGCGCAGGTGATTACATAGGCAGCGAAATAGATGGCGACAGCAGTCAACGTCAGCGATTTTAGAGCATGACTTAGCTAACAACTTTGAGGTACGTTATACGCCAAAGTAGCGCACGGCACGGCTGGGTTTGCTTTGGCAGCAGACAGAAAGATGCGCATCGACGCGTGTTACAACAGCAGCAGCTCAGTAGCATGCCACGGGGCAACATAAGCGGTTTTCTCTTGTGCTGCGGCAGCGGTTTAAATCTAGCAGATACCAAATTCAGCAATTCTCTTTCGGTACCTTTTTTATTGATAATTTTTTTTTTCGAAAATTTTTTTTTGTTTGTTTGTTTGTGTTTGCCGCGTTTGCCTTGTGAATCCGAGCTTTGTGTCGCTTTCATTTCATTTCGCTCGACGCTCGTTGCTCAACACTCGCTCTTTCGGTACGCGTGTTCCGTTCTCGTTTTGTATGCAAATGCACGCGAATCGTTGCCATTCAACGCTGCTCGTAGTAACACAGCAATTGGGCAGCTGCCTCGACTGCATCTTGGACCGGGGGGGCCTTGCGCGGCTACGTTTCGCGCTGCTGCTGCTGCTGCTGCCGCCGCTGTTGTTGCTTAGCTCAGACACAGGTGGCGGTGTTGCTGCGCATCTGCATAAGCACAAATGGCACGCGATGTTGAGCACGTTTCGCTTGCTGCAGGAGACAATGCTGCGCAACAGTTTGGAGCGAGCGCATCTCAACTATGGCATCGTATTCGAGTGTCGCACTGTGTGAGTTCAACTATAATAAATATAAAGTGTAGCAACAACATCCGCCACACTACACTCTACCGTCGCAATCACGGTCTCTTGAATAGTATCACGCGCGCCAATTGAAGGCGAAATTGCAGTGGAGACAAATGGTGATTGCAATATTCATGAGCGTCGGCAGTAGAGCCGAGAATTGTGTCACGGCCACCCCAGTTCATTGTTTAATTGGCCAAATTTTCCGTGTGATTCCTTAGTGCTTTTCTGATGAAGTTTTCCTCTTCCGCTCTCTCATTTCCCTTTAAAACTACTTAAGTTTGTGTGCTTTAAACACTTCTGCTTGTGTATGGTTCTTCTTTTCATTCTGTTTTAACACGAACCCCCTTTTTCAAATAGGCGATAGCTTTCAAAATACTCATAGAGCTCTGTTTTGCAATTAGGCTTATGTAGCCTTTATTATCTTAGATCTTAGGAAGAGCTGAGCGAAAAATAACTATAGGGAAATAACATTTACTTCTTTTTGTTCACTCACTGATGAGCAACCCAACATTACATTAATGCTAGCAAAGAGAGCGCAAACACACAAAGTTGATCTCGCTCCCCACGTTGTGTATAAAACGAAAATGGAAGAACAACAATAGCACGCCTTCACAAACAGAACAGAAGATAGAACAGAAGGGAGAAGCACACAAATCTCTCTATTCTCCCATTCTACTAAACACACAACAACGACGGCTGTCTGTTTTTATTGTTGTTGTTTTCTTTAACAACTTTTTAAATTTTTTTTAAATTTTGTTGACGAGTGCTCATAGCAATGACCCGATATATGAGAGACTATCATAGCAATTATAACAGATCAAAAAATCTGTGGTGATAGAGAAAAACTGCGCTCGTGCCGTATTTATTTTTATTTAATATGATCTCTCTATTACTAAATTTAGTAATCATATCTAAACCAAAGTTTGTCGATTAACTTTGTATTTAATTCTTACAATTAGCATGCGGCGCGGTGTTGCTCGGGATCTGGAACACACTGACAAATATTATTAGCACTAATAACCGACGAGTTAAACTTTTTTTCATTTTTTTTGACAGAGTTTCGTTTTCGAATTTGACATACATATCAACGGAAAACTGAAGAAGCAATATTGATTTCATACAAAAAAAAATTGGATGGAATTTACTGACTTCTCCGGACCAAATTTCACATACAAACAAACATGGCATTCATATATGTACCAATTTTCATGGTGTTCGGTCAAACGATGTCGGAGACTATAGGCAGTAGACGGACCGAAAAACAAAATAAATTTTTATGTGTATCTATATATATAACATTCGATGTATGTTTGTTTGTTTCTTTGTATGTTTGTTTGTTTGTCCGTTATGGATGCCGAAACCACTGTACCGATTTTGATAACATTTTCAAGGAATCTCTATAATATCCTTTAGATGGTTACTGTGAATTTTGGTGCGAAAAAATTGTCGAGCTTCGAGAATTTTCAGTTGATTCTAAAACAGTACAGATATAAAGAAAACAGAAAAACAAAGCAGAATCTGAGAGTTGAGTTTGCTGGCAGTGCTGCTCAAACTGTACAAAGTCGATATGTTCAAATATTCGAATGAAAAAATAAAACCAAAAAAGTGAAATATATGAAATTCCACCAAAAAAGTCAAACACTACAAGATCAACGAGAAAATCGCAACAGTAGACAGAGCGCAGAGCAGCTGAACCATCCGAAAAGCGAGATAGACTTGTTATGAAGCTTGTGATATAAGTAGTGAAATCCCAGAAATTGTAATTTATATATTTTTGATCAGTTGGTTCAAACTAGTTGATATTTACATGTCCATCTGGAGAGCTGGAATTTTTCACAGGCGTAATCCATGCTGTTTCGTTCCTTTCGATTCCATTTGTTAGCTTTATATCTGAAAATCATACTACTTACAGAATATTTTGTTACTTCTTTACCACGATTCTTAGCTCCAACATCAAATACGGTGAAGAGGCTCATTTCCACCTGCAGCTGGGCGATCTGCGCGGTTTCCGTCGTTTGGATGCACGTAAAAAACTTGCGCTCTTCTTGCACGGCTGGAACGATCAGGGCAGCAAGGATTGGGTGCAGGAGCTACTACAGAGTGAGTACTTCGCTTGAGAGTATACTTAATATATATATTACCACTTCATAAAACACATTCCAGCCTGGACGAAGTTCGATGCCAGTTACAACGTTTGCGTCGTCGACTGGGGTCATCTCTCGTCGATGGACTACAAGACGGCCTCTATGTCCATATTCGATGTAGGCCTCACAGTGGCTGGCATCATTATGGCACTCGAGGAGCTGCGGCCACGGTATTTTCATCGCAGCAATGTGACCATCGCCGGCTATAGTCTGGGCGCGCATGCCGCCGGCTATGCGGGCGCCGTACTCGATGGCGAGATTGAGCAGATAATCGGACTCGATCCGGCTGGGCCACTCTTTACGCTACCCGCCACCGTGGCGCCCGAATATCGGCTCGACGAGTCGGATGCTCGTTACGTGCAAGTATTGCACACCTCAGGCGGCACACTCGGCACAAACCTGAAGTGCGGCCACGCCGACTTCTTTCCAAACGGCGGCAAAGCACCGCAGCGTAATTGTCGTATGTTCATGAATCTGAGCGATATGCAGAACACGAGTAAGTGAACGAATGCTAGCCGCTAAAAGCATCTAAAACATCATGCACATTATTCGCTGCACTTGCAGATCCCATTGCCTGCAGCCATTCGTCGGCGGCGGTTTTCTTCAAGCAGTCAATGGACCCACACTATCCTTTTGTAGGCCAGCAATGCAACAGTTGGTCAGAGTACCAGGCTGGTCTATGCGCAAACAATCGACGGTCACGCTTTGGAATACACGCGCACCGCAAGGTACACGGCAACTTCTACTTCAGCACCGAGCCGCATAAGCCGTACGTGCCACGCAAGACCTTGCGCTTGGTGAGCAATACTAAGCGTGGCACAAAGCGCAGGGGGCGTACGTTTTAAGTGGGACGCAGTTCGCTGGGCATTGTTAAAGTTCCTGTTTTCATAGATTTTTTTGAATATTTTTTTTTTTTTTTAATTTTTGCTTGTTGTATTTAAAAATTTTGCTTCAAAATTTTGACTAAGAAATAATACGGCAAAACTTTTATTTGACAATTAATCATAGTGACACATAGTGTGGTAAAAAAAAAATTTTAAAAAGAAAGAAATGAACCAAAAAAAAAATTAATTAATTAATAAATATAAAATTCCATCGCTAATTAAATTGTAATAATTTCCCTAAAGCGACCACTCAAAACTTAGTCGTAAGCGCGATAACTTCAAAAGGCGACTATACTCGTAAAAGTTGGCAAAGTGAGTGCAGAAATATAAAACAATTTAACACTTAACACTGTACGGCAACAAAAACAGCAGCGAGCACAACAACCATAAATAGAAGGCAAAAAACTAAAAAGGTGTGCTACGCCATAAAAAGGAAGAAATAGTACAGAATGCACAAGACGAAATATTGCAAGAACTCAAAATAGCATAACTCATGCAAGGCGTCGCATCGCGTAGCGTCCAGTAGCGACGAGTCGTGTTGAGACGCACAGTGCATGCCACAAAGGCAGACAGCAACGTAATAAATTTCAAAGTGTATAACGTGCATATATATGTATGTATGTATATACACACACACATATATATATATATATATATATATATATATATATATCAGTATATATAGAAAAAACAGAACAATGAACAGCGCTGAAAATATTAACTACCTTTTTGCTACAGCTGGACGTAATGAAAAACAACAAGAAGAACAGGGGAAAAAATAACAACAACAAAAATAAAAATAAAATAACAAAACACCGGCTACGAACAAAATTGCAAGGAACAAGTAGAGCAACAACAACAACATCGCGTACACGTTGGAAATTATGTTTTACAGAGCGAAAATTGAATTTTGAATTTTTTATTTTTTATTTTTATTTCTTTTTAATACAAAAAAAAAAAAACTTAAAATAAACTAAATAACACCAACAACCTGTGTTCTGCTGCTGCTGCTTTCGCCGCTGTGCAAATGCGCGTATACTTGATTTGCGTCTGTGTGTGTGTGTGTGTGTGTGTGTGTGGCTGTCTGTATGTGCGTAAATATTACGATTTCCACTCCTTGGCATTTTCGCTGCCGCTTCAACGACATCATCATCTTCATTACCAACTTCATCAACGTGCTCGTCATCGCCATTGTCAATAGTAGCACTCGTTGCCAATGTGTTGTTATTGTTTTTCTTGTTCTTGTTGTTGTTGTTGTTGTTTCATTACACTCTAGCTGCACGAACATTGTTGCAAGTAATGCGTTCGCTGAATGAACTCAGACCTCAGAGTGCTTCGAGTAGTTCAAATAAAGCAAGTTAAATGCTCTTCTATTGGAATGACGCTGCTGCCCGCGTGTCTGAGGTCGTTTTCAGTTTTCGGCAACAGCCTGAAGGGAATTCAATGGAGTGTTGACTGCACATGCAAGTCAATTACTTTTCTGCACGATTTTAAAGGGGTGTGTGTTTATGTACGTGATCTGTTCAAGAAATAAGGTGACTATTTATTTTTAAACTAGCAGTGCCCGAGACTTCGTTTGCATCGAATTAGTACCTGAAGTAGCCTACTTTTTCACTAAACTTTCAAGAATCTACATACTATCATTCCCCAAAAAAAAATGTGTTCCTTTATCTTCTTTACTTCTTCGTTTGTAGACATAGCGAGCGAGATGGTGTATGTAGGATTGATTTCCAACAGATGGCGCTATATTTAAATCGCATATTTTCACCTGTCACATCTATATAAACCATGTTGTCGCGACAAAGAGTAGCCTATGTGATTTTCCAAGGCCCCGTCTCTCTCTATAATAAAACACATAAAAATTGGTTCAGCTGTTTAGTCGTGAAAAGGTAATAGACAGAGAGACTTATTTTCGCATTTGTAATATTTGTAAGGACAGAGTGCTTCGCTGTGTAAAAAAATTGTCGTCTTACTCCTAAATACCCATAATGCCTCGCTAATATCTGTTCCTAGGCTTCCAAGAGGAGTTGCCAAGAACCAAACAAACAAAGGGTGTTTTACGTGAACACGTCTACGTACGGGAAATATCTTTTGAAACGTAATATACATACGTATGAACGTATTTTTGTCATAATGAGTTGTGATCAGATACAACAACAATGGCGCGCAACACAGAAAACAAAAACAATGACGGCAGCGACATAGAAAAGAACACCAACAATAGCATTTGTCGCATTGATTGAATTTATTGAAAAATTCGCCACATAAAGAACAACAAAGTTTGCAATTAAGCTAATGAATGCTTTGATCTTTTAGTAATCGAGTGGTGTAATTAAATTTTGCATGTAGATAATAGTTGTGTAACTACAACAGCAAACTGTATACCCTTTCGCTTTATCAACACTTTTTCGCACATGCATACCGTGTAAATAAAAAATAAAGACGTATTCACGTAAAAAAATAATAATAATAATAATAAATAAATAAAATAAACAAATGATTTGATGCGTACTGTGTGATTCAAATGAATAAAATCGTGCACTTCTTAATCTCTTCTAACGCACTAGCATCCTTGCATATTACTACGCTGTGTAGTTCAGCCTTGCAACTCGTGCCCTGATTTGAATGTGCTCAGTAGCAAAGGGCGCAAGAATTACACAAAGTCTAAGAAGCCAGCGTGCTAACCTTCCGAGACACAATATCTGAGAACATAGAACTACATAAAGAGAACATTTTTTTCAAAATTAAATACTCCGTACTTGTCTTGTGCATCGTAAATAACTCGGAGAAGAATTACAATTGATTCGAAAATATATTTTTTTTTTTAATAAAAATGAAATGAAATATTAAAAAGCCAAGTTGACTTTCGTTTTTTGCGGTTTGAAGTAAATTTGCTTTTTCTTGTTATTTTGTGCGATGTCCAGCTGTCTAGGTTTTACTTGAAAACTTCAGGAGGAATGAAAAAAATAAAAAAAATACATACAAATATAAACAAATGTTGGGGTGTAAATGTTAATAAGCCAACAATAAAATAAAGAAAACGAGCGAAGAGTCGATGTTATATGAGAGAGCAGCGCGACGAAAAGTAAAGTTCAAAATTTCAAATGTGCACAACCAAAAGCAATAAGAGCAACAACAACAAAGTGTGACTACACTTTGGTAAGCATTGTGCAAAAACAAACAACAAAAAAACAAAACAAGAAGAAATAAAATAAGAATAAAAGCCAAAAAATAAATAAATAAACCCAAACTTCGTGCTCAACAATGTTAACCACTAACGGCTATTTATGGCAGTTGGGTGAGTGGGGCTTAATAAAAACAAAAACAAAATAAAAAAATGCGCTGCCTGCCAAATCATGAAGAAACATGTTGACTATGCAAAAACGCACACCGAAAAACGTGTCTGTGTTGTTTGGTCAACAACAACAAGAACAACAACGACAACGCCAACGACAACGGCAACGGCAACAATAATAAAAAAAGCTAAACCCCAGCACAGCGGAACCTTGTGTAACAAATTTGTTAATTTTTTAACAGCATTTTCAGCATTTACAATAACGGCAAACAGCTGAAAATATGTAAAACTTTGTCAGACGACAAAAAAAATAAATAAATAAATAAAAAAATTAATAAAAAAAAATAGCAACAGAAAGAGCAGATATAATAACAGCAAACATTAACAGCGCCAAGAAGTGGTTAACACGCGAGACAAACCAATTTAAAACAACAAAAAAGTTTTAAAAAAAATTAAATTAAAAAAAGGAAAAAAAAACCAAAAACCAAAAACCAAAAACAACTATAAATGTTTCAATATTCCGCTGCTTCTTGGCTAGTGAATGACAACGTTTGACGCTTTAAACCGAACAATCACGAAAATTCAAAAAGCACAAAAACCAAAGACAATGCAAAGCTAATTAAATTGTGTGAACAACAGCAACAACAACACTAAAGGAAAAACTCATTTTAAAAGAAAATTGAATGGGAAACATGAATATTTATTGAGATTTCCACTTTAAACGGTGCTCTGCTCCCCGCAACTGATAAAGTAAATCTGATATGCCTGCCTGCCTGCCTTGCTAATTAAATTCAAACAAAAACAAAGGCGGCCTACAAGTATGCAAGGCAAAAGTGATTTGCATGTGCTTGTCCGCTGTTGTTGGCTGCGTCATCGTCCATCGTCTGCGCTAAAAATGATGGCAATAATATTGTTTTAATTTAGAAACACTTAAGCGACGTAAAATATTTCCGTATACCAGCGAAAAATGGCCGGAAACAATTTCTCATGACATTCAGATTGGCAGTGCGTTTCGCTCTCTGTGTGTGTGTGTGTGTGTGTAAGTAACAGTTATGATTATATTGCAAAGGCAGCTGGTTTACATACACGACAACTCAAGAACGTTTATGCCACGACAACATTCCACAAGCAACCGCAAAGTTGCACACAGTGGTGCAAAATTCAACGCCAAAGCGTTGCAAGTGCCCAATGCAGTGCCGCCAAAAGTGCACTCGCTGTTTGAGTGATGGAGTGATGGAGTGATGGAGTGACTAAGTGAGTGCCATAAGGCAGGCGAAAACCAACCTTGTGCCATTGGCAGTGCACTGTGTGGGTGGCCACTTTTGGTCATGACAGTAGCCACGTCAGCAACCACGACGAAGACGTTAATGACGCTGGTTTTGCAATGCACGACGTTTGGCTATGGCGTTCAGCTCTTTCAGCTGCTTTGACTCTTGGCGTCGTCTATACATACATATCACATATATAATAGTTTGTGGCAGCCAAAAGTGGTAAGTGTTAATGCGAAAATGACTGCCATGCATAGACACAAGCACGTGTACAAGCAAACATACCGACAAGCACATACCAATGCCACACTCATAAACTTTATAAACGAACAAGCTTTTAAGGCGGCCAAGTCTCTCGTTTAGCAACATCGTCGTCTGCTGCCGTTGTGGCCTGCCTCTTAGGCAAATTAACGTACACTTTAAAATGTTGCCTGCCCAACAAAAACATGCAGCTGCACATATACACCGACAAAGTTAAGTGTTTCTTTAGCTTAATAACGGAAACATTTTAGTTGCCGCCTTTAAGTTAGCACTACCAGGCTAAGTCAAAGCAACCAGGCCAGCAACAGTAGAAATGCAAGAAGAAAACGACTTGGCTAACTTCAGTTGTGGACTTGAAGCGAATATGGTAAACCATACATACATGCATACATACACAAACGCATATATATACTTCCGGCTAAAGTTGTGCAAAAACGCCCTCTAGTGGCTGGTTGTAAATAATTCACAGCAGGTGCTTAGCTCAGCTCAGCTCAGCTCAGCTCAGCGCAACTCAGAACACAGCACAACGTAGTGCTGCTGCAAAAAAGTATGCAGCACGAAGTATGCCGGAATGCATAGCACGAAAAACAATGCACGACCAAGCTAAAGCAAAGTAGAGCATAGAAAGCAAGACAAGTCCAGGCGAGGCGCGCCAAGGCAAGGCAAACAGCTATGAAAATGGCGATCGCCATTTGCGTTTGTTTCTTGTGGTTTTTGTTCTTGCCGTTGGCTTTTGTGGCTTGCTTCAGCTAGCTTGTCATAGTGCTCTTTTATATCAATTCTTTCCTTTATATTTTTTAATTTTTTCCATCCTTTTTTTGTAAATTTTTGTTTTTGTTTTGGCATAAGTGCAAATGAGCATGAAAGATGAAATATTAAAACGTCCAGCTTTCATTTTCTAAATGCAATTTTCGCTAAGAGCGCTGCACATCAGGCTCACCTTTGCGGCTGCCTACGTCCATCCATCAGTCCAGTCAGTGAGAAGCTGCTGCTTCTTTCACAGTAGCCGCCGCAGTACCAGCAGTATCAGCAATTGCAGCTAAGCAAGCAAACAAGCAAGCTGGCACATAAGTAAGTGAGTAAGTACTTCTCGGTGACTTGACATAATGTCTGAGCGAACGTGGATCTGCCTGCAACTAGTACATACCTCCACGCCCACCCGCCAAGCAAACACTGTTTGAGACCAATAAGTTGTTGCTTTACTTTGCCTCTGCCCGCAGCTGACTGTCTTTTTTCTTTTGTATTTTTATTGTTATTATTATTGTTATTTTTAATTCTCCTGGCTTTTCTTTCTGGCTTTTTAGCTGAGCTTTGCGTACGCGCATTTTAACTCTTGCTTTTCTTATAACATTTAATTTTTGTTGCATATTGTTTGGCGCTCTTCCTTTGTCTTTGTGTTTTCAGTGCTTGCCTTTGTCACTTTTGTTATTTCGCTTTCACTGGTGGCGTGCCATTTTTGTAATGACACTAAAATATTATGTTGCAACTTTTACTTTATTGTGCAACGCAGCCAAGTTGAAGCGCAAGCCAAACCCAAAGCCGAGAATGAGTAGCAGAGATAAAGTCAAAGATGGAGCTCGAGCTGAAATCACCTCGTTGGCTGCACTCAGTTCTACCTTGTAATGTGATTAAATTTCCAAGGTAAACTTTAGCTGCGTCGGCATTTGAAAGCACTGGCACTGGCACTGGCACTGGCAACGTCTAAGACGCCTTGGCGTCTCCAAAGTGCTGAACAGCGCAACTCAAGACACACAGAGCAAGGACTTTGTTACACAAAGTGGAAAGCTGTGATTATTGTTTAGTTCATTTGACTATGCAAAGGCAGCGCAAATGGATGCAAAGTAAGAGAAAATATATTTATATATAGTATGTAAAGCAAAGTACAAAGCTTTCATTGTCATAAGGCTGAGCAGGCTCGGTTTACTAAGTATAAGTTATTAAAAGTTCCGGAAATGAGCACAAAAAAAAAAGGAAATACAAATTATTCTTTACCAGCAATTTACGCCTAAGCCATATAACCGATTTTGTTAAATAAAATAACATTCGACAGGTTTTCATTTGCGAATGTGCACAATATAATTTTTAATCTATATATAAGTAGACCAAGAAATTGTTTTTACTTTAAAACGTGAAATCATTTCATTCACGATTGGGTCTTGATATTGAATATTTTCGTATTAATTGAATGCAACCACAAACATCTAAATTAAAATTGTGTTATCCATTACTGAATTTGTGAATAGCGTGTTTATGCTCACAGCGCCAAATTGGGCAAAACTCATATGACTAGACAACTAATAAATCAACATAATTAGGAATCATAGCAAGCGTTGTTGCTCTAGTAAGGATAACATCGTCGTCAAGGCTTTCAATTACGAGTAAGACAGATATTTCGTCATCTATTGTAAATGGCTTTACAGTACAATAGTAGTAGTAGTAGTAGTAGTAGTAGTAGTAGTAGTAGTAGTAGTAGTAGTAGTAGTAGTTGTAGTCCTTTATTTTAACAAAGTGGTATGTATATACATTACGTAGCAGGATTGATTGTGCTCCAGTGTGCCCAACCAATAAACAATTATCTTATTGGCTAACAATTCGACAATTTTAGATAATTTTAAAGAACGTTAGTCAATTGGCATGGCTACTTGCCGTCTGCCTAAACATGTGGCTTAAATAATGTTGTTGTAGCTCCACACAGTTATTAGACCATGCCCTCCGAGTCCATCCATTTGTTAAGTGTTTCCCAAAAGTTTGCATATAATCTAGTAGTTGTGCACGTCGGAGAATTCCTTTGTTGTAGTCACATAAAGTTCTTGTTATGTATTTTATTTATGTTGTAAGTATATCGTGCATAAGTAGGCGTCTTCGATTCCTGTTGCTATGGCAATTACGTAGTTAGGAGTGCATTCTGGCAATTGCATTACCTCCGCTTGACGCAGTAACTCTGTAATGCATTTACTTCATTGTAGTATGAATGCCCCCACACCTGGACTTCATATGTTTGGAGGACCTACATACGGCACCAAAGCGATTCCATGTTGCAGTCAGTGTGATATTCTTTTTTCAAGTCGAGTTTATTGCCACCTTTGACTTCAGCCTCTTGTTTAAGATATGCGTCACAACGAATAAATTCTATCGGCATGAAGTCCTCCCCCTAGATAGTCATGGAGATCGTTTAAATATATCGCAAACAGCAAAGGTGACACTAAACATCCCTGTTTAACACCATTCTTCGTTTGGTATTCATTCTCTCTTCTTAACTTTCACAGTCAGGTTTGGACCATAGCTTCATCAACAATTTTCCTCCATTCCGCTCTATCTCTAGTCAGAGCTCTGCAGCCGCCAACAGCTTGTTAAGGTCTTCTTCGACATCGTCTATCCATCTTTTTCTTGGGCGCCCACGTTTTCTTCCTCCAATTGGGCGCATTATAAAAGCCTTTTTTGGCATTCTTTCTTCTGGCATCCTCATCACGTGACCAATCCACCTAATACGTTTTGCCTTTATGAAACGTACAACATTTTGGCCGCCGATAATGTTTACGAGTTCATTGTTATATCGGATTCGATACGTTCCGTCTTCTAGAAGCACTGGCCCATATATTTTCCTTAACACGTTTCTTTCGAAAGTCAATAATTGATTGGTATCATTTGTTTTTAATGTCCACATTTCTGCACCGTACGTAAGCACTGGTCGTATTAGTGTTTTATGCATTTTCCTTTTCTGTGCTCTTGATAGAATTTTAGAGCGAAACAACTTATTGTTCGCGTAGTTCGCCCTGTTCGCAGCCTTGATTCTCTCGCCGAAAGCAATTGTTGAGTCTTTAATTTCCGATAACGTGAAGCCCAAGTATTTGAATTCAGGTACGTTCTCAAAAACATAATCGCCGATTATCAAGTCATTACGAGTTATGTTTTGCGATGACCGAATCATGTATTTTGTTTTGTCTGCATTGACATTAAATCCTAGAGCTTTAGCTCTTTCTTCAAACTGCTTCATTTTGCGGATCAGAACCTTTTCTCTTTTGGCCATTATGATTCCAATTATGCGCTGTATAAGCGCATATTTGGAAATCTTAATTTATTTCCTTAATAACTGTATGAAGCATTAGATTAAATATTAGAGCAGACACTCCCAGCAATGAATACTTTGGTATTCATTAGACAACTTTAATTGACTATTGAATATATGTTTTAGATATTGTCGAGCTTTGAATAATTGTCCCTAAATCCGGCTTCATATTCATTAAACTTAATATTTTAAGTAATCCAGGTTGTAAGACGCCTGTTCGCAATTCCCATCAAAATTTTGGGCAAGCAGTTCATAAATGAGATTGCTATAATTCTCGGATTGGTTTGGAGTTTCCTTTTTAAAAATAGGGAATATTACGCTTGTCATGAATGCGGCCATCTCGAATAAACAATTTGACACATCCATATCTAAGAGAGATGTTGGTGGCTCACAAGCTACGCCACATCTGAGTTCCTCGGTAACGTGGCAGTTTTCTTCAGTGGTTTATGGCTGAGGATCGTATGTGCACAGTGGTATGTCCACAGCTCTGTTATCCATTGAGACCCCAGCAATCAAAAAAAAAACCTCATGCAAAACAATAGACATCTCATTAGTTTGAAGAAGCACTTCATTCATCTAGTAATTATCTAGTGAAATGGTATTGAGCACAGATTTCACAGAGGTATGCCTGTAGAAAATGTATGGAAACCGCAAATAGATTTTGGAAGTAAAGCTTAAGTTGCAAAACTGTAAAGTTTTTGTCGTAATATCGTACAACATAAGGTCGTTAATACTGCACAACTTAAACAGGCAGGAAGGAGTCTTAGACAGGCAAGCTATTAAAAAAATATTGAAATGAAGTCACAAAATCTTGTAGAACAAATCCAAGGCGTGTGGTCTTTCGCAACGTCGCGTGAGGCATATGACTTTCGCTAAGCTTGAAAGGAAGGAAGTAGACGAAAGTGTATCTAGGTGTAGGACTTATACAGCAGCTTCTGTATAATTTTCTTTTGTGGCTTGTTCGACCTACCCCGTATGCCGTTAAGGAAGCTGCTGAAGTTTGTGCAGAAAATGTCAACAACAGTTGAACTTGCCTATAGGGAATTCGGACGGCACCAAAAAAATTACTTCATTATATAGCTAATAACTTCTTAATACAAAAATAATGCTTTTGCTTTATCTTTTTTGCAACACTAGAGAGTACTCGGCGCATTGCTGTCACTTGGCATGCTCTCCGAGTGGTGTGTATGTATGCCGCCGCGTGTTTTCGTTCTCACAGTCTTCCCTTTGACAGACTATTTTTGTTTAATTGAAGTATATTTTTTGTTGAATGATTTTTGCTTATACAATACGTCGAAACACTGCCATCCATGATGACTACGGAGTATGGGGTTTTTTGGGTCTTTTTGGCGTTGCCTGATGTATGTTGCTTTCATTTACTTAAGCTGACCCGCACGCGTCTTTATTCACTTATTTATTTATTTTATTTTTTGGTTTTGTTTTATTTATTATTATTATTTTGCTTAATAAATGACTAGTAATAAACTGACAAGAATATTACGAGCAACGCCTGCGAAAAGTGCACAAAACCCAAAACCCTCGCAAATTCATAAAATCTAAGATGCTAACCATTCTTTACTTTTTTGTGTATATATGAATTTTTCTCTGTGTGCATGTATGTGTGTGTGTGTGTGTGTTTGTGATTGGTTGAACGATGAAGCATAGTTAAGCTAACAAAATGAAAGGAGGCAACAGAAGGCAGCAAAAGGGCTAAAGCGGCACCATTTCGGCCTGTTCGCCTGTGATGGCGGTGAGAGCTGCTGCTATTTTGGCTGCTTTTAACCGGTTGATGCGTGTGAAATAATCATGCCTGGTGGCGGCAACAACAACAAACAACAACGAATAACGACAACTGATGTGTTGCTTGAAATTCATGCTTGTGTACGCTAACTCACTCGCCGTGTGTGTGT
Source organism: Cacoxenus indagator (assembly GCA_035041755.1). NCBI lineage: Eukaryota > Metazoa > Arthropoda > Insecta > Diptera > Drosophilidae > Cacoxenus > Cacoxenus indagator. The sequence goes on from JAWNKX010000706.1 coordinate 112,771, forward strand.
GTGCCTGTTTATGTGTGTTTGCCTGAAAGGACGTTTAAAAGGGAACAACTTAAATGCATGAAGATGTAACAACAACAACAAAAAACTAGTTGGTAGCAAGTAGCCTATTTGTAGTACTTGGTACTCCATTTGTTATTGTTGTTGCAGCTGCTGCTGCTACTGCTGCCACTGCCAACGTCATCAACGTGCTCATTCTCATTCTCATTCTCATTCTCATTCTCATTTCTTGTTGTCCTTTTATCAGCCAAGCTAAGCGCCCATAGACAAAACATGGCAAGACAAGCCAACAAAAACCGAGCGTAACGAGACAATGAGCAAAATTGTAAGACACTAAAATTGGCTAAAGGACTCATGTTCAACGCAACTGAACTTGGTGTATGGTATTTTTGTTGTTTTTGTTGTTATCGTTGTTAATGCTGTTTTTGTTGCTATCATTGTTGTACATGTTATGGCTCCCATCACTGATGATGCTGCTGCTGCTGCTGATGCTATTCTTATTACTGTTGCTATTGTTGTTGTTGTTGTTGTTGTTGTCGCGCATTAGTTCGCACTAACATTGTTTGTGTCAGCAGCGAATGTCAAAGCATTCAAGCCAAGCCAGGCCAAGCCAAGCCAAGCCAAGCCAAGCCAAGCCAAGTCGAGCTAAGTCGTGCTAAGGCAAGCCAAACAAGTACGAGTATGGTGGCTGCCAGGAAGGAACTCATAAAAGTGAGCAACAAATTTCATTGTTTATGGTTTCAGCCAGGATGCATGTCGTTTGCCACACACACATACACACAGACACATACACACACATATATACATACACTTGCACATCTACATATAAGAAGCATTTATGGTCGTCATTGCCACAGGGCCAACATCATCTCACCCACCCATTTACTCATATAATTTGGCTAGTCTAATGCGTATGCACGCCTACAATGCCAATGAAGCGCGACCAATTCTTGTAAGTGGAACGGCTCACATCTATTGAAATTCTTTCTGAGGACGCGCCTTACTTTTACTTATTATCATCTTTATTTATTTATTTTTTTATATATTTTTTTTCTTGTATTTACTGTTGTGTGTAGTGTAAGTAGTATCCTTGCTGTGCTTACTTTGTGCTCTTCTTCTTTCGCTCTGCTCTATTTATTTTTATAGCCAAAAAATTAGTTTCACTTTCGTCAGTTTACTTTCACTTTGCCTTATATTCTTGCTTAGCTCGTTTCCGGTTTTTATGGCTTGCACTTCGGCCTTTCACTCCGTTCGAGGCTCTCGTTATTTTGTTCTTGTTGGCCGCTAACGTTTGCCATGCAAATCGTTTTGGATAAGTATTGGCTAGCAACTGAAGTATGCCAGTGTAATTAACTAACACTGGTCGACTAATTTCTATCTTAACTGATATATTCAGTACTTCTTTCAAAGGATCTTCCGTTAAATGTTGTACAAGTGCACTCATTTTTTAATTGATTAATAGTGCTGATCACCACTTCTGCACATTATACAATAATCCTGTCCCATATTTTAATTAGAAATCTGAAGAAGCCTTGAAGTTATAATATGTCGAATAAATATTTTTATTTTACTTTTTTTTTTCATAATCAAATTATAACATTTAACGCAGTAAACTGCATAACACATTTGTCGGATTAAAAAAATAATGACGTGAAAAAAAAATTAGACTTAGACTAAATTAAAAATGATGCTAATTGCGCCGAAAAGGCAATGACATAGAAGGCTGATTCCTTTTTAGGGGGAGATCATGCGGGTGTAGCCTTTTTAGTCCACGCCTTGTCGAGATACGGGTGAGGGAGGACGCCAGCGAAATTGGGTGCGATAAAAGTCTGTAGTGATACCGGCAGCTGTGAGAATTAATCACCTCCATTAGAGTTAGCACGGCAAGATCCCTATGCAGCGTGGTGTTGCGCACGTACCAAGGGGCTCCCGTAATACTTCTGAGAGCCTTGCTCTGACACGCCTGCACTCTTCTGATGTTGTAGGCAGCAGTAGTGCCCCAAAATGGTATTTGGCGTAGCGCCAAGCAGGTGCCACTACTTGCAGATAGATGAGCCTTTTATTAGTTAAAGATAACTCATTCGATGGGCGGAGGAGCCACTCCAGTTTCTTGAGCTTTTGGTTGCAGCGCGCTGTAACTACCTTAATGTGTGACGCTTATCCAAGATCAGACCGAGATACCGGATTTGCTCCATTTGCGGAATGATGCTTGTGTTGTAAGTCACAACCGGACAGACGCCTTGACATAATGTGAAGGTGCAGTGAGCTAATTTCTCAGAGTTTATGGCTATATTCCAGCGCCTGGCCCATGAGTGGAATCTACCCAGGTAGCTGGACCATTTCTACGCAGCTTCGTTCAGAGAGGCAGAGTTGAATATAACTGCCGTATCGTCCGCGTAAGTAGCAATAATAGAATGCTCATCTTTGGTTTTAGGCATATCAGACGTATATAAGGAGTAGAGGACCGGAGCTAAGACACTCCCCTGCGGGACACCGGCTCGCATGTGCCTGATGGTGGATATTTTGTCTCTTACCGAGACAGAGAAGGTTCGTTGTTGAAGAAAGCTTCGCATTAGTAAAAACTGTTTGCCAGGCAGAAGTAATTTTAATTTATGCAGAAGTCCATCTATCCATATCCTACCGAATGCTTGTTTGACATCTAGGAAGACTGTAGAGGAATACTGTTAACTCTCAAATGCAGTAAGTATGTGATTAACGACTCCATGCAGTTGTTCGGGAGCGCCATGCTATGATCTAAATCCAAATAGGTGATCAGGAATGGCTTCTTCAACACTCCGTACTGCCAAAAATCTGCTCAAAAGTATATTTTCGAAAATTTTGGAAAACGTTGGAAGCAGGCTTATGGGCCTATATGATGTGACACGGCTCTCCGGAGTACCAGGTTTAGGTTCATGCATATCGTTGCACACTTCCACTGTGTGGGAAAATGGCAGATCCGCAGCATGCTGTTGAACAGCAACGTCAGGAACAACACTCCCTTCTAAGGGAGGGCTTTCACCACTTTGTCAATACGGTCATGTGGGATTCTTCTAATGAAATCTTAAGCTAATCATACACGACGAACATGCTTGTATAATTAGCAGGTACGTTCGTTGTGTCTGGCGCTGTTGACGTGCCGATGTTCATGTAAAATTTAAATTTTGTTGAGCAGGGTCGTTGATAATTAAATGGTAGGTAATATAAAAAGTATATAGGCAGCATTAACTTTGAGGTGATCTAGGACTTCGTCTACCTCGGCGCCACTTTAAGTAGGGCCAATAACATCAGACCAAAATCAAGCGAAAGATTACTCTTACCAATCGCGGTTTCTTTGGGGTTTAAGAGGCAATCGAGTCATCTCTCGAAGGGCCAAACTGGCTGTATACAACACTCGGATCGTCTCAGTTCTGCTCTATGGCACACAGTCATGGGCACTATGAAAGCGGATAAGGAAGCTCTTGGTCTTCTCAAGAGAAAAGTTCTGCTTTCGATTTTTGGTCCTATTTGCGTTGATGCCATTTAGAGGAGAAGATGCAACAATTAACTTTACGGGCAGTACGGCGGCATGAGCCTGATCAAGCGTAATCGGATACAACGCTTGAGATGGCTGGGCCATGTAGAGCGTATGGACAACACAGCTCCTGCTCGAAGAGTCTTTGAATCCGAGGCATTGGGACAATGCAACAGGGAACGCCCTCGATTGAGATGGGGCACACAATTGGAGGAGGACCTCAACCAACTTGGTGTGCACAATTAAACGCAGCTGGCAAAAGATCGGGCCGGCTGGAGAGGTTTGTTGATTGACGCCCTGGTCAACCACGGACTGTAGCGCCACACAAAGGAGGAGATATAAAAATTATGCGCGTTCCTTTTTTAACACTGTTGATAGCCATATATTGTGCAACACCAATTCAATTATATCAAATCAAGCTATATAATGCTTTTTGATATGAATACGCCTTTATTTTTATTTATGTCCAAAAAAGTAATGACAAAGCGAATGGGGTAGAGTTTGGTGTTGTAGTTATACATCTATTAACGACACCCAAAATTTAATTACGTATTTAAATATTTTGATTTTTATATTTTTTTTTTCATTCGAATATTTGAACATTTCGACATTGTACAGTTTGAGCAGCACTGCCGGCAAACTCAGTTCTCAGATGCTGCTTTGTTTTTGTGTTTTATTTGTATCTGTACAGTTTGAGAAGCATCTGAAAATTGAGTTGGCCTTAATATTCAGCGAATTCGATGATTTTTGTGCACCAAAATTCACAGTAACCTTCTAAAGGTTATTATAGAGATTCCCTGGAAATTTCATCAAAATCGGTATAGCGGTTTCGGCATCCATAACGGTCAAACTAATAAACAAACAAACAAATAAACAAACAAACCAACATACCTACAATTTTGTATATATAGATTTATTTTTCTGCTGACTTTTGATCCCAATAGTGCTCAAGATAATAGCATTAGAAATCTGCTCAGTACCATAATACTGAGTACATAAGTCAACATGAGTATTTCTCTTCACTGCTGATAATTTCTCTTTCATTGCCAACTGACCGGACATTATCGGCGTTGATAACGCCGACTTTTGAAAAGTATTGTACACACAAAATATATAATAACAAAGAGGGCGAGCAACAAAGCAAACAATTTAATAAGCTTAATAACAAATAATAAGAAAATTGCAGAACTTCGCATGACTAATTCAACAATGATCTCTCTAAATTATAATAATTTTCGCCGAAACGCAGCTAAAAAAAATTGTATTCTTGTTATTCAGCAGCTGAAGCAGAAAATGCGAATCGAGAGCAATCAAAGCAATCAACAGATACAATTTTCGTACTGATTGTGTGTTTTTGCGCTTGTGTCTGAATACTGCGAATTGAAGCCATCAGTCAACAATTGCTGACAGTATGACAGGCGCACAAACAAAACTAAACAAATCAAATTATCACTTTATTTTAATGATTAGTGTCTAGTGATTTTATGCCAGTACAGTACAACGTGTTATTTTCAAAAATAAAAATTAAATACATTTTTCAGGGTATAGTAAAATAAATAACTGAACAGCTACAATATTGAAATTACGAGTAAAAAATATTATTATTATTATTATTATTATTATTATTATTATTATTATTATTATTATTATTATTATTATTATTATTATTATTATTATTATTATTATTATTATTATTATTATTATTATTATTATTATTATTATTATTATTATTATTATTATTATTATTATTATTATTATTATTATTATTATTATTATTATTATTATTATTATTATTATTATTATTATTATTATTATTATTATTATTATTATTATTATTATTATTATTATTATTATTATTATTATTATTATTATTATTATTATTATTATTATTATTATTATTATTATTATTATTATTATTATTATAAAAACTTTGTGAAGTGTGTAAGATCTGTAGGCAAGGTCGATAGGCTACAGTCTCCGGAGTCTTCTCCTTCTACGCGTCCAGAGAAGACGTTTAGCTAGTCGACGTGGGTGATGTTTGAGCCGCTCCCCAATTTTGGGAACATTTAAATCTCTTTCTAGGTTCTCTGTTCGCATAGACCGAGTGGCGCCAGAGAGTTTACGGTGGAGCTTCGCTTGAAGGACTCTGATCTTAGCAATAGCGCAGGCGCAGCTGCAATTATTGACTTGTCTATGCTGATCTTTTTCTCTACTGTTGCTATGGGCCTTGAATATGAATATAAACTAACTATGTTTATAGAGTTCCACAAAGAGTGCTTGTACTTTGGCGATACGGTCGATCATTGACTCTTAAGACTACCACTCTGGCCTTAAAGAGGGGTTATATTATATAGGGAGCAATTGCGTCAGCTTGTATAATTGTTTGACTCTGTCATGCATTTCTGACACATTGTTCCCAGCTTGCGTATGTAATGTTGCCATGCCAATAGCTCCCACTGCTTAATGTAATGTTGCTCCTTAATGCGTAGATGTATGGCTAAAATTTTAGGTACTCTCTGGTTCGAGAGAGCTAACATTTTGCCAAATGTGTATTCCAAATTCGATTTCAGTGTATAAAATAACAAAATCGGTAGTCCCATTTCCAAATGGATATCATAGTTTGGTGTGTTGTTGGGTAGGTCGAGAATGCGCTTTATAAAAAGCCGTTGGCATCTCTCTACATCCTCATACGGCATGCAGCCCCATACTTAAGCGGCATAGCCTATGACCGCCTGGAACACCTGGTATTTCGTATTGGCCGCTTTGGTATCTTTTAGTTTCCATTGCAGCTGTTTTGAAAATTTCATATCTGAGGTAACACACTGTGCGTTATATAAGTGCATCGCGATTATTATAAATAGTGAGTGATCGATTTTTTAGCGCACTGTTTGCATATAGGCCTTTTCATGTAGAAGTACTGTGAATAGTACAAGGGTAGATTAAGCAGTAATTTAAGAAGTTTGTTTTGGGCACTTTGCAGACGCCTGATGTGTATGTGGGGAGAGTCTCCCGCAACTTCTGATCCATATAGCAAAATAGGGAGAACTATTGATTTGAATGTAATCAATTTGTGATGCAAGAACAATTGTGACTTCCGTTTAATCAAAGTTGATTGATTTTGCCAAAGGTTTTGGCAATGTCAATTTTGAATGTAAGTTTGCAGTCCCAGATATCTAAGGTTATTGGTGCAGGGTATGTCCCTGTTATTAACTCTCAGATTCACACTAGGTAAATTAATATGCTTTCTGCTCCTGGTAAAGACTGGACTTTTCAGTGTTCAGTTGAATTTTCCACTTTTTGTAATATACTTCAAGGTAGAATAATGAATGTGGAACTGTAAGCGGGTCCATGCAGCTCATGTGTGCATAAGCCTGAAGCCAGTGAGTATATAAATGAAGTCCGAGTCTCTGTTTTAAAATCTTTTCAAAAACTTTGATAAAGCAACACAGTAAGTTAAAAGGGCGATAGTTGTCTGCTGAGTTCGGAGATGTACCAGGTCTAGAAATAGCGATGATTTTGGCAACATGCCAGACTTGCGGGAAGTAGCCGATTTAAGGACTGTCGTTGAATAAAGTAGCGAGTTAACGCAGGACATTAGTTGGCAGATTTTTAATTGCTTTGTTTTTAGTATACGAACTTTGGACGCAACTTCATCTGTAGTCACCACAGGTACGTCTGAGTTGCGCTGATCAGTCATCAATACACGTATCGAATGCTTGACCATGTCACTAGTAACACTGTCCCAAACATTATCTGCTAGTTTGTGTTTGCCTTGGAAAAGTTCCCCTTGTATATTTGGTTGTTCTCTTTTTATTTTATTTTTAATTTTTTGAATATTTTTTATTTAAAAAATCTTTTTTCTACTTAAAATTTTCCTTTTTGGTTTGTGTAATTATTAATTGTCAGAGTCGGCTCGAAATGTTATAAATATTTTACAACGCGGGTAACTAACACGATAGGAAATAATTGCAGTAAATTAAATTGCATAAGTTGATTGCATAAGTAAACGAAGTAAAATCAAATAAAAATATATTTTTATAAAATATATAAAAATGATATCCAACAAGCGATTTGTTCAGTCCAAATAATTTTATAATCCTTGAAGATCCTTGCTTCAATGCAAGTCGCAATATGTTCAAAAATGCGAACTTGCAGCCCACCCATTGGTAGCTGCGTTTTTCGAACAACCTATTTATATAAGTCATTGTAATTTTGAAAGTATATTATGATAAAAAATCTATATAATTAATGGCGCAACCATTTTACCGTTGGTAAGTAGCGCAACCAGAAATAATTGCAATAATACATAAAAATTAAAATTGGCACATAAATAAAAACAAGTAAAAACAAACTCCTTGCAAAGAATTTTGATGACTTCATTGATATCATAAACACTAGACGCCATGAAAAATATTTTGAAAACAAATTTTAAAAAAATTTCTGCAAAATAACTTTTGACTTGCCTTAGCAAGATAAATTATATACGAGAAAAACTAAGAAAAAACCAAGCCGATTAGAATAATCGCATCTGCATCTATTTTACAAAGACAAACGCGTAGAACCAATTTTTAACTAGTTTTACGCCCACACTACCTAAGTAAGTTTATTAAAAAGTATATTGTGACAACCTGCAAATGAAAACCTGTCGAATGGTGCATATTTCATCAACATCGGTTATATAGTTTAGGCATAAACTGTAGCGAAAGAGAATGTCTTGCCCTATTTATTTATAGATAAAATACATATGTTGAATTACTCGGTTTCCTATTAATATGAATAATTGCATAAACATTCTTTGATCATCGGTGTCTATTTTGAGAAACAAGGAAAATCTTGTATTTTGTTAAAGCAAAAAAAAATAAAATTTGACGTTGCATGAAGTGTATTGTTCTTACAGGAGTCTAGTGTATTGAGAAATTTTGCTTTTTAGCAAACATACTATTTCTGTTATTTTATACACACACAAACACACAAAAAGCATTTTACCTACGATCAATGCAATGCCGCTTGATGTTTGTGTCTTGCGATTTATTTATAATATGTGTGAGTGGGTGGGTGTGTGTCTGTTTGGCAATTGTTGCTATTGCAGTTAACCGCCAATTTGTTGCAATGACGGCAACAACGTAGAAACACATATGAAAGCATATTTACAGGATGACAACGCCGCAATGAGACGTGGCATTAGTAAATCAAATTGCAAACGTTCACAATCTTTTCGCGTCCTCTGTTGTTGTTATTGTTTTTGATATTTTTGATGTTTTTGTATTTATGCGGAATTATTTTTCAACACAATCGCAACATTAATATGCTAGATGTGTTTTCAGCTCGATAGCTCAGAACGTTTAATTTGGTTCATAAATATGGTACACATAGACTCTGTAAAGCAGACATTTTTTACAAACAAAGGAGAAAGCAACCGTCACTTGATTATATTTTAGGACCACGACAACCACATGGGAATCAATCTAGCTGAATAAGAGCAGGTAAAATTGTTTTCATTTTTTGATTATATTAGTATTAATTGGACATTGGAAATTGGTTTGAGAAAACAAAAAAAAAACTAATAATAAAATAAAATAATAATACAAAATAAATATCGAAATCATGTCGTACTGCCTTAGTGGACAGTATTTCACGTCCCCATGGCGGGGTATTGGTTAAAGTTTTCAACTAGCAATAATCGCACCTAAGTAGAACTTCATTGGTTACGTTACTATACCGCCTCTGCGCAAATATTAACACAACACTGGAAAACCTCCGAAAAATTCTGGGCAATCCAAATATTTTTAAAACTTCTCCAACAAAAAATAAACTGCAACAAAAAAAATTAACCGCAACTAAAAATGAACTGCAACTAAATATATAAACTGCAAGCTTTTAGCTTTATCTTTAGCAAGATAAATTATATACGAAAAAAAACTAAGAAATACCAAGACTATTAGAAAACTTCCTCTGCATCTATTTTACAAAACCTTAATTACGAACAAAAATTACGAGCAAAAACAATAATCCACCGTAACATGCACTGGCTAGTCATGCCAGCTCCACATTGAAGTGATTGTCACTTACAACGTTTCCAACCAAAAATAACTATAAAGGAGACAAACGCGTTGAACCAACTACGAATTGTAAGCAGTGAATTGTTAAACATTAAATAAACAACAAAAAAGAAAAACAAGAAAGAGAAACCGTGAAAAAGACTACGTTTTGAAAAAATAATAACGCCTCTGGCTACTACGTGCAGTAGCAAATACTGATCTGGTGGTTGTCTTTGAAAAACTTCCTTGCATTTTATGTCCTAAAAATATATTTAGATAAATTAAGTTGTATTTTTAATATTTAATTTAATTTAATTTATTTTTGACACACGCGATTTGCGCCTATTCTCCACTACGCCCACTCAGCAGCACCGACCAACTCCGTCATCCACATTACACAGTTTAAAGGCTTTGTGCGTATGAGACTCTATTTTAGTTGTGTGTGTGCCACAATTTTTAACTAGTTTTACGCCTACACTACCTAAGTTTATTAAAATGTATATTGTGACAACCTGCAAATGAAAACCTGTCGAATGGTGCATATTTCATCAAAATCGGTTATATAGTTTAGGCGTAAAATAAATGTCTTGGCCTATTTATATATATATAGACCCTACGGAAACCAAAGGTGTTCACATCAAAACTGTAAGTTGAAGCAATAACAGTTTATTTAAAATCAAAAAATATAAATTATTTTGTGATTTTTTCTAATTAATCTTGAAAATAAAAATCAATATATGCAATGTTAATTTCACATGATTATATATTTTGTTAGGTGTTTCATCAGATTTAATTTTATAAAAAGTATTTGTTTAACGCTGTCTGCGTTAAGATTATATCTGAAGTCCGTCAAAACAAGTTTTAATGCGGAAAATGCCCTATCGACACTAACTTGCGTTGGCGGAACACTATGCACAACTTTTGCCAATTGCTAATACTGGGGTTACACAAATTTTTTCTCCTTCCAATCATTATGTCCATGTTTACATCAATTGGTTTTGGGTCATAAGCTCCTATTTCAGCAATAGCCTTTATGGCATCATCATTGCAATTTTCGTCTTCCTCCTTGTCAGAAGCCCCATCAATGGAATTTAAATAGTTTCTGGGAAGTGACCACATACTTTCAATTCTGGGCTCAATAATATTTAATGGTTGACTGTTCGGGGTGTTCGCAAACACTGAGAGAGACGATGTCGACACGGGTAAAGAAACACAGCACGACAGTACTGGGATTCTTTACCCTGAATCATAAGCAAAATTGTCTCTATTTCCGTCGCTGTTCATTTCAAATTAACAATACATGTATTGATTTTCATTTTTATGATTAATTAGATAAAAATCACAAAAAAATTTTATTTTTTGATTTTGAAAATAAAAATTTGAAAGTAATTTTTAGTTTTTTTAATTTTTTAAAATAAAAATTGAAAATAATTATTGTCTATAATTTTTATACCAATAAATTGAAAATATAAATTTATGCGCTATTTGAATAGCTCGTTGAATAAGCAATTATTTTGATACGCATCTTATATATGTACGACGATTAGATCATAATGATTTTTTTATTTAAAAATCGACCCCATAACTGTTATTTTCGATCGCTGGCTAAAACGGATAAAATAGGCTTATGGTAACGGAAGTAAGAAACAGAAACTTTGATTAAAGTTAATGTAAATATCGTGTAAAAGTCGCATTGATCGTCGTTTCATATTAAGTTGGTGGAAAAGTAACTTCCGAAAATTTAAATTGCTAGATTTAAAAAGCGAGTGGTGCATCTTCGACATCTAAATTTCAGGATTGAAATGCCGTATCTCCAAAGACATCGGTTTATATCTCTCTGGCTTAAACATCATTTTTACCTTTTCTATACTGAAAAAGTAAAATATGACGAATTTACTCTTTGGTCTCCATATTTAAACGGGCACCAACGTGGAATCAATTGGACTGAAGTTGGATGCGCACAAGCGTTTATATATCAGCTGTCAAAACATATAATGATTATGCTGCTTAAGTCCGAATTTGGGTGCGAAAAAAGACAATTAAACCCGAAATTACTTTCCGAACAACATAACATTTCAGTGCATTCCGTCCACTTGTTTCTAAATTTCAAATATTATTTTTTTTTTAAGTAATGTAATGCGCCCAATAATAGCAAAAGTTCACTTTGTTGTTTTCGTTTCTGTGTTTAATTTTGGTGTAAAAAACATAAATATAAAATACACATCATTTCCATGTTCTATAGGAACAGTAAATTTTTTTAAAACAGAAGACCTGGGTTTAACCAGGGTGCACAACATTTAAATATATTTTATATATATACCAGCATTCCTAGTTTCGGGCACACTTTCCTTATATTTATTTTCTTACTCTATTTGGAGGCAATGAAAAATTATAGGGAAGCTAAAAGTTAATGAGAATACTTACATAGCATACACTTGCCAGCCTTAGGCTTTCGGTGCTAGCTGTATTAAATTCATCGGGATCATGCGACTCTAGGTATTTGGCTGAATACTCTGAACAATCTTTCTTTTATATCGTCAGAAATACACCCCTCCAAATGGTCTAGGAAATGCCTGTCGAAAGGCTCATCTGCTACCATTGATGTCAACATGTCCCTTGCATCGGCCAGCAATTCCTTAGCAGTTTCCTCATAGAGTACAATCAGATTGCTTCTAGCGTCAAACAAGTGAAGTAATGTTATAAAGGAAAAAATAAATTAATTAATTAATTTCCACAACTTTGTTTAATAAATTATAAAAAAGAAATATTTTAATTCCACGTAATCTTTTGAAAACGCTTATTTATTGATTCCTCCGATCTGCACTGCTGGTCGCTCTGACATGAGTGACCAGGCGGACCACAGTGCCACTATCATCAAAAAACATAGCCTTCTTCCCATTGACAACATGCCTGCTTTTTCGAACAAATCTGCTGCTCCGTTGTTGGTGTGGTTTTCGGCGCCCTCATCAAGTAACCGTGTAAAAAATAAGCGTAAACCAAGTTCGTCCAAACAGACAAGTATTAATAAAGTTAGCAGAAAACAAGTTTTGGATGCAAATCGATTCGCACCACTTGGTAGCAATTCTGACGTTTCTGACATGGAGCTTCTTTTGAAGAAGTGTGTACCAATAAGAGCGAAACACCTTCTCTGGGAACTGTTAACGCCAATGAAACTGCTGCTTCGACCAGTCGGCCTGAGACCTTCACCAGTGATGCCTATAGTAGTATTATACGCCATCTTGAGCTGCTGAACACTAGGTTCCATTCATATCACTTAAAAGATGAAAGGACATACATGATTGTTATTCGCGACCTTTACCACTCAACCCTAGTCGAGAATATTAAAAAAGAACTTGCCGACAAAGGTCATTCTGTACGCAACGTGCACAACCTAAAAGCAGAGCTGATGGTCATCCGCTCAACCTGTTTTTTGTTGATCGTCAAATGGTTAAAATCGAGCAGCCTCATCCGTTCAAAGATGTACCTCAATGCCATCGCTGCCAGGAGTTCTCGCATACTAAGAGGTATTGTCGCAAACAATTCAAGTGCGTCAAATGTGGCGAGGCTCACTCCACAACTTCTTGCACCAAAACACCTGATAAGCCACCTAAATGCGCACTTTGCGGCGTGGAGCACACTGCGAATTATAAAGGCTGCATTAAATACAAGGAAGCGATTGCCAGGAGAGTCCTGGCAAGACACCCTGCACCAAGCGCCTCTCAACACCCTGAGATATCTGGCCACAATTCTGTGCCTAACAAGATTGCTGACGGGGTGTCTTACGCTGATGTAATTAAGAAATCGGTCTATCACCAACCGGCACAACAGAAACTGCTACGTGAGCAGCAGAAGCTACGTCAGCAACAACAAAAATTAGTCCAACTACTACCTATTCAACATCACTCCGAGCCACAACAGTTACCAAGCAAAACATCTCTACCTAAGGTCGTCAAAAGTCCCAACCGTTATCAAGTCAACGTCAAATCGCATTCCCTCATCCCTGTTGGCAATAATGCATCGAATTGTCATCATTATCAATCGCTCAGCATATATAATACCCAATCATTCTCATCTCCTGAACAGGTCGTCCAACTGTTGGTTGTGGTCTCCCGCCTGGACAGACTTAACTAGAAATTTGACGCCTGATTTAGATGCAGACCATGATGATGGAGATGCTCGCCGTCATATTGTCTAAAAAATGAGCAGACCACACATGAACCTCGCCATATGGAACGCTGACGGCGTCCTTAATCACAGAAATGAGTTTTAAGTATTCATGGCGGTCAACTTGATTGACGTCATGCTCATTTCCGAAACGCATTTCTTCATTGAAACAGTACGGGGTGTTCAAGAAGCCATTCCTGATCAGCAATTTTGATTTAGATCACAGCATGGCACTCCCGAACAACTGCATCGAGCCGTTAATCACACACTTACTGCGTTTGAGACGAAACAGTATTCCTCTACAGTCTTCCTAGACGACAAACAAGCATAGGGTATGGATCGATGGACTTTTGTATAAATTAAGAGTACTCCTGCCTGGCAAACAGTTTGTACTAATGCGAAGCTTTCTTCAACGACGAACCTTCTCTGTGGTGGTAAGAGACAAAATTTCCGCCTTCAGGCAGATGAGAGCCGGTGTCCCGCAGGGGAGTGTCTTAGCTCCGGTCCCCTACTCCTTATATACGTCTGATATGCCTAAAACCAAAGATGAGCATTCTATTATTGCTACTTAAGCGGACGATACGGCAGTTAATTCAACTCTGCCTCTCTGAACGAAGCTGCGTAGAAATTGTCCAGCTACCTGGATAGATTCCACTCATGGGCCAGGCGCTGGAATATAGCCATAAATCCTGAGAAATTAGCTCACTGCACCTTCACATTAAGGCAAGGCGTCTGTCCGGTTGTGACTTACAACACAAGCATCATTCCGCAAATGGAGCAAATCCGGTATCTCGGTCTGATCCTGGATAAGCGTCTTACCTGGCGTGCACACATTAAGGTAGCTCAAGAAACTGGAGTGGCTCCTCCGCCCATCGAATGAGTTATCTTTAACTAATAAAAGGCTCATCTATCTGCAAGTAGTGGCACCTGCTTGGCGCTACGCCAAATACCATTTTGGGGCACTACTGCTGCCTACAACATCAGAAGAGTGCAGGCGTGTCAGAGCAAGGCTCTCAGAACATGTTTATTTTTGAAAATGTGTATTACTAATTTTTATAATATATTGTAACTATTATATTTATCGGGTAGCTCTATAATTCCATCGCTGTAGAACTTCTGTGGTTTATCAGCGAAAAACTTGGCCAAGTGATTTTCAGCGGCTCGGTGGTCGGCCAATCTTTTACTACGAAAAGAGTTTTGCAGAGACCGAAACAAATGGTTGTCGGAGGGTGAAAGGTCCGGGTTATACGGTGGATGCTTCAAAACTTCTCAACCAAGCTCCGTCTGTTTGTTCTGGGTCATAATAGGCCATTCCCCTCTAATCCCACCAAACACTTAACATAACCTTGTTTGCCGTCCATCCAGGCTTTGAAGTAATTTGTGGAAGGTCACCGGGTTTTTCATCGCCCGTAATGATTCGCTTTAAAAAGTTCCGATTCGTTACGTTTCAGCAGCGTTTCACTGTTGGTTATTCGGTTAATTCATGTGGCATCCAAACATCGAGATTCTTTGAGTAACCAGCCTGCTCCTTTTAGATAATTTCAATAAGTCATATGGTTGATGTTTAGTGCCGCCGCTATCGCCTGACAGCTTCCGTGGCGGTCTTGCCTCATCAGTTGCAAAGTTTCAACGACTTCTTCAGTGACAGGGCGACCAGTGCGCGCTGCATCTTTTACATCTAAATTTCCGGAGCGGAACCTAGCAAACCACTTTTGGGTCCGGCGTTCACTCACAACATTCTCACCGTAAACTGCACAAATTGTTCGACATATTTTTGCAGCGTTTTTCCCTTTTTATAGCAAAAAAGCATCACATAGCGTATTTTTTTCAGATATTCAAATCAGTATTACTTTTAACAGGAGCATCGAATTACACAGCTGTCTCACAAAAAAATGTAGACTGAAATGTCCCCTTTCAAATACGTATTCGTTTGACACAATCAGATTAGTGTTGCCAGATTTATGGACACTAATACGATCTAGTGGCAAAAACCGCGGATACTTTCTATATGACCTTATATATGGAAATAGTTTCAAAATCACAAAAACAAACAAACAAAAAATTTAAGCAACCATATTAACAAATAAATCTAAATACTAAAACATATCGCTAGAGTGGAGCTGGGATAGTTCAGGCTTTGTATTCCACGCTGCTCTTTCACTATAGAAGTATTAGCTTTCATCTGCCATTACGCTTAGGTATTTGATTGTTGAACTTATGCGACAATGCCAGACAATGGGAAACAAAAAAAAAAAAAGTATTACATTGACATTGCTGACGACGGTGTCGCCTTTGCTGGTAAGTGATGACTGCTGTTCGCTGCTTTCATTTCTTTCCCTGCATTGGCGTTACTTTCCTGGCATGGTTTGCCTTCATTTGGTCACAAGTTTTGTCATTGTCAAAGCAGCTGCAATTGGCAGCGTCACTATTGGTCTCGCTTGGCTTTGCTACAATGCTGGTCGTCGTTCTACTTCTACTTCTACTTCTACTTCTACTTATATTCCTTCTGCTTCTGCTTCTCGAAGTAGCCACAATAGAAGAAACGGGTTACTCGTACACATAGTCGTCTGCATGTGTGTGTGTGTTGGTGTGGGTGTTGCTGACGTTGGTATTGTATTGCAAACCGAAACTGACAACAAAGTTTTCTTCGCAAGACTCGGCGACAGACTTCTCATGGGCATCGAATTATGACACTTTTAGTGGTTTTCGAATGCATGACAAAGCGTAACGAAACGAGCAAAGCCAACAGTCGAGTACCGTAAGCCAAGAGCAGACGCAATGTCGTGTAGTAGGGTGGATGGTGGCGGTGTGTCAAGCGCGGGTGTTACTATAGGCAACTTAAAATTTACTTCGTGCTTTGCCTCACTGCCCGTAGTCCTTGCTTGGTGTCGACCTTATTGAAAGTGGCCCAAGCCAAGTTGCATTTGGCTTTTCTCTTTTTTTAAGTCAGTGGTTTTTTTGTCTACGGTATATATGTGGGTGGGTGTGTATGTGTATGTGCACGTTTGGCTTTCTTTTTTCGATCATGTTTCTTTCTTTTTTATTTTCTCCAACTTATTTTAGTTGAAAACAATTTTTATTTCTTTACAACTTTTACTTGACTAGCATTACTGCTGCGGCTGCTGTTGTTGTACAACATTCAACAATTGTTCTCAACATTGCGGGTTTCATGCCTTTTATGCTGGCGTACAACAACAAAAAAATACAAATAAATAAAAGTTTATCAATAAAATTATGACAGGAAAACTTTTTAATTTGACGCAAAATATTCTATGAGACAATTTAAATGCGTTTTGGGACAGCTTCGAGTGTGTGTGTGTATGTGTGTGTGTGTGTGTGTGATAAATGAAATGTACTGGCATGAAGCAGGCGCTTCCTGCTACCAGGATAAAATAATAAAAGGAAGTGAGAGATATTACAAGAAGCTACTGTATGATTTACAATGAATGCAGAGTGCTATGGAATATAGTGTCTAGAAAAGTGCTTAGCTGGGCTTTTGGCGCATGCCAATTTTTTTTGAGACTGCAGATTACTATCATCAGTCTTCACAACTTAACCTAAGTCTTTTAATACGCATTGTAGCAACTCAATTGATAGTGTCTGTTTGTTATAAACTTTAATAACTTAGTTGGTTTATTACAATTATATTTAACACAACTATCCACTGATACTTTACGCGCTGACCGTCTGACGCCAACTGCTCATCCTCGGTGTTTTCGGTTATCGAACCATCGTCTCTCTGAGCATCAGAGAGCGAGTCGCTGTCAACTCCGCCCCTCACCGGTTCACAAACGCTTCATGTACCATAATTATGTTTGTAACGTTGTGGAGAAGCTTCCAAAAATTTGTCATTTCAAGATACGAGTATAGCACAGCCGCTCTTGTAAGTGGTCTCCGCTCAATTTCAGCTAAACTAAAAGAGCTAAAATTTGAAAATTATTGTTGTTCATAGCCGACTCAATTCACGGTTAAATAAAACAAAATGTGTTATTTTTTCTAGTCCGTAATATTTTTTTATAGATTCAACTTTGGTCAACTTTTCTGTTTTCTCTGGTAAAAATTGTGCATCATGTCCTTGCAGCCTTGCATGACGATACAGGCTCCCGGGATTGCTGTTTGAGCTGCCATTTTTAAATACATTTATTTGGGATAAGGCACATTTGAAGAGCTGCCTATTGCAGGACACTGGCTTTATTAAGTTTATCACATTAGACATCATCTCTTATGTTTTTTAGCAACTTAACCCAATCCAACCTAATTCAAAAAAAAACTAAAAAATATTTTTGCTTTAGACAAATTTTATTGCATACAACACACTATTTTATTAAAAACTGCACTTCTACCAATACAAAAAAAAAAAAAAAAAACAAGGACAACAATAAATTCACAGGAAGAAGTATACTAAATGCTGAATTCAAAACCTATCACAGCTTCACATTTGTAGTTATTTACAGAAATCCTTTAAGCCTAATTAGCATTTAATTGGCAATGCTGATTGAGTAGTTCACTCTTTTTGTGTAAATTTAAACTCCGAGCCCCTTGAAACTGCGCCACTGGTTTTTCTTCTCGACGGCCAAGCTGTTTGCAAACTGTTTGTCAGCCTCAGCTCGGTACTCGCTCAAATTATCTTGTGTAGCCTAGAAGGGTGTGAAATAAAATTAAGAAATTGTTAAGTTTTTTTTTTAATTGAAAAATAATAATTATAATAGATTCAATTGCAATGTTCGCACATTTAGTGCATCGTTGAACTCAAGTTTCGCTACACGCTGCAAACCGCGAAAGTTGCGCCCCAAAATGCGGCCAAATTCGTAGCGTGAGATTTTGTAGGCTTCGGTTGTGGTTGCTGGTTCAGTGCTGCCATCATCGCTGTCTTCGCTGCTGATTTTCTACAAAGGTATAGTATTTTATAGAACTCAAATCTTACCACTGCACCATTCGTGGTACGCGTAAATATTATTGCTACTTACGGGTTTCTCCGTTGTTGTTGTGGCTCTCGTTGGTTTCGACGGCGCTGGATCGCTGAATTGTGAGTTGACCATATTGTAGACCTGATTGAACGAGTTCTTTGTGTCGTAATATTGCTATACTCGCACAATAAAATATACTTAATAATTGTTTGGGACAACATATATTGAATTGCAACTTACATCCACAAGCAGATTTGTGGTAATACCAATTTTCTGAAAGATATCCCAAAAGAAGGCACGTTTCGTTCGCACTTTCGGCTCAAAGGAGGCACCAGAGCTGGCCGTATCGCTAACAGCGGCGTTTATTGACTTTGCTGCAACGCCGCTTGACCACACTGCGACCACGATGAGTGCGATTAGTGACAATTTTAAAGACTTCATATTTCCAAATATACTAAAACTGAAATTCAAAAATAGAAAAAAAATATTTTAATTTAATGAATTAAATTTTACCCGGCAATTCCGAGTGCCCTTGTGCCATCTATTGACTCAATGATTGGCTAGTAGTTTGCTCGCGTTGCATCACAATGCGGTTTCCACGTTTGTTGTGGGCTTTTCGTTTTAATTTTCCATTGTTTTTAATTTTTTTGTTTTTGTTATTATTGAATTTTTTTGTAGCACAAAACGTAGCTCATTATTTTGGCATTAAATCGCGGTTGGCTTTATGGTTATAAAATGACTAATGAATGAAATAATGCGCACTGCGCTCTATACAAATGAGCATGATTACTATGCTGGGTATTAGAATTACCTAGTATGTGTTGTGCGCATTTCTATGCATGTTAGGCGTAAATAGTAATAAAATTATTAGGCGCGAGCTAGCATAATAAAATACGAATTGTACATGTGATCAGGTGTAGAAGATACTTGCCTAATTAAATGAACATCTGTAAAACCACAAGCTTTTATTTGTAAATAAAAAAGTTTAATTTAATTAAAAATAAATCAAATAATAGAATTGGAAGTGCAGCAAACTGCACCGACTTATAAGAGTACATAAATTGAGTTTATGAAAAAAAAAATTTATATATATAAGAGTACATGGTATATAGCATTACTCAAAAGTATACAGTGATACCAATATTGGCAGATAATTGTATAGATAGACAGATAGGTAAGTAGATAAATACATAGATAAATAGGTAAATAGATGGATAGACAAATAAAAAGATAAATGGATGTATAAAAATATAGATAGATAGATAGATAAATAGATAGATATATAGATAGATATATATATATAGTTAGATAGAAAGATAGATAAATATTTAAATAAATAGACAGATATATAGATAAATAAATAGTAAATAATGGTTAGTTAGATATATAAATAGAAAGACAGATAGATGAATACATAAATAAGTGGGTAGATAGATATATAAATAGAAAAATAGATGGTTAGACAGATAAAGAGATAGATAGGTAGATAAATAGATGCTAAATAGATAAATAGATGGATAGGCAGATGTATAGATGGATAGATATATATAAATAAAGATAGATAGATAGATATACAGGTATATATATATTTATATATATAGAGAGATAGACAGACACATAGATATATAAAGAGGTAGATAGATGGATAGACAATTGAAAGAGAGCAACGGACGCACAAGGCCGCCCACTACTCTTAAAACTTCAAGAGCTTATTATACTTCACTTATAGTTGAAGCAGATTGGAACATATAATTAGTAAATAGGCACAAGTTACAGTTTGTAAATTACATTACTCTTCCAAAGTACGTGTCTTCGGTTTTCTAAGAAAGTGACACGATTTTGATACTGAGCTAATCTCCAAGAGACCTCATGAGAGTGGCAAATAATAGATGATGTGCTATGATATAATTGTGTAATTAGATAAGTAAGGAAAATAACATCCAAGGAATGGAAGCTCTAAAAGAAAACCAGCTTTATATAAAATTTTCATTGGATTATGTGCATATGCCAAAGACTTTTACTTAAATATAACGTAGGCTGAATCTATCAAATAACGTGATAGAAGATCAAGCAGCAACAAGATACAAAAACTTTAAACAAGAAATTACAACAACAAAAATATATATTTAAAAGTCAAAAGAGCATTTCTGTCCTAAATGCATAAATCATAGTCAGTGGCAGTCAAGCGAAACCCAACGACAAATTTATGCATAATGAAAGAGAACAACAAAAACGAAACGCAGTTTGATACAGCTGACACAGCAACAAACCCAGCAACAACAGCAACAGCAACAGCAACAACAACAACAATAACTAGAAGAATAATGCGCGTAATTAGCAATTTACAATAGCAGCTTAAAATGCATTTGAATTTAAATTAAAGTTTCAGACGAATTAATTAAAAACATTACCAAATTAATTTGCTTAACTACGGAATTCGCACTAATTAAAGAGAGAAATCAATAAAATAAACAAAAGTAAGGAGATGAATTGCAACAATAAACAAGAGAAAGCGACTACCTGGGGCCATTAATAGGAGCGAGTGTTTGCTGTACGCAAATTGCTCAGTGTGATTGGCATCAAACGGATGAGAAGGCCAACGCATTGGGGAAGGAAAATTAAAGATTTCATAACTGTTGCACAACAAAAGGAATAAGTTTATATGACAACAGATGAGGATAGGAGGGAAACTACCTATGGAAAACTACATTAATAATTGATTTGCCGCCCTATTCTGTGCACTCTAGTTTCATATTAGTTGAATAGATAGAGGCTTTTGTCATTTTTGTTATTCTCGCGCATATTAAAAGCTAAACTATTACAAAAAAGCTGGTTTTCATAACAGTCAAAAAATACCATAGCAGAGCGACCAGTATGGTATTTTTTATGGACGCCAAACAAACGCGTATGACCCATGTGTGTAGAAATATAAGACGCCAAGTAACGAAACTCAAAGGGAATTCTTGTGTTGCCGTTAGCCTGCGGCTTTATTTGCTCTATCAATAGGTGGCACAATATTTTTGAGAGTCGATAGTTTCTCTCAAAAATATTGTCCGACATTGAGAAGGGATCACTATGATCTCGCAACGATTTTAAAACGCTTCTATTGAAAGAATTTTCATAATTTTCCAAAAAAATGACAAATAGCAGCAATCACGTTGTTCTCTATTTCAGCAGCGTGTTAATAGTGTGCGATATATTGTAGCGAAAATTTTGACATCACCTAATGAAGAGGCGTTAAAAAGTGCTAATAAGTAGTGAAAGCTTTTTCTAAAAGAGCAAACATCCAGTAACAGTGTTTTATCACTTTACGGTCTATTTGAAGTTTATTTATTCATTTGATAGAGTGCACAGAATAGAGCGCTTAGACTCAAACTGGAACGTATTGCGTCCATAGAAACCCATGTGGCTCAGTTAAGTCAATATGATAATAACTTCGTGTACTCAAACACAAAAACATGCTCAGCCACTTTTCCGGGTGTCGGGTGTCGGGTGTCGGGTGTCGGTATTGAACTGTAGCGAAAAGTTTTTAAATATTTTAAGTCTTTCATAAATATCGACCTGCAGAATCAAGAAGCATTAATTGTTAATTCAATTCAAATAATTATTTTTGTAAAGAATGTGTAAATAAATATTCTTACAAATGTTCTCTAAGTTATTTGAAAATATTATGTGCCTCGAGAGATCACGTGATTCTAGTGAGGCTATAGGGTCACGATATTAAACATTGGCTGGTGGACGCCAGTTCAGAGTTTATTCTTTTTTTTCTATTTCTCACGGTTTGATATTGACTGTCCCTGAGTATAAACTAGGGACCGTAACTGTTATGAGTTTTATTTCGAAAAATTATATTTAATTATTATTTTGAAATTTTTACTTTAGAAATCAAAAGTAATAATTATTTTCAATTTTTATTTCTAATTAATCATGAAAATAAAAATCAATATATGCATTGCTAATTTTAAATTATTATTTATTTTGTTAGTTATTTCATCAGATTTAATTTTATAAAAATTATTTTTTTAATGCTGTCTGCGTAAAGATTATATCTTAAGTCCGTCAAAATAAGTTTTAATGCGGAAAATGCCCTCTGCACAACTCTAGCCAATTGAAATATGTGGGGATACACAAATTTTTTCTCCTTCCAATATTTCATTATGTCCATGTTAACATCAATTGGTTTTGGGACATAAGCTCCTATTTCAGCAATAGCCTTTATGGCATCATCATTGCAATTTTCGTCTTCCTCCTTGTCAGAAGCCCTACCAATGGAATTGAAATAGTTGCTGGGAAGTGCGCACGTACTTTCAATTCTGGGCTCAACAGTATTCAATGGTTGACTGTTCGGGGTGTTCGCAAACACTGAGAGAGACGATGGCGACACCGCAGAGTACTGGAATTCTTTATCCAGAATCATAAGAAAAATGTTCTCTATTTCCGTTGCAATTGTTATTATTTTTTTTTTGTTTTGAAGTAAATTCTTTGTTCATTTAAAATTAGCAATATATGTATTGATTTTTGTTTTCATGATTAATTAGATAAAAATCACATAAAAATTATTATTTGTGATTTTTAAAACAAAAATTTAAAATAATTTTTATATTTAATTTATATACAAATGCATTGAAAATATAAATGTATGCTTTATTTGGATAGCTCGTTGAATAAGCAATAATTTTGATATACATCTTATATATGTACGACGATTCCATCATAATGATTTTTTTAGTTAAAAATCGACCCCATAACTGTTATTTTCGGTCCATGGTATAAACACAAGCAAGCGGCACCAAAAAGAAATCAACGGTAAGTATGTTAAGTGGGGATGGGTATCGACCAAAAAAACATCGATTAGTGACATCGATTATAATTTTTTACTAGTTATATATGTGTCGATTAACTGTAGCTTAAAAAATTGATTAATCGACTAATCGTCAACTTTGAAACGGTGCGAAAACAATCAATTACACAAAAATGTATTCGGAACTCAATTAGTTTTTTTGATCAACTGAGATCTCTTCCAATTTTAATAACAGAAGAAGAAAATTAATAAATAAAAAATAATAAATATACTACTACGTTTAATAAATTCCAGACAACAATTAATAAGAGCGAGTAAAATGAAACTAATTTCTATAGTGATCAAAATATTTGTACCTAATATTATAAATTAAAAAAACTTAGAAGTTAAAACACTTTTGTATTTTATCGGTGCAGAGAAAAGCTTAATAGTCGTCATAAAACCATTGATTATTTGATTAGTCGAACCCAGATGACATCGATTAAAAAGCACCGATTTTAAAAATTCTTTCATTACTAGAATGGTAGGTTGTCACTGAGTGTCATGGGCTATTTTTTTTAAAGCAAATTATGTTTTTTCTTAGGATAAAGTTTTTGCTAAATTAAAATATATGAAGATTTTTAATAAAACCCAACGGTTTAATTAATTTGTTATTTATCAATATAAACAAATGCACACTCGTTCTTTGATGACAAAACAACGCTTGTCAGGTCTAACTATGTATCTGTATATAAATAGGCCAAGAAATTCTCTTTCGCGGCACTTGACGTCGAAACTATATAACCGATTTGGACAAAAAATATATCAAACGACAGATTTTCATTTGCAGAACTCAATCATATACTATTTAATATCATTAGTTAAGTAATTTGGGCGTAAAATCAGTTAAAAGTTGTCACACACACACGCTTGCATATTGTCACAATTACCTTAACGCATGTGTTAGAATGGAGTAGAGCACTAGTATGTATAGTTATGTGTAGTTAGAATATTATATGTAAGGATGAAAGTTTTGTCTCTCTTTTTGTTTCTCGGTTTGCTACCTCTTCTTACAAAGGTAAATTTGATGAAGACCAGACGAAGACTCGCTCACAGCTAGTGCTTAAATATATATAGACTTTATCTGTAATGCATAAGAGTTTCCTTTTCAACTTTCTTTTTGTCTGTTAACTGGTAGAATAATGAAAGTATCTGCTCATTTCCCTATTTCTCCGTAATTTTTTTTACGCTTGTTTGTGTGAGTTTGGCTATTGCCAAATTATAATTAAAATTGGAATATTTCGCTAGTATGAGTATTATGTTCGTTTATACGAAAATATGTATGCAGTGGTGGCCACGAATTTAGCACACCTGGTATTTGTATCTTTCAGATGAAAAAATTTTTTTATGTTTTATTTTTTTTTTTCAACAAATTTTTTTTCCTGGGTGTTGTTGTGCTGATGTGCTCATCATTAATATGTTAATATGGTCGAATAATTTCGTTTCTTTGCTTTTCCATTCTCATTTATTTCAAAGTAGCACGGAAACTGGGTGGCCACCAAATTTAGCAGGAATTAATATATCAGAAATAATCGAATATATCAGGCATTAACGAATTATGTATTTGCAACTGCGTGGGTGTGTGTGTGCTTTAATTCGACGCATAACTCCACACAGCAGTATTGAAATCAACGCTACTAAAAACGATTTGGCTTGTATAAAATATTCAAATTAAATTATTTTGAATTCCAATTGAATTGCATTGACAACGAGGCCGTTATGGCAAAAATTCCAAAACAGTAATCATCATCATCAACTGATATATTCAGTATCAGTATCAGTAGATTTGAAATAATACGGCTGATACTTCTGTACAACGGACACACAGGCATAGCTGTAAGGTCACAAAAATATTGTATGTGGTTCATAGAAGGGAACAAATTAACCATACACTCAACAAGGCGTGCGGGGGTTGTATATTATTGAACTTAGGCATTTCGTGTCGTGTATCGTTTGGCATAGATTTAATTAATACACAATGGACCATGAGCATTTGCAAATAATTAGACGCAATCGACTTTTGCTGACTGCCAGCATCTGAGCACCAATGTACACACGGTGAATATGGTAGAGAGTAAGTGAGTGATAGTGTGAGGCAGAGAGAGAGAGAGAAAGAGAGAGAAAGAGGGAGAGAAGTAAACAAACCAACTGTAAAATACATATTTGTGAATGTAAAATGAGTTTTGCCCATATTCGAGGCGTTGCGCAACGACCACTATTGATATTTGGCAGCCTTTAGTTACACACAGCCACGCACATATAAAAGCAGGTATCTTTTGCATTCTTGGCCAGTGCACATTTAATTGGAATACTGAAAATAATATTTAAGCCGGAAAATCGGTTAATCAAAACTGATAGAGCGCCTGCAGCACAACGCATCGGCCTCGCAATGTGCTGATGCTGATTTGAGATCATTATGGCCCAGCGCCGAATTTAGAATCATTTGCTTGCGTTGTGTGTGCAGCCTCCTAAATAGCGAAATTTTTATGCGGAGGCACGCTGGCACAGACACACACACAAACACAGCCAATGAAACGTTAGTACACTTTTGGTCGCCATTTTGTATGCGTTACACTGCAGCCAAATGTGGTGTTCGTGTGCGGGTTTATTGTGCTTGTTAGCGTACATAGAGTTCGACTTTGCCAACACAAATCGCAGGCACATCGTTTTCAATCTGCGAGCTTTCATCGAAATTAGGAAATTTTGTAAACAAAATTTAAAATTTTTCCTGTTTTCCGCAGTTCTTTATTTTTATTTTCTATTCTTTGTAAACTTCACAGCGTCATACTAGTGGGAAAACATTAAAAACACTTTCGTTTAATTAATTAAAAATCTTTTGCCATCATTATCCTTATTATATCATAGTCAAAAGCAGGCGTACACTTTAAGTGGGCCGTTAGTTAAGCGGGGATGCGTGTAAATCTTAGCTTCCAATCAGTAATATCTTTCGTTAGATTTCGTTATTTTGTGAGCACTACTCTATTGAGCAACGGTATCATGAATGTAGAAGTAGGCTTTATTAAACATTTGGCTTAAGCTTAAGAATATTAGTAATTTCCACTATACGTGAACCAAAAAAGACCCGACTGCAATTCGAGCCTGCCTTTTTATACTCCCCAGCGGCTTGTGTTTTGTACACGTCACTACAGTTGCTATCTTGCACGCGGCCTCAAAGACGTTACCCTTTGCGCACGACCCGATCATAGACGTTCTTTAGCGCACGCCCTTACCCTTTTTCCCTGTCATTCTTCCTTTCCTTTATTAACAAGCTCCAGCACTCAATTCGAATCAAATTAGTATTGTGCGAGGTGAGGCTCTGAAACACGCAAGCGATGTGCTACCCTAGCGCACGATTTTAATAAGCATCTGAAGAGAACAGTTGCACTTTAAACTTTATATGCCTTCTACAATTTTGGGAGCTAGAACTTTTCAACTGTTTGAAATAACACAAGCCTCAAACAATGAAATTAAAAGCATTAGGGCGACAACTTAACGGAATGACAAGGGGTAGCCGCTTCTTGGATAAGATTGACCTAAGTTCGGCTTGTTTCCATGGTCTGGCCTTGTCCGAGTGGTCTCACAACATTTTGATGAGTTTAACCTCTTGAATTTTTTTCTTTATTTGATATTTAACAATTAATGTCCTCCAATTCGTAGTCGCTTCAATGCGGTAGTTTTGTTTTATGGACATTTTTTTTGAGACGTAATTTACAGTCAATTCAATGGAGGGTTAGTATAGGAAGTAATTCTAATTCAAACTTGCATTCAGTGTCGCTTTATTTAATTTTATGCGTCTTTTTTTTATTGATTAATTAATTAATAGTTTTAATGGTAACAACGTGTCTTTAGCTGTACATCCATTTCTACTACAAGTATCTATTAAACTCTTTTATTAGTTTCATTTTTACCAATGCTTTTTATGTTCCTCCATTTTGACAATGCAAATACAATGCACGGAAAAAGTCACTACTGATTTTATCTTTATTATTTTGTTTTTCTATTATTATTTTATTATTTAAATATGGCAATAAGTTTGTTTCCTATATAATTTGTCTTTGCATTAAAAATGTTGCAGTAGGTTTTCGAAACTCCTTTTAAATGGGTATGTAAGGTTGTACCTTCAGCTTTTTTTTTTTGGACCAAATTTAGTGGGGCCATTGGATGGCAAAAATTCCTCCGACTAATATAATAATAACAATCATGATAATAATAATAATGGTGATTATTAATGATAATTAATATTAACTATGGGGTGTCAAGGCTTGTGCACTCAAGGTAAAGTTGTTGATTGCTCCCAAACTGGCGGGATGCCAGCAACGATCCCTGTAAATGCGCAAGTCAAGTTGACATACAGCCTCCTCTCGGCGCCCCCTGGATAACCATCACAACAACCGTTGTTTGGTGAACTAATGTATGCAGCGATCGCCCTAGGCGACTTCCAAGATGAAGTTAGGACCCTGGAGTCGAAATGTGCCTGGCCTTCCAGTTATAGGTTGTGCGTGAGGTTAATCCCTCACCACTTAAAATAAAAAACTATAAATAGTTCAGAGACAGCTACAAGCCTCGGATACGGACGGATCTCATGTTAACGACCCCATCGAACGAAACAAGGACCACGAATTTCGATCTTACGCGTGGAATGTGATGTCCCTTAACAGACCACGTGCAGCCTATGAACTTGGGGTGGCCCTGGACTGCTACAAAGCAGACATTACCGCAATCCAGAATATGCGGTAAGCAGAGCCGAACACAAGGAGGGTAAGAAACTGCGACCTATACTACGGCGATTGCTATATGGAGGGAAGACACGAAGATGGTTCTAGGAGATTTTAACGCACAGATTGGGAAAGAAGAAATCTTTGCTAGAGTCGTCGGAAAGCACAGCCTGCACGACAACATATCCGGAAACGGACTCAGGCTGGTGGACTTTGCCTCGGGGCGGAACCTCTCTATAGCGAGTACGCGGTGCCCGCACCACAAAATCCATAAAGGGACACGGATTGAAATTCCAACCCCCCCACTTAGACGTGGTCAAAATAGAAATATCGCGGCTGTAGTCGAACAAAGCTGCAGGAGCGGACGGACTGTCCGCCGATATATTTAACGGAGATGGGGATGACCTGGTTGGGCGCATGCGTCAACTCCGCGCAGAATTACTTTTACTAATCAAGAGGCAATTGAAAGCTGATGAGGAAGTTCTTGGCCTTTTCAAGAGAAAAGTTGTGCTTTCGATTTTTGGTCCTATTTTTCGTTGATGCCATCTAGAGGAGAAGATGCAACAACGAACTTTACGCGCTGTACGGCGGCATGAGCCTGGTCAAGCGCAATCGGATACAACACAGCTCCGGCTCGAGGAGTCTTTGAATCCGAGCCATTGGAACAACGCAACAGAGAACACCCTCGATTGAGATGGCGCAGACAAGTGGAGAAGGACCCCAACCAACTTGGTGTGCGCAATTGGAGGCAGCTGGCAAAAGATCGGGCCGCCTGGAGAGGATTGTTGGTTGAGGCTCTGGTACACCACGGAAGAAGAAGAATAATAATAATAATAAGAAGAGGATGAATAACAATAATAATGATGATTAATAATAATAATAATAATAATAATAATTTTTTTGATAAAATGACAAATTGAAAGACAAACGCTTTTGAAAATATTTTGCAAACAATCTCAACCAAAAGCTTTTTGCATTTATGCGACTCCAATGAGTATTTCGCTTCGTTTTGGGAATGGCGATAGAGAAGAGCGGCCAGAAGTACACATGCATTGGTACAATAAGAAATACATACATTAGATATGCACACAAACAGCGATGCCGTTACCAAATAAAATGCATAGAAATTTTCAAATCAAAACTTTTGGGAAATACGAGTATATTTCTACTTTTGTCATTCCATGTGATTGTATGATAAATTTGGGTGCGTGTGTCTGGGTGTGTCGCTCTATAACATAGTGTATATATACGCCTACTGTGTGTGCGCTGCTTTTGTTGCATGGCTTTGAAGCGTTGCTGCTAGCTGTTGGTAAGCAGCATAAAAACGTTGAGGCTTTCATGCTACTCAAGTGCTCAACTTCCATTTTTATAGAAGCCGAAAAAACAACAATAGAAGATACACCGAAGACAAGCAAACAAGCCAACAAATGAATAAAATAGAATATGTTGAAAGAAAAATCAAGTGAAGAAGTAAACTGATATGAAAATTGAGTTGAAGACGCATGCATAACAGGCAGTGGTAGTCAAATGCGAGGGAAGCGAAATGCGACCAGCCAAAAAAAATTAATAAGTAAAAAATAAATAAATAAAAACTGAAAACTGAAAACTGAAAACTGAACTATGCAGAAAGCAACTTCATCATTATCCTAATCATTATTGTCATCTTCAACGTAGCAGCTGCTCGCTCCACAAAGCAAGGAATGCATTTGAAGCCGCTTTTCATGTATGTTTGTGCACTACTCAAGCAACCATGGCCTAGAAGGTTGCCTGGCTTATTTTTTTTTTTTAAATGGTTTTTTCAATTTCCTTTTTTTTTCTTCTGCATTACTTATTCGTTGGCAGACAAATATTTGCGTTTCCGTTGTGCCATCCAAACGGCTAGGACTTCAAGTTCAAAATGCATTCAACTCCCAGAAAAAATGCAGGTGCGCTGCAAGAAAAGTTGAAGAAAAAAGAAGAAGACGAAGTGAAAAAAAAAAAAAAATTTTTAAATCTTCAAATTGCTTTTCTAAGCATCCGCACTGAGTTAAGTGAGCTGCTTTCGATGAACTGAATTGCAGGTGTGTAATCGTATGACTTAAAATGTTTGCACCGCAAATACACACAAATCCCAAGCCAGCACACAAGCAACTGCAGCAAAGAAGAGTGCCGAAATAAATGAGTTGTATATTTTCATTTTTAGTTGAAAATATAATTTTCTAGTTTCTTTTTGTTTTTAATTTACTATAAGTTTCGCCTGGTAAGCACTGCCTTCGGACACACTCGAAAATTGCAAACTCATTTGCCGTGCGAAATGCTCGAAAAAGACGAGAACGGCAGCAGCGAGAGTAGTGCTCTTTCAAATGACTTGGCGTTGATGTTGATGATTGCAATGATGACGTTATCCAGCTAGCAGGCACTACGCCACTTTGGCGTTGACTTCCGCTGCATGCCGGCAAAGAAAGCGGCACTTCCGTTTCCGTTGCCGTTGCCGTTGCCGTTTCCGTTTCCTCTAACGTTGTCATCAGCCACGCTAACGGCAATGCCAACGTGCTGCTCCTCGTTGTGGTCTGCTGCTCGTGCTGCTTGTTGTCTACTTGAGAATTTTAATTATGCCCTAATGGCGCATAATGGTTACACCTACAACGCTGCCGCGCTCACACGATTTTCACGAATTTTCTATTTTTACGGTTTCTTATTTTTTTTAATTTCAATTTTTTATTTTTTTTTTTAGTTTAAGTGCCGAATTGAGTAAGTTTGGCAATTTTTCGCCACTTTCAACCCGCCGCACAACTCAGCTCAATACTCCTTACCACAGCCTAACTTCATTAGTATAAAGTACGATATCAGTGCCATTGGCATTGCCATCGCTGCGGCCACTTGACTGCAACGGAAATTTTCTCAATTTCAGTGTCGACTTTTTGTTTCATTTTGTTTGTGCTCTACCTTTCAACTGCTCTTACTCGGTGGCCAACCTGCTCGGCTACTGACCGCAAACGTAGTCTTGCACATTTTTGATTAATTTATTGTACATGCTTGCTGCCTTGCGCTGCCTGCCTTCTCCGTCGTAGTTTAGATATAGTAACTACCGGCTGAGTACCTTTACTGAGAGAAACCTTTATTGACGTATTCCTCGCACATCGACTTGTGTCTAATATGGAGCATGGCGTGTGGGTGTGCACTTTCATTTGAAATTTAAACTTTGATGGCATTTTCCCGACAATCCGATTCACTACTCCCAGATCCCAATGCCACAATGTTGTCTTGTTGTTGCCGCAGTCGATAGAATGGTTGTTAAATGAAACCCATCAGTGCGATTTGCCAGCAACACAAACACTCACAGCTACTTGGTGTTGATTGCTGCTTCTCATTCGAGCTATTCTATTCCTCATTTAGCTTTGAGTGCGGTGTGGATTACTAAAGTAAACTATTTACCGGAAGTCTTCGATTTCTCTCGCTCACTCTGTTTGTACGTTGATTACAGGCAGACTCGTTAATTAAGATTTATAGGTTTAAATTGCGTATGCGTAATGCGATATTAATTGTGACACTATGAAGCATTCGACGTTTACTGTGCCGCAGCTGTGAAGCTCTACAATTTACAATGAACTTCGATGGTTACTAAAGTTACGCGGAGATACTCAGTCCTAGGTGCTTGTAAACTTTTAAATTTTTGTGGAAATTCTAGCTCTCTTATAGCTAAAAATACACAAGAAAAATATAAGCGTTCCCAGTTATTTCAGTTTATAGTACTAACTGTGTTACGCCTTCCTAATTAAACATTTCCATTTCGAATGCCAACGTACACCCTCACTTAAGTAAATTTTAAGCTCATTGGCCGAAGCTAGGGTGGCCGCGATTTCTTTTGTACACCTTCGTTTTATATAAATATTGATTAAGAGATTAAATTTTTTGTAATGAGGTCGCCTTATTACTAAATTCAATTATATTGAATAGGTAAAATTAATTTTAAGAAGTCTTTTGCAAGCATTCAATGGCTAGCGATGGCATTATTTGAGCTAATTGGCAGAGACAACTGCACTGATATATTTCGATTGCACTCTATTTCTGAAAATAACCTTTCAATGCTATTGTATGTATGTGTGTGGGTGTGTGGGTGTGTGTGTGTGTGTTGGATATAATAAGACAGTCATGCCGCAGTTCAATGTGGAATTTACCTCATGTTGCATATGCATGTTAAATGCCTATTAAAAGTGACTTAAGTACGATTTAAATGCATTCAATATGCTAAAATTGAAACACGAACAATCACACACACACACACACACACACACTGACACAAGAACAAAGCCATGCATGCATACAGGCATGCTGATTATATAACAACAAAAGCTTTGACTTGTCGCAGGACTACACGGGTGTAGTATACTCGCATGTGGAGATGTGTGTCCAACTTGGGCATCATAAATAATGCGCATCGATACTATTATCATCATCATTATCATCATCATCATCATCGTCATCGTTATTATTATTATTATTAACAACAACAATAAAATCTTATCAGCATCATTTGTCATTGAGCTCGCCTCGCCCATTTCATTTTCTGCCCATCTTAGTTGTCAGCCGTCTGCCTCGTGCGCTGCTGCTCTTGTCTGAATTTGTTCTACCGAGTTCCGAGTTCCAAGTTCCGAGTTCCATCTACCAACGCTTGCTCGCTATGCGCAACATTTTGCTTATGGTTAAAATGCATGCCAACCAAGATTCGATTTAAACATAAATTTTCCTTTATAAGACACGACCACAAAAGGGCATTTTCAAAGAACAAAATTTGTTCGGTCTGCTTCCTCAGTGTCCGCGCCCATTTATTATTTTTTTTTTTTACCCACGCACCTTTTTCATGCTGTTGCGCTATTAAAGGCGCTATACAAGTGATATCAAATGATACAAATATAAATAGAGACCAACTTTCTTTGCTTGCAATGTTGCAAAAATTCAAAAAACATTTAAATTCGGCAATGCCGCTCTTGTAATCCTCAGAACATACGATCAGGTCTTTCAGATCTTATAAAAATTTTATCAAAAACGAGAAATGTGTAGACTGAAAACGGTTACCGCGGAGTGCCAAAATTCCAGAAGCTTTTTGACAGAGTACAAGATAATATTCGTAGAAGGAGCTGAATGCTACTCTGAGAATTGATTGCCTTGATTATTAACATCTTTGACTTCTGAGTTTTTGGGATGGTGACAAAAGATGTAACTTGTTAAACTAGCGATTCCCGGGTCTGCAAATGTTCAGTGTTTGTAGCGTTTGTAGTTCTGGTGCCCAGATTACAGGTCAATAATAGAATTTGAATTTAAATTTCTGGATTTTTTGGAACCGTCTAGCATCGATTTATGTAGAGTGGTGTACGGTAACAAAAAAAAATATTAATAAATAAATAAAAATTCCGCTCAAGTGGAGGTAATCGAGTATATAATACAACTAGCTGAACCCTGCCCGCTTCGACAGACAAAGAAAAAAAAACTATTTCTACAAATTTGCATAAAATAAAAACATGTATTGCAATGCTTTTAGATAAACAATATTCTTCGTATTTTGTTTTTTTTTTGTTCACCATCTCTCGTGTTAAGAAAGCGTGCAGATAGTCTTCCGACTCAGAGCATGCAACGTAAAGTAGGCCATGTGAGAAAACTGTATTTTCCAAATTTATACCACACTTATAATTGGTAACTGCGAATGCAAGGCGAACGTGCAATTGAAGATGCTAAAATTCAAATTGCAAATCAGATGAAATCATTAATATGTGAGGCATCAAAACATAGTCGCCTTTGAATTTCCAATGCAAAATTGTTGCTTTTAACAGATTTCTCAACTTCACTTTCTTCTTCACTGCAGGCAGCTTGCCTCCTTGCACACTTTTCGTTTCGTTTTGTGAGTTAAACTATTTTTTTTTTTTTTAATTTGTATTTGACAGACTTTTCAAATGCAAACTAAATAAGCATTAATGATTGAACACAGATGAATTCGTTAAAATTTCCCGACTTTCGCGGTATACTAATGCACTAGGCTTCACAGGATTACTCGACAGACTATTCCAGAGTTTCCCTGAAAATTTCATCCATATCGGTCCAGCGGTTTCGGCGTCTATAACGGACATACAGACAATTTTTATAATATATAGATATATATATATTTTTTTTTTTCCTAAATAATTCTAATTGTTTCATACACAGTGTTATAGATATACTTATTGACAGAGCTTTGGTAGTATTCACACAATATGAAGTTTATTAAAATTGCACTCATCGCGACCTCCATTGAAATCGATAACTATTGAATAGATTCGCTTTATTTGCTTTTATTTATTTATCTATTTTTTGATAAGAAGATAATTATACAAAAAAGCTGTGACAGCAGAGAGGGAAGTACTACGCGTATGCCGATTTGGATTAAAGTCTCGCATTCGGTATTGTTCGTTTGGCAAAGGGTGTATAGTTTGGGTGGCGATTTGAGACTTAAATAAATGTTGTATAATAAATGTTAATAACGCTTTATGATATACAATGGTGTGCGCGCATATGGAAACGTTTAGTTTGTATGTGTGTCTGTCTGTTTGCCTGTCTTTCTGGTCTACCTGTCTCTGTCTTTTGCCTTATTGTTGTCATTGTCGTTGTTGTTGTTTTAGTGTCACAAAAGTTAAACAACATGAAATTCCATTAAGCGAATGGCTTTGCTATTCATAACTGTCACACAGACACGCACGCACACATATGCATACTCAGTTGCAAGTGTATGTGCATATGCTCGCCTGTAAAGGTGACCAGACTCTGTGATATGTCATTTATTTTCAACGCAGGGTGCGGCGCCACCGCCATTTGCACACTCAACCGGAAAATTGATTTTCTCAGCGCGTAGTTTTTCCTTTTCCGTTTTTTTTTTTCTGCCTTTTTGACTTGTGGGTATTTGCAGTTCGCTTGCGCGTTTACCGCAACCCATTGGCGATCCTTAAAGGCAAAGACAAGCGCGCACAAACAAATATAAGTAAGTGAACGCAAAGTTTCGCCTTCGGTGTAAGAGCGTTAAATCTTCTGTTTCTTTGTTTCTTTACTTCTTTGTTTTGGTTTTTTTATTTTTCTATTTTTTATTTTCACTTCCCACTCTGCAGTCTGCTGTGCTCTTTAAAGTGTGCCAGCATTCTACTCGGTTGTCGTTTTCGCACGTCAATTTATGCAATGCAAGCAATTTTTATTGCATAACTTACAGCGTCACCTAACCCTACACTAAAGACACACACACACACATACAGCTCAAGAAATATTGTCGCTCCATTGCTAGTATCAATCAATTGTTACAACAGAATTCAAAGCACAGAGCTTCTAAGAAAAGTTGGAGACACTCACCACACATGTGGAACACAGTAATAACCGGCTGAACTTCGAGGCGTCCAAATCGGTTTAAGTGCTGCAAGACTCATGGCACTTATTGATGGCCCTAAGCAATTGAATGTTAGTTAAGACGTAAGAATATGATGAAAGAATGCTGTACCATCGAATCAATGCCTCGGCTCAATGAGTACGTTACATGAGCGTATGGAGCGCTGAACTGCGATCTCACAAACTTCTTACAAGGCAAGACTGCTTCAGTTTATGCCTCCAAAAAAAATGTATTCTTCCAGTGTATACGTGTTGTGTATAAGCCGCGCAGCTTAAATGCTTAAAGAAGTGCTGGCTTCGTAGGGTCTCAGTCTTATTATTTCAACAAATACCTAACTGCCATGCTCTGCTTCAATCAAACGATTGCTTTACATTTAAAATAGCGTCTAATGATCGGCACCACAGCGCAACGAGAAACTGATGAAGAGCATAATGACGTTATACTACGTGATACTACGAAATCACAGCAACTTAAGTTCATAGAGGGCATAGAGGGCTCGATTTCAACTTCACAGTGAAACTATGAAATTCTACCAAAACCTTCAAAAACACGCAAGCAGAAAGACACAAAGCAGGGAAGATGACCGATTTTACTAGTTGATATAAGTTTACTAGTTGAACCCAGCCAGCTTTGCGAGGCAAAAATAAAAAATAAAAATTAAAAACTTTTACAACAATTTCAATACAATTAAAACATTCTGCGCTCTCGCGCATCTTGTGTTCTCTGTGTGCGCTGTACTCCACTTCACTCCACTTCACTGCACTTCATCTCCACTGCCAGCAGCAGCCAGCTCATTAAGACTTCAATGTCTTGGCATCTTTCTCAAGATAAGTTATGATATTTTGACAATTGGCAAATTTAATAATTTACTTAAATGCCAATCAATGACATTTAAAGGTGGTACTGCTGCAATTGAAATATTTACTCATACATAAGCGTACGCGTTTAAGCTTGCTCATAAGCTCAGCTCTGTTTGATCGATCAAACATGTTTGATCTTTTCAGCATGCTTACGAGCAGAAGAATGAAAGCCGTTACATATAGAAATCATAGACAGTGAGGGACTGATAAGACAAATTCTCTAAATCTAAATCCCTCTTTGTGTGTCATTGAAATTTGGGATGAAATCTCGATTAACTAGTATCGCCCAGTGGTCGAAATTCGACCGCCCGCATGAATACAGAATACAAAGGGTGCCACAAAAGTCGTGTCTCCGTATTAATACACTTCACTTTTTCACTAAGTTGTTCGTTTTTTTCTTTTCTTTTCCTTTAAATTTAATTGAAGTTGTTTTACGATAAGAGTAAAATTAAAAGATATGCTATATGCCTTTGAATAGTAATGAAAAAAATTTTAAGTGAAACTTCGAAGAGCGCATTGGTAGTAAATAATTGCAATATTTCGGCGCCGGAACGCGGCGTTCAACCACAGAGATGGAAGAAAAATATTTAAGAGAAACAGATAAGGAATACACCGCAGACGTACAGATTTTGTGTTTGTATTTGTGAGTTGCTTGAAAAGTATAAAGTTACGTGCACAAAAGTATTGCGTTCTTCGTGGTGTTCTTTTTGTATGTGATGTTAATCAATATGACGCGTCATAGTGTCATCGCATCATCGCATTATCGATTTTCGTGTGGCATTCGAACGTTGCGCCAAAGTTGTGAAATGAAAACAAAGGGCACGCGCTGCGGTTTTTTAAGAAGTTTCACTTCTACCATGCGTGAACTGTACACATGATTTTTATAATTTTTTTTTGCCTATCCGATTCGTAACATGATTATCTATATTGAAAGAAAACCAACTAAATTGGTGAAAAATATGGTCAACTTATTACTTTGTTTTATATATCTAGAGATTGATTTATTTAATGTTTTTGTATTCGGTTATTTGGTTGAACCTCTTAAACATCTCTGTACGCTTTTTATAAAAAAAGAGCTAACGATTGAAAAATAGTTAAAAAGGTATAATTATTATTATTATTATTATTTTTTTCATTGGAATGAATCATACATTTTTTTATAGAGCTCATCTATTTTTACACGGTTCTTTACATTCTTAAAATTTTTTATTTATTTATTTAAATCGAGACTCTTGTGAATATACGAGTATAAACGTACATATACGCACTCAAAATATATCCATCGCATATTTAATTGTTCATAGGAACATTATTTTCCGTACTACCATATGTACGTGATCAAAAGGACTCAGTCATATATCATCACACAAATACATATTTAAATGCACACTTCGGCTCATTTGCTGAGTTGCACGTAGGACACTCTGAAAACTATAAACCTAGTACGAGTAGTTGAATTTGAACATACACACACACAAAACACCAACTCGATAATTGTCGGTTTCACTGACCGTCTGTCAGTTTGTCAGTTATTCAGTTCATCTTACTGGAGCCTCTACTTTAGTTAATTTAAAGTTGAGTTCAGTGCGCTGCCTAATATAATACGGGCATATTTGCACATACATGCACATGTAATAACAACTCACACACACACATACGTGTATTCCTATATAATTATTTGTGTTCCCTGCTTAAACCGCTGAACCGATTTTGATAAAAAAAAGTCCAATTCGCTGGATGTGAAGAATATAATTTTTAACAAAATCGGGGCAGTACCCGCGGTACAACAACAACACACAGCTGTTGTTCTTGTGCACAGTAGAACGGGAGAATAGAAAGGTTTCGGTGCCTCTCTCGTCTGTTCTATCGGTTTTGTGAAGCCGTGTTATTGTTATTGTTCCATTTTCATTTCACACACAACGTGGGGAGAAATATCAATTTTGTGTGCTTGCGCTCGCCCTGCTATCTTTAATGTATTAGTGTTGGGTTAATCATGAGTTAGTGAACTACACAGAATTACTCACTAATCTGAGCAAATGAACGACTCCTTTCTAAATTGTTAATTTTTGCTCAGTTGTTCCTTTTTTTACAAAGAATTTTGTTCACAGGGAAGTTTTTAGCACTCAAAAAAAAAAAATAAATGCGTTGGATTGGGCCGGCCGCGGGTTCCCTTCCTGTGTTTATGTTTAAGCACTGTTGCACAATATCAATAAGATTACTGTCCTTCAGTTTACCTTTATTCCTTGTACGTCGTCGAGTTACGTTGTTCTGATAGGGAATCCACAGATCGCGAAGTCAGTTGAGCTAAAAGAATAAATCACAACTGGTGTCCAAAAGTGTGGACATATGCAATTTGTAGTGATTTTCATGCGTTCAAGTTTCAATAATATAAAATCACACAATACGCGTATAAACCGCATTAAAAAAGGAATAGAAAAGAACCTAGAGAACCAGTTCGATTTGCATTAGAGTTGACGCTACACCATTAGCTTATTAGCCTCCAGAAAAGCGGTAGCACGTGACTTCTTGTATATCAGAAACAATATTCAAAAATAAATAAATGAATAAGTAGAAATCAAAAATGTTATTGACTAGAACAAAAAAAACTAAATAAAAATAACAAGCAATCGAACTAGTTTGTTCAACTCGACTCGATTTCCGGATTCAACATCGACTAATTTAGTCTTTGCTTTTTGGTAGCGTTGCATGTGACGGCCATGCGCAAACATATTATAAAAACTGATTATAATAAATAACTAGTTTTTCGCCCAGTGGTCGAAATTTGATCACACAGAGTGCTAATTGCGGAACTTATTGCTGAGGTTATTTAGTTATGAAGATTTTTTTCTTAAAACACTTTGGAATCGTCATCAGCATATTGCCAAAAAGGAAGAAGGAGAAACAGAAAAGAATGTTCACCCAGAACTGTTATATTGCGAGCCCGAGATTCGCAGATCTCTTTTGCGCTCGCTCTCCTTTACTCGCCCTCTCAATCATGCTAACTCTCCTTTACTCGCACTCTCCATCACGTATACTCTTCTTCACGCACACTCTACATGGTACTCACTCGCATTCACTTACACTGTCTCTTGCATTACCAAGCTGTTATGTTGCCAGCGTATCTATGATATTTTGTTGTTGCAGTTTCACTGTTTTTTAAAAGTCTTTTCAATGTGCTTAGAAATAACTTCTTAACAATTAAACTATTTGGTGCACATCTACACAACTATAATTTTCCATTGATGCATGTTTCATATTATAACGTTATGTATATAATAGCGTTATCTTGATTTAAAAAAATTGGTTGACGTATTTATATATAGATACTTTGCTATCAAGAACTGGTACATGTACATACATACATACACACACATATTTACATTTAAAAAGTCCTTGTTGTTGTTGTTTTTATAGAATATAGTAATTGTGATAAAAGAAATGGCAGAGGTAAGTTGCAAAGTGCTTGTGTTACGAATTTAATTTAATTAACAATTTATGACATTTTCTGTAGTTATTTCAATAGCGGATACTTTAAAGTATTTCAATTTTAATAAAAAAATAAAAAAAAACAAGAAACAAATAAATCATATGACAGGTAGTTTATATAGAGTATAGCTACCTTACTAGCTAAGTTACAACTAAGGAAAGTATTAATGCAATTATTTGTGACCTTAACAAAACCATTAGGTTCATAAGATAAAATGGAAAAATAATTGGAAAAAAACTTATATACCGTATTTTATGTTTCTGTGTTTTTTTCTTAGTTTCAATTATGGTATTTTGAGCCATTATCAGATTCCCGCTTCACAACTGGGACGTTTACATTTTCCGTAGTCATCATCTTCATCGGTTTTTTAAAGTGAATTTGAGCGTAGCATATATGAATGTGGTCTACGCCTAGTACGGATCGATGCAATAGGTTTCCTTACCACCTCATAGTTGGCATCGTTGTTGCGATCTCTATCGCCAACCTGAAACCACTGAGTTAACGGCAGTGCAAAAACAAAGCAAAAAAAAAAAAAACAAAAAAAGAAACAACAAAAAAAACAATTGAAAATAAAACAACAACTACCGTTTACCCTTATCATGCACCATGCATTATTTTCTACTAGAAAATAAATGAATGCAATTGAAGCGAACAGCGGCAATTACTGTTTCAACAAGTAACGAGCAAAACAAAAGAACTAAGCGTACAGCTGCATCAATAACTGTGATCGAAAAAAGTACAAAGCAAAATTTGATAACTGCACTCATCTCACCTTTGCCCACGACACTTCGGTTCACTATACACATATACACAATGCGCTTCAAGACGTTTTGACTGACTTGGACACATACGTTAGAAAGTAGCAAAGTTTGTTAATTGTCAGCTAGACTAGTTAGTGTAAGTTTCTACACAAGGCAAAGCAATACTATACGCTTAGCCAATGTAAATCTTAAATGGAAAAATGAAACGCATTAGGAAAAAAAATAGTAACCAAACCAAATACACACACACACGCATGCACACAGCAACAGTCACGATTGCCCTTGACTTTCGCATGCATGCGGCTTGAAGACTTTTGTGTTGCGTCGCTTTTGGCCTCGCGCTCAAGCGTTGTTGTTCGCCGCAATAGCTTCGCCCTTACTACGTTGTGCACGCCAATGAATTGGGTGGTCGTCGCTCAGGCAATCAGACACAATCAAGCTATTTATACTACGTGTGTACATATGTACATACATACTAATATAAGCTATTTCGTCTAGCTGTTTCTTTTACTTATGTACTTCACTTTACTTACTCTTAGTTTCTTTACTGATTGCTTTCGATATTTGGTAAACAAATTATAACTTTTAAATTCTTTGTATTTTGCTATGGCCGCCTTTAACGCGAATTATGACTCTGAGCAATACATAGCTATTCTGTTACAACAACCAAGCGATTCATCATCGCTCAGGATAAGGTTGTCTGCTTGTAGAGCTTGTAGACTTGTGCCATACAAGTCTCGCTTTGTATTGTTTTTATAGTCTAATAAATATTGATTTAAAATTTAAATAATTAACTAAATCAACCATGCAACGCCGGCAGCTCGAGTAAACACTCTATCAAACTGTCTGTCTATCTGTTCATTCCTATTCTCTCTCAGATAATTCTATCATTCACTGCTTTCATTAGTTCTTAATTGGCTTGACTGAAAAGAATGTACCAGGCAGCCAAATATTTACGTTAAGCACCACACATACACACTAATAGAAAGCATCATCAACATCAAAACCAAAAGCAACAACAACAACAACAACACCAATAACAAAATAATTGCCAATGTGATTTTTTGTTTGTTTTTATTTTAACATGTTTTTGCTCTAAATTGTACGTCAGTGAATAACACATACGACAACAGCAGCCACACCAACTGCATCACATAACTAACGAAACACGTTGCCTTTGCACCGAACGGTGACAACCAGCCGACAATCGATTGCACTGCTTACTCAAATTGCATCAAAAACTTTATTTTGTCTGACTCGCTCTCCCATGTTCGCATCTTTTCTGTTATTGTTTTTAGGCATTGCCTTTATCGCCTTATTTGTGAGGTTCCGTTAGCTCTTCAATGATTTTTTTCTTCCTGTGTTGCAATTGATTTGTTGTTCACTTTGTCTTTCAACTCTGTCTGCATACAAAAAAATGAAATAAACGAAGAAAAAAAAAAAAACAACAAATACAAATACCAAAAGGTCATATAAAGAAAAAAAAAAGAAAACACAAAATCAAAACCAAAAAAAAAAACCGGAAAATTTAAATTGACGTTGACAGGTGGTAATTGACGACTGAGGGTCGCTTGATCGAAAAACTATTGTGTGTTTTTGTTGCTGTTTTTGTTATTGTATTCTTTATTATTTGGGAAATTTTTTATTGTAATTTGTTTTATTTTCGGTTTTGTTTTATGCGTTTCTGCTGCTGTGTGTTTTCATGGTGACGCCAGCGCCAGTCAATCGAACAAAAGTAAACAAAATAAATAACTAAATAACGGGAAACCCGTTTTGTGCGCCTGTTGTAATTGTTTCTATTCTATTTTTTGAAGAGCTAAAATAGTAAAGTAATTAGTGAGTGGTATTGTTGTTGTTTTTACTCTTCTTGGTGTTGTTGTTATTGTGATTGCAAGCAACAAGTGTTCATTTCACGCCTTAGAGCAACAACAACATAGCTTACCGTTGAGTTTGCAGCGACCTTTCTTTGCTTGGCCTATGGCGGCAGAGTGATAATCAGCTGAGTTTGATTATGAAGAGTGTCGACGTAAAAGAGAGACAGCAAGGAAGCGCATTTTGAATCGTAAAACAATTTTCAACGCGATTCAACGTATCAAATATACGCATCAATGTGACACCCCGTGGGAATTTCAATAAGAGCACTCGTGCTCATTCGTGGTTCATTCGTCAATTAAACCTCGCTTTAGTTTCGCTCTTCAAAAAAATAAATAAAATAAAAAAATTTTAAAAAAAAACTTCAGGAAACGCAAAACACCATTTTGCAGCTAATGAAACTTTTTTCTAATATTTGTGGTAGAACTGACGCGATAAAAAAAATATCTGTGTTAGATAAGTTTAGATAAATTGATTTGTTTCATATGACCGTCCAGTGTTTTTAGCAGTTGCTATTAGGCTCATGTACAGCTCTAGTACCTACAGACACTTAACTTTTTCATCACAAAATAAAAAAGAAATATTTTTGTCACAAATTCTGAATCCAAATGTATGGCCATTAAATAATTAATCTAACTTCAATTTTAGGGCCCTCGATCCAAGTCAATGCCAACTCCGAACCTGTTCGCAGAAACACCTTTGCTCTCCCGCTCGCTCTCTCGCTCAACGCACAGCTTTTAACTGCTTACGAAGCTGATGAAAGAAATGCCGAAAGATGAAAAATACAACAATAAAAAATCAAATCACATCAAGCGAGAAAAATGTAAACAAAATTATTCATAAACATACAAGCAACAAACACAACTACAACAGCAAGTATGTTAAGCATTGCGTTGTTTTGAAAGTGTTTCAAGGTCAGCTGAGATTTTTGTTGGAATTTTCGTTGCGTGTGCTACGCCGCTGGGATTATGTGCTGTACAAAATTGCGTTTTCAGCTTAAACGGTAAATGCCACTTAAATTATTAAAATATTAAACTGTGAACAATGAAAATACTTGAGACATGTTTTAGCGAAAACACTCTTGAGGAACACTAAATTTAGTCCCAAAGTTGCATGGCTGTAAAAGGTTTCACTGTAACACTGTAACAACGTTGGAATTAGTCCAATTCATTTTCTTTTGCAAAAATAAATAAATAATAAAATAAATAAATAATTTTAAAAAAAAATTAATAAATAATAAAAATATATAAAATAAATAAATAAATTTAATAAATTTTTTTTTCTTTTAGAAAATAATATTTTTTATTTTATTTATAACTAGCAGAACTTCGGCGCATTGCTGCCTTCACGTGCGTCTCGCTCTTTGTATGTTTTAGCAGCTCTGCGCTCTGTCTAC
Organism: Cacoxenus indagator; assembly: GCA_035041755.1. Lineage (NCBI taxonomy): Eukaryota > Metazoa > Arthropoda > Insecta > Diptera > Drosophilidae > Cacoxenus > Cacoxenus indagator. The sequence goes on from JAWNKX010000706.1 coordinate 156,697, forward strand.
TGCTGCGATTTTCTCGTCGATCTTCACTTTTTGAATTTTTTTTTCAATTCCAATTATTTCAAATATTCGAACATTTCAACTTTGTACAGTTTGGGCAGCAGTGCCGGGAAACTCAATTCTGAGATGCAGCTTGGTTTTTGTGTTTTATTTGTATCTGTACAGTTTGAGAAGCATCTGAAATTTAGTTGGCCTTAATATTTAGTGAATTCGACTATTTTTTCGCACCAAACTTTACAGTAACCATCTAAAGGCTATTCTAGAGGTTCCCTGAAAATTTCATCAAAAATGGGTACAGGTGTTTCGGCGTCCATAACGGACAAATAAAAGAAACATACTTCCATTTTCATATATATAGATTCTTTATTAAACCTAATACCATTAATATCACTCGTTCAAAGCAATGGTCTTGAACAAAATGGTCAAATCCACAGCGTTATGGTTAGTTTGTTATGCGAGGGCTTGGGAACTGTTTAGCTCACGGCATCAAGTGCCGTTATATTTTAATCAATATCAATGCTTACTAAAGAAGCGTTTTCCTAATAATTGAATGAACGTCAGTACTAAAGTAGTGCAATCCCAGTGTTAGAAGATATTTTAGAGTTTCCGTTGAATATTCCTTTAAGACTCTTTAAGCCTTTCTCAATCGCCATAACTAACGAGCGTAATTTCAGTTCTTATTAATAAACGTAGATTATATGGTGTGTGCGTATAGCATGAACTAATATATTGATCGCAGGTAATAATAGTTCGAAGTCTGACGTATGACCATGAACAGTTTTCATGACAATAATGTACATATGAACAGTTCACCACATAGCGTATTCTAACATATCGAATCATTTTACATCATCATTATACATTTTAATTACAAACTTTAATTATCAGAATTATTTTTGCTTGCCTCACTTTTAATTAGTTTCAGCGGTTTTGTTCTGGGCCATTAATGTTTTTTATTATTAACTTGTTAAGAAAATTAGAAAAAAATAATTTAAAAAACAAAAAGTTAAAAAACTTCAATCAACTCACTCCCATTCACACTTTGCGGACTTGGGTGAGTTGCACTTGAAGCAAATACAAAGATTCTTCCACAATTGCAGTTCCACTTATGCCGACACACTCAAATACAAAAAATAAAAACAATTAAAATTCACACGCGAACTCGTTCAACAAAAACGGCAAACTGAATCGAAAAGCCAAAAAGAAGTCGAAATGCGCCAAAATTCCGAGTGGCTTCAAAAGCAACGCTCAAAAATAATTCGAACAACGCGAAAAAAAATTTAAAAAAAAAAGAATTATAGCCCATAAGGTAAAAAAAAAAATATTTCAAAGAGCGACCAAATATTGCGACTGCGCGCCCCGTGTGCTTAGACCCCAGACGAACGTAAACTCAATTCAGGCGCCAAGCGCGGAACGAGCTGATCTGAACGGACCTGACCGGTCGCGAGCGAACGTGAGCAGGTCTGAGCAGCGTAAAATAAAAACCGAAACTGAGACGCCGCTTTGGCCACTTGGCTTCTGGGCGCTGTGTAGCGGTCGGCCGTATGTTCGACGCATGTGCATATGTACATGCGGTCGTGCAGTACAATTTTCATTGGAATAAGCGACACAAACTGCAAGTGAAGTTGATGAATTGAGCTCAGCCAAAACGAGTAGAGTTTGTTGCACAAAACATGGGTTTTTTGTTGTTGTTGTTGCTTTTGTATTTGCTTATGTCTCGTTGCATTGCATAATCGGCATACGTTAAAAACTTTAACTTGAAAACCGAAGAAAAAAAAAAACAGAAAAAAAATAATAGAAAAATAACATAACCACACACACACACACACACACACACACACTGAGGGACACCACTGTGACCCAGTCTCAGTCACAATTCCAGTCAGCCGCATTTAATCGACGATTGTCGACCAGCGGCCGACCATTTTCAACACGAACCGCTGAACACCGGCTGCGTTGACCAATTGACATGCTTCAATGATACTCGGTGCGACGGCGGCATTCAGATATGTGTATATTAGTAAGATATACAATACAAGATGCGAGATACAGTGTAGCGTACTAAGCACTCATCAAAAAATCAATGTTGTTGTTGTTAAGAGCTTGAGCATAGAGCTCATCGATCAAGCAAACGATGCATCGCTGTTTAAAGTGATTGCTGCAATTTGCGGTTGCCTAGCGATTTTCATGTGATTCTCGAGCGTTTTACGGGCGGTTTTCGTGTTGCGCTACCTGTTTGGCACTACAACTTACTTGCCTTGACATTTATCTTTCCATTGATATTTTTTATGAACTTCACCTGTTCATCTCTTCTCTCTTTACTGCGTATTTTATTTTTTTATTGTTATATTTAGCTCGAGGGCATGGATCGACTTGGCTTGTATTAATTTAATTCCATTTCATTTAGTGGCCAACACAACTTTGCCTGTTAATGAATGGTTTGCTCTACAGTGACGTTTCTCATAGCAAAAAAGCGACTGCAGAAATTAATAATAATATGACCATAACTGCAAAAGTTTTTCATCATTTCAGTGACAGAAATAGAAACTTTGCTAGATTTTTGGACCAGAATTTTTTCCACAAATTATAGTTTGTCAAGGTGGCATTCTAAGAAATCGAATTTAATCTAATCTGAATTTTGTAGCTAACCCCGAAGGTTCACATCTCTTGTGTCGATCCACTAGGTGACACTTTGAAAAAAGTTGTATTCTTTCGTAATAAGCGTTTTCTTCTACTACTTATATATTAGCATGCCTTCCGCTACATTACAGAACTAAGAACTATAGATGTTTTTATCGAACTATTCAACTTGAATCTTTTATAGTTAAGACGACTGCCTGAATTTTAATTGTGAGAACTTATATAACGAAGCACTCAACAACCCAAATTCATCTCTTCTCCTTCTTACGTAGCACCGTTTTACTACTAAATACTTATAGTTCAACTGTTGTTCAGAGGCTATTTATGTACTATCCTATCTACTTCGGTTTTATCGCTTCAACCTTTACTGCGGGCTATAGGCTACAGTTCTACAACATTTCTTATAGAATACTAATGGACACGGTAGGCAGATGTTGTCCTGCCGCAGAAAGTTAAGTAATATGCGTGCCAAACATGGATTTTCCGGATTCAGTCAACACTAATTCTCTTCTCTTGCAAAGTTTGGGTGGTAATAAATTACGAAGCAAAGTAATTGGGTGAACCAACTTTGAAGTGTAGATTATGTTGTGGTAGTCCAGCAAATCGAGTGAATTTAACAATTCAGTGTGTGATTTATAACTTCTTTTATATCTGTCACCGTGTCGACCGACTTCAATGACATCAACTCTTCCCATAAAATTGAAAAAAATAAATAAATAAATTTAATTAATAAATAAAAATACTTAAATGAAATAAAAGTAATTAGAATTATGTGTCAAAATTGCTCGATAAAAAAGAAATAAAATAATATATATTTATAGGTATATGTATTTATATATAAATCGGCCAGATTTCTCATAACAGCCACACCTACTGGATTCTATGCTTCAAGGTGAAACCAAACGCAGACATTTCCAAATTTTTGTTGAAATTGGTTGGATGGTTTCGGAGATTAGCTTAAACAAACATAGTGACGCGTGATTTCTATACATAAAGAAGATCTAGCTAGATCTGGCTGAGTATAGCTTAGAACGTCTCGCAATATATGCATCATTTATTTTAAATGTGAAAAAGTGCACTTATACCACTTTATAAATACAGTTATTTAGCATAAACGATTTCAACTACACGTCAAACTCGAATCCTTAAATTTGCACACTTTTGCGCTCCATATAAATGAAGTACTTGTATATTGAATGATTATAAATTCCTTTGGCTAACTTAGAGCTGTAAGTATACCAACAGATTAGTCATTAGTCATAGATGAGATCCAAATGAAATGGGTGCAATCAACAACCAGAGTATTACTGGGTGCGTCAAAGTTAGTTTGGCTTAGTGAAACTTATAAAGAAATATAAATAAATAAATGCAAGAAATTAAAAAAGAAAAAATTGCTCTAAAAAATATTAAATTACAATATCAACAAAGAAAACCTTCAATTGCTTGCGTTATTACAACATAGCTCCAATTGAAGGGTTCTGTCAAACGAGTTGAAGTAGCACAAGCAAGCGGTTTTTAGACGCTTTTACAGACTTTGTTGTTTCATTTTGTGTACATTAACTAGGAAAAAAAGAAAATAATAATAATGAATGTATATAAAATATATATTTGTAACGCGAACAGAAGTGCTATTAAACAATAAATTTATATGATATGAAAAGTGTTCAAATGAAAGCATTTTGAAAATTCAAAGAGTAATTTCCTTTAATTGGCAATGCTGGAAAATTCCACAGATTTTTATGCCGTCTGAGCGCAAACATTTATATGTCAATTAAGGTTTAATACCGTTATTGTTGTTATTGCCGATTTTATTTTGTTTATTTGCTTTTTTTTATACGTTGGAAAATCACTTGTTTAAAAAATTTGTCACAAAATTTTTTGTTGCGTAAATTGTTTACACAAAATGAGTGTCGAAAGTAATCACGAAACATGCGATAAAAATTTATAAAAATGTGGCAAAATACACAAGCCAGGCACAAATTGAAATAAACGAAATAAGCTGAAAATAATGAATCATTTAAAAACAAAATTAATCTAATGAAACTACAGTAAACGAGAAAAGGACACTCTTACCAAAAAGTCGAAGGAAATGCACAAAAGCAAAAACACTTGTATAGGCGGTGATGACTAGTCACGGTAGGTTTGCATTGCAAAACAGTTTTAATGCTGCCTCTAATGCAGTAGAGCTCACTTGATGGAACCAGCAAGAACTTACTTCATTATCTAGGGAATGATAAATAAATTGTCGACGTCGCTGACCAAGCTTTGAGTTTAACGATATAATGCATCACACAAAACACTGAGATCTAAATTAAATAAAATAAATATAAAAAAAAATCTAGCCGAGTACGTGGAGAGTGTTCCGTGCATTGAATATGTTACCAAATATATTTTCTTTTTTCTTTGTACTCTATTGAAAACTCATTTAACGAAACCGAAGGAAATATTCAATCGAATTCACTCACTTCCTTTTTGACTTAAACTTTTTGAGTGACTTCGTTTATTCTGAGTGACGACAACAAATTTTACATTTCTTAATATGATTTACCACCTTATGCTCATACCATAGACTTCTTGTAGGTTTTTTCGATATCTATAAGTAAAGAAATGTTTCATGTATTAACGATTGAGGCTCATTAGTTTCGGTGATCACTTTAAAACGGATTATTTTAAAAAGGCCTGCATGGGTGTGGAATCATCTGTTAAAACAATTAAAGCTGGGGTACCACAAGGAAGCGTACTGGGTCTTACGCTCTACACGATTTTCACCAGCGATATGCCCACAGCTTCTATTTCTATGGACGACCCGAAGGACTTTATGATCGCTGCTTTTGCTGACGATACTGCTATCCTGGCGAAGGACAACTGTATGTACAATGCTACCGATGTTCTTCAGCTGTAACTTCGCGATTTTTAGCTTTGGGCAAATCGCTACAACATTGGAATCAACTTGGAAAAACGCGTCTGTGTGACCCATTCACTGCGCAGGGATGACTGTCCAGGAGTCTATCTTCAGGGACAGTTGCATAAATATCTGGTTGTCTATCTTGACAGACGGCTAACTTTCAGGACTCATATCAACAGGATGGTAAAATCTGTTAGCGGCAGGATTGCCAAACTGGGCTGACTACTAAACGGCAGAAACAAGCTGTCGGTACAGAACAAGATCTGCATTTACAAGGCAATAAGTGCACCTGCCTGGCGCTATGGAATGCAAGCCAATGACACTGCTGCTACGACGCACCTTGCTAAGATCAGAGTCCTTCAAGCCAAGGTTCTCCGAAAACTCTCTGGCGCCCCTTGGTATATGCGAACAGAGAACCTTGAAAGGGATTTAAATGTTCCCAAAATTGGGGATATCCTCAACCAACAAGCTGCGGCGTATTTAGAGAAGCTCAAACATCATTCAAATCGTCTGGCTAAATGTCTTCTCAGGAAGCGTAGCAGGAGAAGGCTCCGGAGACTGTATCGACCTTGCGGAGAGAACTTTGTAAATTTGTTAACCAATGAATCGATCACCAATCCAACTTAGTCAAGTTCACTCTTCACTAAGTTGTAATTATTTTCTTCGTTTCCTTTAAGTTTTATTTATGTAATAATAAGAGTAAAATTAAATAAAAACATTATTGTTTAAGAATATAAACAAATACATTTAAGACCCTTCCAACAAGCCCTTTCATTTGAGATATCACACAACCTAATCGGTCGAGTAGATTCTGAGCAAATTTGCTGTACAAGTGAGACAGACACACGATTGATCCTATAATGGTTCCTTTTTTCACTCAAACTTACGGAACCCTAAAAATGAAATACTTTCATTACTTTGTGTTTAATGTCAAAGTACTAAGAGCGTTTCACTGCAATAGTCGCTTACGACAGCGATGCGGTCACCGAGGGAGAGCAGCATGAAATGACAATTCAACCACCGTTGAAAAGAGCACGGCGTGCTGAGCCGTTAGACGATGATACTTTCTCACTGGAGGATCTGCCACTTCCGCGCACAATAATTGTGTTATATCGAAACTGAACTATGCCTATCATAATCTCATACGTTGTGCTTCGCGGCGTCTGAACATGGTGTAAAACGACTATATAATGCACACATTCTGCGCGAACATGTATAAGAGGTGCCTACTCGATGATGACTCGAAATCAATGCACTTCATACACGTGGTAAGTAGTCTAGATTAGAAGTTATTTCAACTTGCTGCAGCTTCTCATAACGCTGTACAATTACAGGTTCTCGATAGTGGCACTAACTACCACATCCAGGCAGATTACGAATCCACATTCTGCACTGGTCTCAGCTCGTTTTACAATTCGCTAGGCAACGTCGACCGCCATTATTACACAGTAAACGAAATTTGTAAGTTTCTAATGAACGTCTACAACACGGCTGAGGCTGAAGCGTTCCAAAATGATGAAATCGCCAATGATGAGACTAGTGTACACGCTGACCCTCGTGACAATGTTGCGGGTAAGGCAAGTTAAAAATACGCGGACTGGTTCACCAGAAAAAAATAAATTTTGTCGACTTTTCAGAACTCAAACACCTTCCGCATAATCAAAACGAAAAAGGAACAGTACAAATTTTTTTTTCAAGTGCGAGATTCGGAGTATTATTCTTAACTTAACATGGAGCGAACGCACAAATCGCACTACGCACAAAAAACGCAAACGGGCTGCTAAGCATGCTCTGTGGAATAGGGCACTTCGATTTGATGGAAAATCCATTGAAGTGATTTTAGAGTAATATTAATTTGGTGCCCTCCAATAATACACACATATACCTTCTATAATTCATGCTAGGAACATGCTTGAAGTAGATGTTGGGTGTAATGTATGCGGCATCGCTCAAAGTCCGCTGGAATGTCTTACTTTTGATTTTAGGGTGTGCTCAAACGACAGAATTCTGAAACTGTTCCACACGGTGTTGGAGTTAAACACACCGCTGGTTACTCTTCCGGAGCTTGGTGTCACCAAAAGCGACTAAACATCAATCTGAAGATCAAGAGCTCCACAATTATGGTGTGTTTTCCTAATGACACGATCGAACTAGATATTGGCCCAGGCAGCATGGGCGATGAGTAATATGAGGCAACGACGTGCTTTGGAGCGGAATTAATTTTGTAGTTCGAAGGAGTTGAATTTTTGATCAATAATTGCAACCGAATTTCATACTCGGCTTTACGCTACTCCGCAATGAGGAAGTTGTCAGTCATACTAAGAACTTTCTAAAATTTGTAGTTTCGTTCTCTTACATGTTCGGAAACTACGTACATTTTCTTATATATAACGTCACTCGGAAGATATTACGAAGGACTTAATATTGACTTTCGATATAAGAACGCATATATATAAAGTAATAATAATAATAATATTAATTAATAATAATAATAATTTATAATAACAATAATAATAAAATGAACAATAATATATTTAAAGTTTATAGCGAAACTTCGGCGTGATTGCTAGAATTGCTTTGCGAAAAATTTTGATATAAAAAAAAGGAAACTTGGAAAAGCCAATTTTTCCATCCACATTGGCGATGCTCTCGTTTTTGTTGTTGTTTTGGCTGTTGTTGACTTACAAAAAGGTTGGTAAATATATACAAGTTTGTTTTGATGTTCACCGTGAACAAGTTGTACTTCTCCTCAGGCCGTAGCATTTCCTTGTCAACGACTTCCAGTGCATATCGAATAGACAATTCCATCTTGTGAGTGCCCTGGCATCCAACAACAAGAGTGTCCTTTAAAATCTCATTATTTTATTTTATTTTATTTTTTATTATTTTATTTCCTTCTTCACTGTTATATATAGCATAGGGACGCTGAAAGCCTATAGATTTTTTAAATATTTAAGATTTGTATTGCAAATCCCTAATTTCCGGGGTTTTTGCTTTGAAAAATGATGTTCAGCACTGATTTTGTAGCGTGAAGACAGAGTCTGTAATAATGTTGCACATCTTCCAATCAAATATTTCTGTAGAGTAATAATTCCATCTTTACGTCCCAGATTTTTTGCATGAAAAAATCTTCTTGCCGTGTTTTCCGTGTTGGACGGTCGTCCAACTACCCCCAGTTCATAGTTTGTCCACAAATAGTCCCAGGGTTTTATAAACTTCCATTATAATTTTGTGTTTCCTTATCATAAAAGCAACTTCTCCGTCTTTGAATCTGATTTGCCACTTTTTTGAATCCAGTATATATAAAACATAAAACATAGATATTCAAAAAATCGGATATATAAATGAAGCGGTGATAAACCAAGTTCAGACTTCTATATTAAGGTATTTTTCCAGATTATTCATTTCTGTTGGTTTTTCTTTGAATATGTAACACTTAGCCACAAGTAGAACATATATTATATATTTCAAATGAAGATGTGACCTTTGTGTTCTAAATGCATTTGTTGTTCAAGGTATTTGGCCACTATTTATTAGAGTTATAGATTAGCTCCACAGGCCAGTCGGGCACAATGATAAAAACGATTGTGCAAATGTCCCCAATTCAGATGCTATTTTTAGAAATTGAGGTTACAATGAACCGTAAAAATGTTTGCAGTGGCAACGTTATTCATATTATAGGAGGTATAGCGACTTATTTCATTACTACTTTAATTTTGACTTTCATTTTTTTGGCCTCTTCCATAGGCCATGCATTGGAATCGTTTCAAACGATCATTATTATTTAGCTTAGTATACATGAATAATGATAAAAACAACATCAGCTTGGAATTTCTCGGTTAATGGCCTCAAAGTATGCTGCTCTTTATGTTATTTGATTACGAACACAACGTGCGAGGAAGCAGTCGCACAATTTGTCCAGTGCAGCCGCAATGTATGCAACAGCAAAAGCAAGAAGTGTGTCTCCACTTGGGTTTCGCCTTTGGCTGCTGCCGCTGCTGTTGGTCAGCTACGAATTTCTGCATAAATTTTGAGCACAAACGCAAAATAATTGCGAATTTTTGCCAAAATCGCTTTTAATAAATATTTTAGTAACTTTGGCAATTCTATTAAATTTTCATTGCTCGCAATCAGAGCAGACAGAGAACTTGAGATTGGCGAGTGAGTGTGGTGGAGTGCGCAATTTATTTATTTCTTTGCATGTGTATGAAATCGCTTTAATTTACATGTGTATAGCAACTTTTTAGGCGCAATTAAATGTAAATTTTGTAATACGTTCTGTACTACAAAATGAAAAATACTTATATTTTTGCTACTATTGTATTTTAGTTGAGTCTATAAATGTGTGCGTGTGCGTAAGTTTTTCTTCAACGAACTGGATTTACATTGTACTTGTTGTTTTTGTCGTAGTCAGAGGCAAAAGTTGTTGAATTCACAAACTTACACATACTCACACACTCATCTAGGCAGTCCGTCAGTCATTCATTTCTTCATTTTGTGAGTCGGACAGTCGGACAGTTTTTCGTGTATTTAGTTTTGCGTTTCTTTATGCTGAAATTAGAAAACCTGCAACAAAACCAACAACAAAATTAGAAATGTTACAAAGTACGAAATGAATGCATACAATTTTAAGTGTGAAAAAAACAAGCAGAATTTCTTGCAATTTTTCATTTCCTCACTGAATTTGAAATTCACACGAAAAGTTGTAACTGACGCGTTTTTCGGCTTATTTTATTACCAACGAATGAGTTGATTACAACACGTTGTATGCCGCTCCAAGTGACAACTGCAAATTGTGTGCACTTGATTTCTGCATAGCAATAAATTAGTACTGGTTAGCTTTAAACTAGGAAAACATTTGCTATCGCATTCCAAGCACGTATTGTAAATTCTAAGTGCAATGAAAACACTTCACATCAAGAAAAAGTTCGAACGCTTAAATGAATTTTTATAGCTTTAAAATTTTGTGGAGGTATCACTGTCCTTAATAGCTGCTTGGCAGCTTCTTTCATTTTCAGAATTTGGCTCAACACATATGGTTCCTAAATGAGGCAACGTACGTCAATAGCCAAGTAACACTCAATAAGTCACCCAATCATAACTAAACGGTTTTCGATAAAATTTTTTTTAGTGAATTCATCGATTATTCAGAGTGGCGTCTACAAATTTTACACATCTTACTATGATTTACCACTGTACGTTCAGATAGTAGACTGCCTGTTTCTTGTTTCTTTTTTTCCATTTTACGCTCAGTAGTTTCGGTGATTTATTGTAAAAGTATAGTTGTAAAAGTTTATTGTAAAAGTATAAAAAATATATATTTGATACCCTTGCAATAAGACCTTTCATTTGATATATGACACAACCCACTCAGACCAGTAGATTCGGAGCAACTCGGTTGTAAAATTCAGACAGGCAGAAATACGGGTGATCCTACAACGGATTTTTCATTTTTCACTCAACCGGAGGATGTGCAATAATGTGCAAAATTATTGCAGGCTCTGTCTTTACGCTACAAAATCAGTGCTGAACAATTTGGAAAATATGCGCCGGGTATTGCTAAAAATCTCACTGAGATGTATCCCTTCTCTCCAGAATATTTTGATTCATTGAATGGCAAACTATCTCAGCAAGTACGGAAGCAAAAAACAAAGACATAGAGAAATTTCGACTGCCTCATATCAGGAAAAAATTACGAATAGCACCCGAAACAGACTTAATTCACAGATTGCTTTTAAGTTCCGATCCTTTTATTACGGGGCAGAGAAAGTTACCTTGTAAACGAAAGTCTAATTTGATGAAAGTTGTATTTTATTCGATAGAACCTTATTTTGTATAGTGAATAAATTATCCACCAAGTTAAACTTTTAAGAAATCATTTTTCAAAGCAAAAACCCCGGAAATTAGGGATTTGCAATACAAATCTTAAATATTTAAAAAATCTATAGGCTTTCAGCGTCCCTATGCTATATATAACAGTGAAGAAGGAAATAAAATAATAATAAATAAAATAGTTAGAATATTATATATTCTAGTAATACAAATTTACCAAAATCAACATAAGTTCCAAAATAGAGCGAGTTTTAATTATAAAATGTTTTGTAATCTTAGGAGACCAGGCTTGACTCACTGTAAATCAATTGTTGTTGTAAGCTTTTGTTTAACCAGAACATAATGCGAAATCTAATGAGATTTTAAAGGACACTCTTGTTGCTGAATGCCAGGGCACTCACAAGATGGTATTGTCTATCCGATGTGCACTGGAAGTCGTTGACAAGGAAATACTACGGCCTGAGGAGAAGTACAACTTGTTCACGGTGAACATCAAAACAAACTTGTATATATTTACCAACCTTTTTGTAAGTCAACAACAGTCAAAAGAACAACAAAAACGAGAGCGTCGCCAATATGGATGGAAAATTTGACTTTTCCACTTTTTTTTCAAAATTTCTTGCAAAGCAATTCTAGCAATCACCCTGAAGTTTCGCTGTAAACTTTAAATATTCTAACTCAGCTAAAAAGAACCAAGGTCCACAAACCGCTAACCACTGACAAAGCCATGCACACACAGGCTGACCGAGCCGCTTTGACAAAGGCAACAATGAAAATAAAATTGTATTGCCTACTAAAAATCCTTCGCCAAACTCAACTCAATTCGCGCTTCCATCTTTTCTGTAGCTAACTATTGCCCTCACCCTCGCTCTTATCCTCTGAGGCAACTGGCTTGCGTGCCACATAGCACAAAAACTGAAGGGGCATAAAAAATAGTTTCTTTCACTTTTTCATGATTTTGTCCATTGTTCAAATTATTATTATTAAAAAAAGGTATGAAAATAAAAAAGACAAGCAGCAATGGCAAAAATATGTTCAAAAAAAAAAAAAAGAAACAAAAAAAGGACGATAGTGGCAAAATAGCAGAGCATAGCAAAATTCCGCAGGAAATGTTATCGACAACGTTCCGGGGCATAAGTAAAATTTAATTTCACGCTTTGCAGTTTTGCGGCATCAAAAATTTTCTTCTAATAAACTAGGGGCATAGAAGAGATATGCAGGCCGGCAGGCAGGCAAATTAATATGTCAGAAGTGGTCAGCGACCAATATGAATGACATGAATAATACGAATTGTCTGTATCTTAAAGCACAGCCAAATGCAAAAAGAAAAAAAAATTTTAAAATTTTGTGTGCTTTTTGGCGTTCTTAAATTTCATCCGATGACGACTTTTCACATTGACTCAATCTGTGTTCTACTAGAGCTGCAATAGCCAAAGTTTTTATTGAAATGAATTAACGAAGGGTTTAAAGTATTCGCGGTATGTGTTTGTCATATAGTAGAGTGTAATGATATGATATGTGTGATGTATGCGACTACTGTGATGTATGATACTTTTAGCCATAGATGCTCGGTAAAAGTAACCATCTGCTGTTTATGACGCGAGACTTATAGCCGCTACACGCTATGCTGACAAAATTTTACCAACTCAATTTCCGAATTGCTTTCGTATTCCGCAGACCTGGAACGACGCAGAATGCTAGGAGTTAGGGTGGCGAGACGGCTGACAAGATCGCACCCTGCCGACCAACGTAATAGATCCTTTTAATACACAATACTATATCCCCACTTTTTATTTAAGTTGTTTTGTTAATTTTTGTATATACAATTTAATTGAAGTTGTTCTAATAACAGAACTGGCTACCAGCTGCGGTCGTACTTCTAGCTGCCAAGCTTTTTCGACTGCTGTATTTCTGCACTCTTAAGAAGAAGCAGAGCTTGCGTATGTTGAAGCGATTACTATATTGCGCTGATGACAATTGAGTTAACAGAATTTTTATGTTAGAAATTTGAAGAATTAAGGAAGGAATGTAATAGAGAGAGAGAGGGAGAGAGAGAGATAGAGATAGAATAATGACTGAAAAAGGTGTGTGAAAAGTATGAGCGGGGTATGTGAGTGAAATTGTTAATTATTAAGTCCATGGGGCCTAGCTCCAACAAAGATATTTACATCAAATTCAGAGCTTATAGTAATAACGAACGCCTATTTTGAATCCAAATATAAATCGCACTACAATATTTAGAGAATGAATCACTCTTGGAGGACACCAAATATTAGGTGATGATAACTATATATAATACTCGCATTGAAAGGTGACATTTCAAACGGCATTTTTTGTGCATATAGTTGTGTAAACATGCCAAAAAATTTGTGCAGTTTACGGTGAGGATACTCTTAGTAAATGTGGAACACAGGAAAAGGAAACCAGAGGAAACGCGACCAGATTTGGCCAACAAAAAATTTTTGTTCACAAATTTAAAAATGGAGATTTTTTGTCATTTAGCCCTGCAGATCATCCAGGGCTTGCAGTTGCGGTATGTGTTTCTTTATTTAAAGTCTGGTCCCACTTTACTTCATTTAGATTTGTTCACACTTATAAATCTCGTGACTTAGGTCACTGCCTTCTCAACGCACAATGCCGTCAGCTTCCCTCCATTTAAAAGCTGACGGCTGTTTTCTGTCACTCTATAGTTAACATTTGGTCCACAACACGTGAACTCATAATTTCAAATCTGTTAAGCTTCCTTAACCTCTATCTTACACTATGTTACAAGAAATGACTTAACACCAGATGTACTGGAAGTTTCTCTTCGCTTTTCCCAACAAAAGTCGCTAGCCATAAGTGTGGAATAATAAGACTTGATATATGCCTAAGTGAGAGATAATTTAATTTGGTTTACATGTTCTTTGGATCTACCGCAATTAGCATTCTTTCTACTTGTTTCTTTCTTGTTAGATATTCGTTTTCGTCCATAGAACCCAGAACAGCCTCTCTATAATAGTCCTTAGAACATGACTTGCCTTACTGATTTCTTTACAGTTTAAATTCAAATAATTCAAGATATTCTCTCACGTCACTTTGCTGTAATCATGCAAAGGCATTAAGCAGTGTACTACGACAAATATTATAAGTCAAATGTCAAAAAATAAATAAAAAGTTAAAATAAAATTCTCTCTCCCATTGATAAATTTGGAAAAAATCGAAACAAAAGAGAACAACAAATATTGTGAATATATTTCTGATGGCTTTCTTCGGCGTATATTGCAGCGACAACATGCGCGGCACCTGTGAAATAATCTTACTCGCGTGCGTGCTGACGCTCATTATGATTTTCTCGGTGAAGGTGACATGCCAGCTGCGAATGGCAATGATATACGTTGGTGCGGGTGCAATTGTCTTAGTCTGTTTGCCATTCATGGTATTTAGACCACGCGATTATCGCAATGCACTGTGAGTAAAACGATTAACAAACAAATAGAGAGGGTCCAATTTAATGGCACATAAATGGGTCCGCAGATTGCCCGCGTGGGGTCTCCGACAGTTGTGCAAACTGTTGGGCATTACAATGATGGTCAGAGGCCTGGAGCATGTGCATACTGATCGTGGTGGCGTTGTGCTCATGAACCATCAAAGTGCGCTTGATTTGTGTGGTGAGTTCAATTGGCTACACTTTGTACATTAGTAGTTTCGCAAAATGTAATTTTCAGTACTCGCATACCTCTGGCCGGTGATTGGACGCGCCACTGTCGTCTCAAAAAAAGAGATTCTCTACATGCCCTTCTTCGGCGTTGGCGCCTGGCTTTGGGGTACTTTGTACATTAATCGAGCGCGGCCAGCCGATTCAATCAACTTGCTAAGGAAGGAATCCGCTGCCATTAAGGAACGCAACTGCAAACTTCTGATCTTCCCGGAGGGCACACGCAATTCCAAAGAAACACTGCTGCCGTTCAAAAAAGGTTCCTTCCACATTGCACTACAGAACAAGTGCACCATACAGCCAGTAGTTATATCGAAGTTTTGCTTCTTGTATGAGAATAAGAACACATTCCGGCCGGGTCATGCACTAATTCAAATTCTGCCCGAGATCTCAACCGAAAATTACAGTGTTGAGAACATAAACCAGCTAATCGAGTATTGCCGCAACGTCATGCAAACGGAATACACAAAGCTCAGTGCAGAGTGCAAAGCACTCAATGCCAAGAAGCAGGCCTAAATGTTGTGTACCCTGGTTACAGCCACATATATTTTTTAAATTTAATTGTTCTTATATGACGTGGAAATTATGTTTATTTTATTCTTATATTTTTTACACCACAATGAAAGAAAGAAGCAAAAACAAAGTGAACCGAGAACCAAGAATTTTCAACTTATTCTAGTATTAAGCGCATTACATTATTTAAAAAAAAAAATAATATTTTAAATTTAGAAACA
The DNA here is from genome assembly GCA_035041755.1 of Cacoxenus indagator. NCBI lineage: Eukaryota > Metazoa > Arthropoda > Insecta > Diptera > Drosophilidae > Cacoxenus > Cacoxenus indagator. The sequence continues at coordinate 172,502 of JAWNKX010000706.1, forward strand.
AGTGGAAGGAATGCACTGAAATGTTATGTTGTTCGGAAAGTAATTTCGGGTTTAATTGTCTTTTTTCGCACCCAAATTCGGACTTAAGCAGCATAATCATTATATGTTTTGACAGCTGATATATAAACGCTTGTGCGCATCCAACTTCAGTCCAATTGATTCCACGTTGGTGCCCGTTTAAATATGGAGACCAAAGAGTAAATTCGTCATATTTTACTTTTTCAGTATAGAAAAGGTAAAAATGATGTTTAAGCCAGAGAGATATAAACCGATGTCTTTGGAGATACGGCATTTCAATCCTGAAATTTAGATGTCGAAGATGCACCACTCGCTTTTTAAATGTAGCAATTTAAATTTTCGGAAGTTACTTTTCCACCAACTTATTATGAAACGACGATCAATGCGACTTTTACACGATATTTACATTGACTTTAATCAAAGTTTCTGTTTCTTACTTCCGTTACCATAAGCCTATTTTATCCGTTTTAGCCAGCGATCGAAAATAACAGTTATGGGGTCGATTTTTAAATAAAAAAATCATTATGATCTAATCGTCGTACATATATAAGATGCGTATCAAAATAATTGCTTATTCAACGAGCTATTCAAATAGCGCATAAATTTATATTTTCAATTTATTGGTATAAAAATTATAGACAATAATTATTTTCAATTTTTATTTTAAAAAATTAAAAAAACTAAAAATTACTTTCAAATTTTTATTTTCAAAATCAAAAAATAAAATTGTTTTGTGATTTTTATCTAATTAATCATAAAAATGAAAATCAATACATGTATTGCTAATTTGAAATGAAAAGCGAATTTACTTATAATTGCAACGGAAATAGAGACAATTTTGCTTATGATTCAGGGTAAAGAATCCCAGTACTGTCGTGCTGTGTTTCTTTACCCGTGTCGTCATCGTCTCTCTCAGTGTTTGCGAACACCCCGAACAGTCAACCATTGAATACTGTTGAGCCCAGAATTGAAAGTACGTGCGAACTTCCCAGCAACTATTTAAATTCCATTGATGGGGCTTCTGACAAGGAGGAAGACGAAAATTGCAATGATGATGCCATAAAGGCTATTGCTGAAATAGGAGCTTATGACCCAAAACCAATTGATGTAAACATGGACATAATGAAATATTGGAAGGAGAAAAAATTTGTGTAACCCCACTATTTGCAATTGGCAAAAGTTGTGCATAGTGTTCCGCCAACGCAAGTTAGTGTCGATAGGGCATTTTCCGCATTAAAACTTGTTTTGACGGACTTCAGATATAATCTTAACGCAGACAGCGTTAAACAAATACTTTTTATAAAATTAAATCTGATGAAACACCTAACAAAATATATAATCATGTGAAATTAACATTGCATATATTGATTTTTATTTTCAAGATTAATTAGAAAAAATCACAAAATAATTTATATTTTTTGATTTTAAATAAACTGTTATTGCTTCAACTTACAGTTTTGATGTGAACACCTTTGGTTTCCGTAGGGTCTATATATATATAAATAGGCCAAGACATTTATTTTACGCCTAAACTATATAACCGATTTTGATGAAATATGCACCATTCGACAGGTTTTCATTTGCAGGTTGTCACAATATACATTTTAATAAACTTAGGTAGTGTAGGCGTAAAACTAGTTAAAAATTGTGGCACACACACAACTAAAATAGAGTCTCATACGCACAAAGCCTTTAAACTGTGTAATGTGGATGACGGAGTTGGTCGGTGCTGCTGAGTGGGCGTAGTGGAGAATAGGCGCAAATCGCGTGTGTCAAAAATAAATTAAATTAAATTAAATATTAAAAATACAACTTAATTTATCTAAATATATTTTTAGGACATAAAATTCAAGGAAGTTTTTCAAAGACAACCACCAGATCAGTATTTGCTACTGCACGTAGTAGCCAGAGGCGTTATTATTTTTTCAAAACGTAGTCTTTTTACACGGTTTCTCTTTCTTGTTTTTCTTTTTTGTTGTTTATTTGATGCTTCACTGCTTTCACTGCTTACAATTCGTAGTTGGTTCAACGCGTTTGTCTCCTTTATAGTTATTTTTGGTTGGAAACGTTGTAAGTCACAATCACTTCAATGTGTAGCTGGCATAACTAGCCAGTGCATGTTACGGCGGATTATTGTTTTTGCTCGTAATTTTTGTTCGTAATTAAGGTTTTGTAAAATAGATGCAGAGGAAGTTTTCTAATAGTCTTGGTCTTTCTTAGTTTTTTTTTCGTATATAATTTATCTTGCTAAAGATAAAAATAAAAGCGTGTAGTTTATTTGTTATTGCTGTTTGTATTGTGTTGCAGTATATATTTTGCTTTGTCCAGAACAAAATTCATATTTGGATTGCCCAGAATTTTTCGGAGGTTTTTCAGTGTTGGTGTTTGTATTTGCGCAGAGGCGCTATAGCCAATGAAGTTCTAGTGAGGTGCGATTATTGCTAGTTGAAAACTTTAACCAATACCCCGCCATGGGGACGTGAAATACTGTCCACTAAGGCAGTACGACATGATTTCGATACTTATTTTGTATTATTATTTTATTTTATTTATTTTTTGTTTTCTCAAACCAATTTCCAATGTCCAATTAATACTAATATAATCAAAAAATGAAAACAATTTTACCTGCTCTTATTCAGCTAGATTGATTCCCATGTGGTTGTCGTGGTCCTAAAAAATAATCAAGTGACGGTTGCTTTCTCCTTTGTTTGTAAAAAATGTCTGCTTTACAGAGTCTATGTGTACCATATTTATGAACCAAATTAAACGTTCTGAGCTATCGAGCTGAAAACACATCTAGCATATTAATGTTGCGATTGTGTTGAAAAATAATTCCGCATAAATACAAAAACATCAAAAATATCAAAAACAATAACAACAACAGAGGACGCGAAAAGATTGTGAACGTTTGCAATTTTATTTACTAATGCCACGTCTCATTGCGGCGTTGTCATCCTGTAAATATGCTTTCATATGTGTTTCTACGTTGTTGCCGTCATTGCAACAAATTGGCGGTTAACTGCAATAGCAACAATTGCCAAACTGACACACACCCACCCACTCACACATATTATAAATAAATCGCAAGACACAAACATCAAGCGGCATTGCATTGATCGTAGGTAAAATGCTTTTTGTGTGTTTGTGTGTGTATAAAATAACAGAAATAGTATGTTTGCTAAAAAGCAAAATTTCTCAATACACTAGACTCCTGTAAGAACAATACACTTCATGCAACGTCAAATTTTATTTTTTTTTGCTTTAACAAAATACAAGATTTTCCTTGTTTCTCAAAATAGACACCGATGATCAAAGAATGTTTATGTAATTATTCATATTAATAGGAAACCGAGTAATTCAACATATGTATTTTATCTATAAATAAATAGGGCAAGGCATTCTCTTTCGCTACAGTTTATGCCTAAACTATATAACCGATGTTGATGAAATATGCACCATTCGACAGGTTTTCATTTGCAGGTTGTCACAATATACTTTTTAATAAACTTACTTAGGTAGTGTGGGCGTAAAACTAGTTAAAAATTGGTTTTACGCGTTTGTCTTTGTAAAATAGATGCAGATGCGATTATTCTAATCGGCTTGGTTTTTTCTTAGTTTTTCTCGTATATAATTTATCTTGCTAAGGCAAGTCAAAAGTTATTTTGCAGAAATTTTTTTAAAATTTGTTTTCAAAATATTTTTCATGGCGTCTAGTGTTTATGATATCAACGAAGCCATCAAAATTCTTTGCAAGGAGTTTGTTTTTACTTGTTTTTATTTATGTGCCAATTTTAATTTTTATGTATTATTGCAATTATTTCTGGTTGCGCTACTTACCAACGGTAAAATGGTTGCGCCATTAATTATATAGATTTTTTATCATAATATACTTTCAAAATTACAATGACTTATATAAATAGGTTGTTCGAAAAACGCAGCTACCAATGGGTGGGCTGCAAGTTCGCATTTTTGAACATATTGCGACTTGCATTGAAGCAAGGATCTTCAAGGATTATAAAATTATTTGGACTGAACAAATCGCTTGTTGGATATCATTTTTATATATTTTATAAAAATATATTTTTATTTGATTTTACTTCGTTTACTTATGCAATCAACTTATGCAATTTAATTTACTGCAATTATTTCCTATCGTGTTAGTTACCCGCGTTGTAAAATATTTATAACATTTCGAGCCGACTCTGACAATAATTACACAAACCAAAAAGGAAAATTTTAAGTAGAAAAAAGATTTTTTAAATAAAAAATATTCAAAAAATTAAAAATAAAATAAAAAGAGAACAACCAAATATACAAGGGGAACTTTTCCAAGGCAAACACAAACTAGCAGATAATGTTTGGGACAGTGTTACTAGTGACATGGTCAAGCATTCGATACGTGTATTGATGACTGATCAGCGCAACTCAGACGTACCTGTGGTGACTACAGATGAAGTTGCGTCCAAAGTTCGTATACTAAAAACAAAGCAATCAGTGACAGTCTTCCCAACATATCCATTAAAAATCTGCCAACTAATGTCCTGCGTTAACTCGCTACTTTATTCAACGACAGTCCTTAAATCGGCTACTTCCCGCAAGTCTGGCATGTTGCCAAAATCATCGCTATTTCTAGACCTGGTACATCTCCGAACTCAGCAGACAACTATCGCCCTTTTAACTTACTGTGTTGCTTTATCAAAGTTTTTGAAAAGATTTTAAAACAGAGACTCGGACTTCATTTATATACTCACTGGCTTCAGGCTTATGCACACATGAGGTGCATGGACCCGCTTACAGTTCCACATTCATTATTCTACCTTGAAGTATATTACAAAAAGTGGAAAATTCAACTGAACACTGAAAAGTCCAGTCTTTACCAGGAGCAGAAAGCATATTAATTTACCTAGTGTGAATCTGAGAGTTAATAACAGGGACATACCCTGCACCAATAACCTTAGATATCTGGGACTGCAAACTTACATTCAAAATTGACATTGCCAAAACCTTTGGCAAAATCAATCAACTTTGATTAAACGGAAGTCACAATTGTTCTTGCATCACAAATTGATTACATTCAAATCAATAGTTCTCCCTATTTTGCTATATGGATCAGAAGTTGCGGGAGACTCTCCCCACATACACATCAGTCGTCTGCAAAGTGCCCAAAACAAACTTCTTAAATTACTGCTTAATCTACCCTTGTACTATTCACAGTACTTCTACATGAAAAGGCCTATATGCAAACAGTGCGCTAAAAAATCGATCACTCACTATTTATAATAATCGCGATGCACTTATATAACGCACAGTGTGTTACCTCAGATATGAAATTTTCAAAACAGCTGCAATGGAAACTAAAAGATACCAAAGCGGCCAATACGAAATACCAGGTGTTCCAGGCGGTCATAGGCTATGCCGCTTAAGTATGGGGCTGCATGCCGTATGAGGATGTAGAGAGATGCCAAAGGCTTTTTATAAAGCGCATTCTCGACCTACCCAACAACACACCAAACTATGATATCCATTTGGAAATGGGACTACCGATTTTGTTATTTTATACACTGAAATCGAATTTGGAATACACATTTGGCAAAATGTTAGCTCTCCCGAACCAGAGAGTACCTAAAATTTTAGCCATACATCTACGCATTAAGGAGCAACATTACATTAAGCAGTGGGAGCTATTGGCATGGCAACATTACATACGCAAGTTGGGAACAATGTGTCAGAAATGCATGACAGAGTCAAACAATTATACAAGCTGACGCAATTGCTCCCTATATAATATAACCCCTCTTTAAGGCCAGAGTGGTAGTCTTAAGAGTCAATGATCGACCGTATCGCCAAAGTACAAGCACTCTTTGTGGAACTCTATAAACATAGTTAGTTTATATTCATATTCAAGGCCCATAGCAACAGTAGAGAAAAAGATCAGCATAGACAAGTCAATAATTGCAGCTGCGCCTGCGCTATTGCTAGGATCAGAGTCCTTCAAGCGAAGCTCCACCGTAAACTCTCTGGCGCCACTCGGTCTATGCGAACAGAGAATCTAGAAAGAGATTTAAATGTTCCCAAAATTGGGGAGCGGCTCAAACATCACCCACGTCGACTAGCTAAACGTCTTCTCTGGACGCGTAGAAGGAGAAGACTCCGGAGACTGTAGCCTATCGACCTTGCCTACAGATCTTACACACTTCACAAAGTTTTTATAATAATAATAATAATAATAATAATAATAATAATAATAATAATAATAATAATAATAATAATAATAATAATAATAATATTAATAATAATAATAATAATAATAATAATAATAATAATAATAATAATAATAATAATAATAATAATAATAATAATAATAATAATAATAATAATAATAATATTTTTTACTCGTAATTTCAATATTGTAGCTGTTCAGTTATTTATTTTACTATACCCTGAAAAATGTATTTAATTTTTATTTTTGAAAATAACACGTTGTACTGTACTGGCATAAAATCACTAGACACTAATCATTAAAATAAAGTGATAATTTGATTTGTTTAGTTTTGTTTGTGCGCCTGTCATACTGTCAGCAATTGTTGACTGATGGCTTCAATTCGCAGTATTCAGACACAAGCGCAAAAACACACAATCAGTACGAAAATTGTATCTGTTGATTGCTTTGATTGCTCTCGATTCGCATTTTCTGCTTCAGCTGCTGAATAACAAGAATACAATTTTTTTTAGCTGCGTTTCGGCGAAAATTATTATAATTTAGAGAGATCATTGTTGAATTAGTCATGCGAAGTTCTGCAATTTTCTTATTATTTGTTATTAAGCTTATTAAATTGTTTGCTTTGTTGCTCGCCCTCTTTGTTATTATATATTTTGTGTGTACAATACTTTTCAAAAGTCGGCGTTATCAACGCCGATAATGTCCGGTCAGTTGGCAATGAAAGAGAAATTATCAGCAGTGAAGAGAAATACTCATGTTGACTTATGTACTCAGTATTATGGTACTGAGCAGATTTCTAATGCTATTATCTTGAGCACTATTGGGATCAAAAGTCAGCAGAAAAATAAATCTATATATACAAAATTGTAGGTATGTTGGTTTGTTTGTTTATTAGTTTGACCGTTATGGATGCCGAAACCGCTATACCGATTTTGATGAAATTTCCAGGGAATCTCTATAATAACCTTTAGAAGGTTACTGTGAATTTTGGTGCACAAAAATCATCGAATTCGCTGAATATTAAGGCCAACTCAATTTTCAGATGCTTCTCAAACTGTACAGATACAAATAAAACACAAAAACAAAGCAGCATCTGAGAACTGAGTTTGCCGGCAGTGCTGCTCAAACTGTACAATGTCGAAATGTTCAAATATTCGAATGAAAAAAAAAATATAAAAATCAAAATAATTAAATTTTGGGTGTCGTTAATAGATGTATAACTACAACACCAAACTCTATACCCATTCGCTTTGTCATTACTTTTTTGGACATAAATAAAAATAAAGGCGTATTCATGTCAAAAAGCATTATATAGCTTGATTTGATATAATTGAATTGGTGTTGCACAATATATGGCTATCAACAGTGTTAAAAAAGGAACGCGCATAATTTTTATATCTCCTCCTTTGTGTGGCGCTACAGTCCGTGGTTGACCAGGGCGTCAACCAACAAACCTCTCCAGCCGGCCCGATCTTTTGCCAGCTGCGTTTAATTGTGCACACCAAGTTGGTTGAGGTCCTCCTCCAATTGTGTGCCCCATCTCAATCGAGGGCGTTCCCTGTTGCATTGTCCCAATGCCTCGGATTCAAAGACTCTTCGAGCAGGAGCTGTGTTGTCCATACGCTCTACATGGCCCAGCCATCTCAAGCGTTGTATCCGATTACGCTTGATCAGGCTCATGCCGTCGTCCTGCCCGTAAAGTTAATTGTTGCATCTTCTCCTCTAGATGGCATCAACGCAAATAGGACCAAAAATCGAAAGCAGAACTTTTCTCTTGAGAAGACCAAGAGCTTCCTTATCCGCTTTCATAGTGCCCATGACTGTGTGCCATAGAGCAGAACTGAGACGATCAGAGTGTTGTATACAGCCAGTTTGGCCCTTCGAGAGATGACTCGATTGCCTCTTAAACCCCAAAGAAACCGCGATTGGTAAAAGTAATCTTTCGCTTGATTTTGGTCTGATGTTATTGGCCCTACTAAAAGTGGCGCCGAGGTAGACGAAGTCCTAGATCACCTCAAAGTTAATGCTGCCTATATACTTTTTATATTACCTACCATTTAATTATCAACGACCCTGCTCAACAAAATTTAAATTTTACATGAACATCGGCTCGTCAACAGCGCCAGACACAACGAACGTACCGTGTCACATCATATAGGCCCATAAGCCTGCTTCCAACTTTTTCCAAAATTTTCGAAAGAATACTTTTGAGCAGATTGTTGGCAGTACGGAGTGTTGAAGAAGCCATTCCTGATCACCTATTTGGATTTAGATCACAGCATGGCGCTCCCGAACAACTGCATCGAGTCGTTAATCACATACTTACTGCGTTTGAGAGTTAACAGTATTCCTCTACAGTCTTCCTAGATGTCAAACAAGCATTCGATAGGATATGGATAGATGGACTTCTGCATAAATTAAAATTACTTCTGCCTGGCAAACAGTTTTTACTAATGCGAAGCTTTCTTCAACAATGAACCTTCTCTGTCTCGGTAAGAGACAAAATATCCACCATCAGGCACATGAGAGCCGGTGTCCCGCAGGGGAGTGTCTTAGCTCCGGTCCTCTACTCCTTATATACGTCTGATATGCCTAAAACCAAAGATGAGCATTCTATTATTGCTACTTACGCGAACGATACGGCAGTTAATTCAACTCTGCCTCTCTGAACGAAGATTCCACTCATGGGCCAGGCGTTGGAATATAGCCATAAACTCTGAGAAATCAGCTCACTGTACCTTCACATTAAGGCAAGGCGTCTGTCCGGTTGTGACTTACAACACAAGAATCATTCCGCAAATGGAGCAAATCCGGTATCTCGGTTTGATCCTGGATAAGCGTCTTACCTGGCGTACACACATTAAGGTAGTTACAGCGCGCTGCTATCAAAAGCTCAAGAAACTGGAGTGGCTCCTCCGCCCATCGAATAAGTTATCTTTAACTAATAAAAGGCTCATCTATCTGCAAGTAGTGGCACCTGCTTGGCGCTACGCCATACAAATTTGGGGCATTACTGCTGCCTACAACATCAGAAGAGTGCAGGCGTGTCAGAGCAAGGCGCTCAGAAGTATTACGGGAGCCCCTTGGTACGTGCGCAACACCACGCTGCATAGGGATCTTGCCGTGCTAACTCTAATGGAGGTGATTAATTCTCACAGCTGCCGCTTTCACTACAGACTTTTGTCGCACCCAATTTCGCTGGCGTCCTCCCTCACCCGTATCTCGACAAGGCGTGGACTGAAAAGGCTACACCCGCATGATCTCCCCCTAAAAAGGAATCAGCCTTCTATGTCATTGCCTTTTCGCGGCAATTAGCATCATTTTTAATTTAGTCTAAGTCTAATTTTTTTTTCACGTCATTATTTTTTTAATCGGACAAATGTGTTCTGCAGTTTACTGCGATAAATGTTATACTCTAATTATAAAAAAAAGGGGAAAAAAAAAGAAGAATCCCATAGTTTATGAAACAGTTTCTTTATCTATTCGCATTTCTTCAAAAGTCGAAGGCTATCTCGGTTTGTGTTTGATGAGTGCCCACATGAGTGTTTCCAATTCTATTTAACGACAAAGTCGTTTTGTGGTCAATCGCAGTGTTTGCACTAACCTTAGTCGTCGAATTAGATATGTGTGTTCCTTTGCTTCTTCTTATCAGGATCCAAAGCACCACGGTTCGAATGATAATCACAGCCGAATTTAAAATTAAAATCATTTTTTTTTTCCTTTTTTAATTAATAATTTGTCATTGAATTAATTAATCAGTTTAGTTTTTACACTTTTCTATTTAATTTCCACTTCTAGAAGTAGGAAATACGAATAATTAAAAAAAGGAATGACAAATATAAAAACGCACTAAAGGCGAAGGTGAAACGCGATTTCATGACTCGCATGCCAATTGAGGTTGCAATGAAACCCATAAAAATGCAATTACAGCAACAACAACAATAACAATGACACAATATCAAATGAAACTGAATAAAAATGTCGATTAAAGCAGGTTCAAGTGCGAGACGCAAAAACACGAACGTTAACTAGGCAAAGTTGAAGTCGTAGTTATTTTCCTTTGTTTAAGAGAAGGAAAAAAATTTTTTTATAAAAACACAAATGAAGCAACAACAACAACAACAACGACAACAAAACAAATAACACAAATTCATAGTATTAAACACTTTATTCGAGTAATTAAAAGTGAGCGCAAAGTAGATATTCAAGTGTAATAAAAAAGGCACAAATCATGCGCAAAAGAAAACTAAAAGGAGAAAAAAAAAAACAGGAAAAAAAATACAGAAAAAAAAACTAATTAGAACTTGTTAGACTGCCACGCCCACTTCAACACCCGTCTGCACAAGATATTTACGCTGTCGGACGGCACATATTCCTGTGATCCAAGACCTCGCCCTTAGGGCAATCAGCCGTCTGTAAGAGGAAACGTTTGTCAATTGCTTCGGGCTGCAATGCCGACACCGACGCCGACACCGAAGCTGACGCCGTGGCGGCATTTCGGGCATTCTGCTCACCTGTTGGGGCCGCTGAAGGCGTAACCGAGGGCATCAAACCAATGGGTAAATTCGCTGACGCATCAAAGGAAAGCTTGGGTGCAAGCGGTGCCAGTGGCACCTTCTCTGTCGGTGCATCAATTGGCATCGCTGATGCTGACGCTGACGTTGGCGTTGTCGAGCTGTCATCGGTCAACTTATGCTTGATATCATCATATTTCTGTGCTACATTGCTGCCGAATTCCTTAGCGCCGGCACCGATCTTCTCGGCCCATGGTTTCGCCTGCTTTTGCACCTCTTCGGCACCCTCTTGTATCTTGCAGCCGATGTTCTTGAAGAACGACTTAAATTCGCTGTCATCGGGATTCTTGTTCTCATCGCATTCGGCGCGCGCATGCGTTGCGATCAACAGCAAGCTAAGGCCGAGCAGCAGTGTCAATGCTTGGATAGACTTCATATTGCTATTATGTTTGGTCTATGTTTAATGAACGAGCGCAATTCGATTACTCTACTGATTTATAGTAGTTAATCACGCGTATGCTCTTGACTCGTTGACTTGTACGTTCGCGCCGAGCGTTGTGATTCAACTGATTGTGCGATTCATTTGATTGCGACTTGCGAGCTGCGAGATGCGAGCTTCGAACGGCGAGCTGCGAACAGCGAACAGCGAACTGCGAGCCCACAAAGCCCAAACCGGTTGCGCGTCTGTTGTCAGTTGGTCAAAACGTCTTCTGTCTGTTGGTCTGTCGTCTGTCGTTTGTCGTTTGTCGACTGGCGCAAATCGTAACACGCTTGTCTCTACATCTATTTGTGTCTGCCTGTCTAACTGCCTGTAACTCTTCTTCGCTGCGTTCATCTCGTTTCGCATAACAAACTGTTCTCTCTCGTCGCACTTTGCGTGCTTCCACTGTGATCCGTTTGCCCTTTCGTTCCGACAAATTACACGCAGCTCACCACGTAAATAGTAGCTGTTGACATAAAACAAAAAAACAATTAAAAAAATGCAAAACAAACGTGTAACACGTTGCTCTGGAAATCAATAAATGATTCATATACCAGCATGAATCATACGCTCTGCACCTGCTATCTGTCGCAGCACTGCAAAAAATATCATCGAAAGAAATCATAAAGTATATGCGCTTGTGCTCGGCAATAATTTGCCTGATATATGAACCCACTGTTGCGTATCTACACAGGTGCCTAACCTGACTAAGCGTAACTTTATTGCAATATCAATTCTCTGTTCAAACATAAACAAAACACAAATAGGTAAGTGATTATTCATGAGCATTCATTTGATTGCCTTCAAAGTAGCTTCAATTTAATATTAAAAATGTAAACCAGCAGATGATTTTTTTTTTTTTTGCCTTTTCTGGCTAACCATGGACTTCCTAACCTAACCTTTTTTTCCTTTTGTATGCACCAGAGTTGGCAACATGTAAATTACTTCGCTTCCCGGAATTTTTGTTGCCGGCAAAGGCCTAAGACGATTGATACCATTCGGCAGACTTTAAGGAAGACGCTCGAGTACTGTTAGAACCAGCTGACATGAGCAAACTGTTCAACAGATTGCACTTATAGTTAGCAACGTAATGCGGTAAACTATTACAATTCGGTGAGTACATTCCTGCTGTACTAATTTGCTGCATTAAAATAAGCACAAAGCAAATAATCTTAGTACAACTCAAATATTCTTAGTCGATACTATCACAACATACTATCAAAGTTTTGTGTGTGATATATGTATGTATATAATATACAAAGCAGCAAAACGTGAACAGCGACCGTAAAAATTTTTGCGTGGTTTTGTCTCTCTCTTGCCGCAAAAGCAGTGACGAACATATACAAAAGAATGTGTAGTATTTGAATGAAGAGCGCAATACTCTTGTGTGCACTCAATACAACAATAATACCAACAAAGGAAAATTCAAGAAGCATGCGATACTTGTTCTTACAATGTTTTTGAAAAAAACTTAATGAAAAAAAAAATTTTTTTTTAGCAAACTCAAAAAAGTAAGTATGCCAGTGTCTTCTGTGGTGCAAATGTATTGTTTTAAAAAGAAAAATATTTAAATTGGTTCAGTATATTTTGAGCCAAAGCGTTACATACAACCCCCATATAATCGACTTTATATAATAGTATAGATATAAATAAATACTTATGCTATAAAAATATGTATAAGCGTACTTATAAAAATAGACTTGTGCTACACCACCGATTTGGCTTGCTTCAGATCTTATTAGTTGCCAGTCGCACGGCATTTGCATGTCACTTCGTGTAGCTCATTGTTTTCGTGCAGCCGCAATTATTACTATTTAATACGCTGCAGCTGCTCAAATTCCTAGCGCGTACGATGGGCAGGCAACAACCTCGATGATCGCGCCGACAGGCGACGCTCAAAATGGCGCAATCCACATGACCGTAGGTCCAGCAACAACAGACAAGAATCACGAAAACGACTGCGGGTAAATGCATGTCAATGCTGAAATGTCGTTCTTTCGTGGCTGCGTTTTCTGCTCAATTTCTTTTGCGCTTTCTTTTGGCCAAATTTCACAATTGTTAGTTATGTTTTCGTTGTTGTTGTTGTCGTGGTTGTAGTCGTTAAAGTGTTGCGACTTTGCAGCACGAGTGACTTTTGAGAACTGCTCAGGTTTTTTTCCCTCGCTCATAACACCAACGGAAAGGCATTAAACGATGAAAAAAAGTTTGTTGGTTTTTTTTTGCTCCTTATTTTTGTTTTATTTTTTTTTTTGCCTTGAAAGCCGGTTCCATATATATATATATATATATATTTATTTCAGTAATTTCTCAACTTTATTGCCGTTGATTCATTTCTGGTTCAAACGACTTGTTTTGTTTTGCCTTTGAGCAAACGACATCGTGGCACTCGATGTGCCATTGAATTGTGCCAATTTATTGAAATTAATTAATTTTTTTATTTATTTTACTATTATTGTATAAATAAGTAAACTCAAAAAACTAAAGTCATAATTAACTACGTGTAAAAAAGCAACTAAGTCAAACTTAAACCCCCACTCGGCCCAAATGGCTTGCATATTCGAGTAGCCGCCATAGCTATTAGGTGCGCATCTCGTCGCCAGCGTTGCCAATCTCGTTATCCAAGTCATTTTCGGCACTCTTGTCAGGCACATATGTCGCCAGTGGCACGCCCTCGGTGCTGGTTGTGCTAGCGATGGGCTCAATTTTCAACGTATGCTGCTGCGCTATGTTTGGACTGACATGCTCCACATCCACAGTCTCGAGCACAACGGCCACGGTGGCGGATGCATCTGGCGCTGAGAACGTTGGCGTTGCTGCCGTGGACGTTGGTGTTAACGTCAGCGTTGGTCGGTGTCCTAACAGCGTATCCATTAGATCATTGAAACGACTGATAATGCGCACGCCCACGCGTTTGGCGCTCTCCTCCAAACGCTTGGCCTCCTTCTCGAGCTCCTCGACCCACGGTTTGGCTTTTTCTAGTGTGCACTGCACTCTTTGCAGAAACTGATTCACTTCATTAGCGGGACCATGTTTCGGTGGCTCAGTGGTGGTGCTGGTGGTGTTGGTGGTGCTCGTCGATTCTTCCGCATTCCTGCTGGTCGTCGCATCAGTGCCACAATTTATAGCGGCAGCCTGCACTTGCCCAACCAGCATTAATGGCAGCACAACTGCCAACAGTGGCAGCAACATATTGCTCGAATGCCAAGTCATTGCACTTTGACTTAGTAAAGAAAAAGACAAACAAAACAAAACAAAAACAACAACAACAACAACAAGAAAACACAAAACAAACAAGCAAACGAAATTTCTCAAAAGAAGAAATTAACTTTTGCTTCAACCAAAATTGTTGGATTTATTTGTATCGGCTTTATCGACCGCAGCGCATGGAATGCAAAACTCGACTGAAACCCGTTTCACAGACGCTGCGTCAGGAGTCTGACCAAGTTGTGGATTGACTTCTTGGACGGCGCGGCGTATTTAAAATAACCAACAACGACGACAACATAGACAAAGCGAAAGACAAAGATGTCGAAAGTGCGACGCAACGAGTGAAATGCTCGGTGTGCGTAAGTGTGAAAGAGGCGCACGATCACGCAGCAGACGTAGACCATCAACTTGTTTGTGAACATTTCACCAGCTCAACCGCAGCTGGCATATAAATCGTTACACCTTTCTATAACAACAAGCAACAACAAAAACAACAAAAAGTAGTAGCAACAATTATGTCTGCGTTGGGATGCATCTAGGATGCATTCAATTGCATATTGACTGTCAACGATTGGCTTGTGCACATTGAAGAACGTCATTAAAGGAAATGCAATGAAATAGCAACTCAAATCATAAGCAAAAAAACATTTTTAAAAAAGTAGATAATAAAATTGTCAAAAGCAGAAGCAGCAAACAAGTGGCATGCGTCATCAGCACGCACGCTTCGAATTTGACACAGTTTCAAGTCATTTCAAGTCATTTATGCTAATGCCGCTGTCGCATTCGCACTCACGCTTACAGTCGCTACGTTATGCATGCCATTCCACTTGTGTTCGTGTAAGTCGCAAGCTGAGTGTTCTCCATTTGAAATGCAAGATTTGGGCACATGAAAACATCGCTGAATCATTCATTCGAATTTATAGAAGGCGTGTGTGTAGCGTAGCGTAGCCTCTTGAGCCCCTTCAGATGCCGCGTCTATGCGCTGCTTCTCCAGACAAAAGTTTGCCGTGCACTTACAGCCGTAAAGAATGGCTCGTGCTGTAGCTAAGGAGCTCAGCTTTGATCGTTTCGATGTTGAACAGAGTGCCAAAACCTTTGAAGAATGCACATGCTGTAATGGCCTAGCACCTGTGTTGTAGAGATGACAGCTACTGAGCACAACGAAGCCGCTCAATAGAAGCACGACGATTTCACTGAGTTATCAAATTTTTGTCTAAACTCAAATATGCAGTTTGCTTGATGAACATTACACATTAGCAAAGAAAGATAGAAAAAAACTTCAAGTTGGCTGCTGTGGTCTGAAGTCAATAAATGTGCATTAGCATTTCGCATTTCGCATTTCGCATTTCGCATTTCGTAACAAAATAATTGAGGCAATTTATTATATAGACAAAAAAATCGTAGGAAAAAAAATACATTTTTAGGTTATTAATTATTAATGCAAAACAAAAAACAAAACTAATTAAATGTGTTCACATTTGCTTTCTCTCTTACTCGCTATATAATTCTCCTTCGCACGTACAGCTTGCTGTCACTTGTTTCCATTGTTGCGCTTCCCTGTTCTTTTCGTTCGTTATTTGGTGTCACAGTTTTGGTATACATTTTCTTCTCGCCATTTCTCCCATTCTCACTTTTCTGCTGTTCTACTCTTGCTTGCATTCGTATACTTTTCTGTCTTATTCTTACCCTTACTCACGTAATTCTTTCTGCTCTTCTACACATGTCAGCTCTGCTTTTGTTGACTAGTGTGAAAGTAGTTCGTGCAACCTTCTCTCGCTTCTCGACTTTCCTATTTAAATAGTCCATCTGGAAGAAGGAAGGCTGAGTTCCCTTACTTGCACTCAAATCATCTAACTGGTTTCTCTAGCCCTTGCGCTAATTCTAGTCATCTATGTATGTATCTCTTCATTCATTTGCAAATCGTCTGTCTTCTATCGACTTCAATTACGTTCAGTTTCCGCCCTCTCGTCTTCAACGCACAACTCTTCTACTTCGCCTTTTTTAATTTCGTCAGTTTGATTTTCACTTATATGATTATTTTCTTATTTTGTTCTCTTCGCTCTCTCTCTCCAACTTTAATTCTTCATTTTCCTGCTACACCTCACAGTCCTTATATTTCTTACACCTAATTCTCTTTTCAATTCTCACCAATCAAACATCTACTTCCTCAACTTGCTGCAATTGCCCAAAGCGTCGAGTATATGTCCATGGCCGCACTGCTGCTCACCCTTCAACTCATCGGGATTAATGATCTCCACATTGGCAAGAAATCCGCGATCCTTGTGCAGCTCCTCAACCGAATCCCTGCTAAGCTTCTCGCGAAAATCCTCCAAGTGTATCTTAATGTCGCTGCCCAGATCCTTCGCCTTTTCGCCAAGTTTTTTAGCCCCCTCCTTGAGGCCAGTGCCCAGTTTTTTCGCTTGCTCCTTGACCTTTGTGGCGCTCTTTTTGATGTGACAGCCGAAATACTTGAAGAAATCACGCACGTCATGCTCAACGCTATCTGTTGCATCCAAAGTGATTTTGGGACTAAGGTCGGCAAATTCTCGTAAACCGGGCATCCTTACGGACTCCTCGCAGTCGAGGAAATCGCCATGCGCCGAAATGGCTAATGCTGCTACGGCGAACAACAGAAGTAAGCCGCTGTTGTGTAGAGCACCCATTTTTTGTTTTTTTTTTTGGGTTATCCTTTTTTTCCTTCTTCAAAATCCCTTTTCTCAATTCGCTGAGTGCTGTTGCTGCTGGCTGAATCCTTTGCTCTAGACGTGAGTCTTTGTGCGTGGACACTCGTTCGCTTACTGAGGTGCTGTGCAGCGTTCAGCGTTCGTTTTATGCAAGGATGGGCGCATACGGAAAATCATTCTCATTGTTGTTGCTATTGTCATACGCTTGTTGTTGTAAGTCATACTCAACTATCATTTCTGCGAATTTTTCTGGTTGTTGTTGTTTTTGATTTTGTTGATGCTTGATGCTGATTCTCAGCTTGATTGAATTGAATAATTTTCGCTTATGTTGGCTTGTCATTGTGCCTATTCATTGCATTCATAATTGAATTTGCTAAATGACAACGAGAGCGATAAAAACGACAACAACAAAAACAACAGTAACAACAATGACAAGATTATGAACACAAACGAGAGCGGTAATTGAATGACGACGTTCTCAAATTACACACAGATACTTTGCAATAAATACACAGATACAGTATTACGTGCAAACTTGTTCGCTCAGTACGGAGGCTTGTGCCTACAAACAGCTTCCATTTCTTCTTTCTTTGGGCACAACTCAAATATGTTGAGTACTCTACACTCTCGATGAGTGCGCTATTTATTTTTAATGCTTGCTTTACACAATAAGATAAGATATATACAATAAGATAATTCTGCTTTCTTTCTAGTCAATGCTATTGTTTCTCCCTACATTTTTTAAGCATTATAATTTGAGCTTTAGAAGTACGAGTAGCTTTGTATATAGAAGGACAATCCGAAGAAGTAGTTGTACTCTGTTGTATTTTCTAATGATTTCTAAGGGCTACGCTTTGGTGTTGTAAATGAGCACATCGTTGCACAGATCAAAGAAGTCCAATTTGGAAAAGATGAGCAGAGATAGCCATTATAGGCTAATGACCTTCTTTAAAAATTATATCTGCAGCTTAATGGCATGAAATGTCGTAAGAATCTATGGTGTTCTTGAGATGCTGACAGTTGTGTAGAAAATTCATAACATAGAATGAAAAACCTGACCTGAACTCGCGACTTTGTTCACCACAACCAATACAAATGTACCTCTATAATCAACAATTCTTTCGATGCTTCTCTTTCTACGCTCTTAGAATTCGAATTTCCAGGAATTCGAATCAAAATAAATCATGTCTCGCTCAAACGAATCGTGTGCACCACGCACACTGTCTGTATGACTCATTTCCCAAACAACTCGTGTGCTGTTGAGTCTCAATGAGTTAGTTGAACTCATTAAGCAAATTAGTGTGCGTGCGAGTGAAAGCAAATGATAGCATATATATGAGATAGTAAAATCAGAGAGCACACACTTTTTGAGCATCAAGCATTTACAACACGAAATTCTGACGCTGAAGCTCGGTCTAAACACGCTATCAATTGCATTAAAAATTAATATATTTTAAGTTTGGAGGTGATGAAGTGCACGCTCTATGTTACATGCAAAACAGCTTCTTATCTTTCAGTAATGCGATTTTGAATGCAATGAGTGCCTTTTATGTGATGCGTGCACAAAAATTCGAAGTCAACGATTTTCTTATATCATTACAATCACGCAGATACCACAACAGCACAAATGATGGGAGCCAGTTTCATTTGTTGGTGGCTATTCTGTTAGAGCGATGCTGTGTTCAGCTTAAGGGAAAAGGGTAAGAAGTAAATTTGTCGTTACACAGTCTTTCCGGAGGTTATGTGCTCGATAACAAAGCTTGCCAAATGATTTGTTGTGGATGCTGTATTAGCTGTTATCAAATATCCAATCTATAGGCAATCTATAGATTTAGTTTTATATATTGTTCCAATGTGCTGTAGTTTATAGCCAGCATTGATCGAATGAAAATAATAACTGGGAGTAAAGCTGTGTGGCAGTTTGGTGTGCGATTTAGGAGCTCACTCATTGGACTGTGCTCAGGCAGTTGTATTGATTGACAGCTTTTGTTATACTCCTAAAATACAATTAAACTCTATTATAGCCATATTCATCTTCATCTTCGAATATCCAAGATAAAGTGCTGCCTTTATGGTATCAACCTGCTGAATCTGGAAAAGACACCATCTCAAGAAGGTTTACCCTTTCGCTTGATATAGTTCATGAAGACGTTTTGCTGCTTAGCCATACGCGTCTCCGCTTTATTTCGCAGTTCCTAGAAACTAGGAAATCAAATGACGCCTAATTCTTCATTGGCCTTGCTTTTCGATTGTAACTCATAAGTTGTGTTTAAAGTAGTGTGGCCAAGAAGCAGGGCGACCACGATTTCTCATTTATATAGTAATATCTTTACATATCAGACGTGTATTTGCTCTTTGTTATTTAGTGCTTTGGGCGGCTCATTTATAGGTATGTTAATTCTGTAGCAATGCCTACCGGAATCTATCGTATGCTGTGAGAAGCAGTAACAATTCATGTTGTGCTCTTTAAATATCAAAATTCACTCTTTGGGAAAAAACAAGCGCATCAAAGCGTCGATGTGTCTGACGCCAATTTTTTGTTTTCGCAAAATTTTTCACCGTTTGTCCTTTCTAATTTTTGTGTAAATTATTTGATGAGACAGAAAAAAGTGGGGTGCTAGCTGCGCATTCACTCGTTCGTCTCGTACTACTGTTGTCAGAGGCGTTGCCGGTGTGCTGTTCAAGGTTTGGAGTAACTCGTATACCCCCAAAAAGGGGTCGCTCGTTTATGTCAGTGCAATATGCGAGTTTGAGCGATTTATGCTTGTGCGCAGCGTGTTAATTGACGTGTTGTTGCAGTTGCTGTGACTGTGGCTGTGTCTGTGGCTGTTGAAACACTTAAAATATCAACTCTCAAACGTTTCATTGAATAAGTGCAAATTTGATTTCGCAGTTCGTTTTGATTAATACGCCACGCTATGCCCCAACAGATAATTCTTCGTGCTTTTTTTGTTTGTATTTAATTTATTATTAAAGAAATCCCGATTTAGCCATGAACTTATATAAATGTGCATCAGAACGAGAAAAATGTGTATATATTGTATTATATAATATAGATGCTGTTTTGGTACTTTATCAAACGAAAATAATTAACGCTTTTGGCATGTCTACTTACTACATCCTGTCTACTTCATTCCATTGAAGTGTTTTCAATGGTTCACTTGCGTCGAACACCACGTCGCGCACGTGCCGCCAAGCATCACTTGCGTTCGAGCCAAGAACGATCCAACTGACCCATAACGCCATTGTCTTCCGGCTCATAATCGATATCATTATCGATATCATCATTATCCACCTCATCATCGATATCGTTTTCTTCTTCGTTCGAACGTTGTGCTGCCTTGTCCGGCGTCTCTTCTATTTCATTATCATTTCTATTTTCGTTGTTGTCTGCATCCTCATTGTTTGTCGCTTGGCTCGGCGCGTGTAATTCGTCAATGTCATTGCGCTCTTCCTCGACCACATTGTTTTCGTTTTGCTCTGCAGCCTGATCTTCAAGCTGCTTGTCGGCTTGCTCTTCTTCCTGCTCGTCAATTTGCTCCGTAGTCTGTTCGTCAAGCTGCCCATCGTGTTGCGCATCCAGCTGCTCCTCAGATTGTGCACCGGCCTGATTGTTGGGCACAATTCTAACGTGATTCTCTGTCTGCTCATCAGAAAACTCCAGTTCAGGTAGCAGTGGCAGATCTGTAGTGGTTGCTGTGCTTAGTCCTGCAATTGTGCTGCTTGTAACCTCTGTCGACGTTGTACTTTCTGTAAACGATGGTGTTTTTGAAATGGGCACCTCCGTCTGCGTCTGCGTCTCTGTCGTCGTTGTGATTCGTATCGGCGTCGACTCCGGTGTACTCGGTCTTTGGCGCTGTTTCAATGTTTCACCTGCATAGAAATGTGTACAATATTATTGCTAGTGATTGTTGGCGAGGCGGATACCGATTGTCACCTACACTCCTCCAATGTGGGCTCAAAGTCACAGCGTATTATCGCATCCATCAACTCATCATCGATACGCAATGTTAGCGGCGTCGATTTCTCCACCAGCAAGGGCTTCGGTTTATAGTAGACTTCGCGTACCTCAAAGACGTCCTGGTCGCCGGTGTGTTTTGGCGGCCGCCGACGCACATAACGTTCATAAGCTACAGGATATTCGGGTGCATAGCGAGGCGTCAGCCAAGTAGACGGGTACGGCGCTGCTGATACAACAATGACACTGAGGCAGACAACAATTGCCATCAGCATAACCTGCAGCATCACCATTTGTTTGCCGTGCTTCATTTCATACGCCTGTCAGTGATTTCGAATTGTAACTGAAGCTGAGCGCTACTACGCAAGCAACGTGTATCTGTGGGTTTTGTTTTGGTGCGGCAAAACGGAGACGACCGAAACGAATTGTAAGCGAATGCAAAAGCTACGCGCTGATAAGATTTGAACTCGCTCTGATAGCCTTTATGCGAGGTAATTGCGCATAATAAATTGACATTAGCAACGATTCCATTGATTTTCTATTGCATACTTTCAGGCGGGTGCGTTTTAACTGAGTAAAAAGCTGAAAGTCGAAATTTTCTTATAGTTTTTCATAATTTGCCAAAAATTTTGGAAGGTTGAGGTTTGCATTTGCATGCGCGTGTGTGTGTGAGAGAGGAAGAGAGAGTGATAAATTTTATATGAAAGAGAAAGTGTGTGCCAGAAAAATGCGCTCTGCTGTGTCATTCTATAAATCAATGTCGAGGCTAAATGTGCAACATCAATTCGCAACGTTCTATAACTTGAGAAACAACAACAACAAAACGAATAATATGATGAAATTAAAAAAGGCAAATTAAAAGAAAAAAAAATTATAGCTATGAGTAATGAGCTTGCATTTGTTTTTAATGCATTTTTCGCTTTGATATTCTTCCCTTCGTGTGTGTGTGTGTGTTGCTCATGCAGAGGCAACATTGAACAACAAACATGAACAGATGTGCTGCTTGGCCGCTATTCGAATATGATGATGTGAACAGTGAACAGTAAAGCGCAAGAAAGGAAAAATAATTACATAGTCGTATTTACCAAACCTTTTGGCTGGTTCACACTCGCGCTTAGCCAAATAGTAGATAGCAATTGGCTCTCCAGTGCCCGTACGATAGCTTTAATTGAATTTATTTGAAAAAAATTGCTAGTCCAAACAAAACTACCGAGGCGTTCACACTATCGAGCGTTGACTGTACTTTTATATAAGGAACTGGTTAGCGAGCAGTACGAGTTTCGCAGTTTTCTTTAGAATTTATTAGAATTTAATAAAAAGTACACAATGTTCGCGTCTACTCTTGAAAATTGTCAAACATTTTTATAAGTTCGTAAAAATATTCTCCAACTACAAAAATATATCACAACTACCATATTAACATTGATATCGCCAGAACCATTGTGAGGATTATCGAGATTATACTGTAATAAGAATTTAATATAAGGGCTCGCAAAAAAAAAAAAATGCTGTAGAATAACTTTAATGTAATCATTTGTTCCACGTAAAGAGTATGCCTTTTTTTATTTTTTTTTTAGTATTATACGCCAAGTCCCTGGCAATGCCGGGATTACATGTTCGTCGAAAATCAAATACACTATAACCTCCCTAGTCCGGACACATATAGTTTCGACCAATGTCCGGTTTACTGAATTGTTCGGACTACAATATAATAACAAAAAAATAACAAAAAATTACACAAAGCTGATACACACAATTTGTATAGGCATAACTTTTAATTGATATTCACTTAATTATCATAAACAGTAAAGTTCAAATAAAACAACATTTAATATATGTGGTTATGTGTTCTTGAACAACATTTTCTTTTCGTAAATTTGCAGCTCGATTTTTTAATTCATTTAAAAATAATATTTCAGCTTCAGTGGCGTTTGTCTGTTTAGCTCACAAAATAATTCTAACGAAAAATTCTATTGCTTTTTTATTTGACAATTAAGCGGTTATTACATAAGTTTCTTCAACACTAGTATGAGAATCGAAGTTATCTTCAATATTTTGAATTTGCCTTACTGACTGAATTATATTCTCATCAGAATAATCATGTGCGTATTAATTTTCGCCACGTGCCCACGCAATAATATCAACCTTTAAAAATTTCATCACAAGGATTAAGACTGGTCATATCCTAATATGTCGCATCCATCTCTCTTAACTGAACAAGTGGTATATCATTTTCTTTGTTCCATTCCTCTTGTGAGGTAACCTTAGGGAGCAAATTTGAACAACTTTTTATAAAATTATTTATTTTTATGTTATATATATTATTAATATCAAAAATAGTGGATTTTGACACATTAAATATTTCACCCACTTCTCGAATCGACTTTTCACTTTCAACTGTGCGCAATATTTCTTCTACTAACGAGAAAATGACGTTAAAAATCAGCAAAATTTACATGATCTTATCGCTTTTTCTCTCCCGAAATAAAAGTAGAAAATGAGAATAAAATGAGGAGAAAGAGAGAATAAAGCTAAAGTTTGTGTTGTGTCCGGACTGTAGAGATAAAATTTGTAAATTATCCGACACATGAACTGTCCGGACTGGCGAGTGTAAGGACTAGGGAGGTTATACTGTACTAAAAAATATAAAAAATTAAATATTATTACAACAACAAAAAATTTGCCCACAGCAGCTGTTACCGAGTGGCAGTGGCGAGGTTAACGCACAGCACCAGCTACAATAGCAAAGCACTGCCGCTATTCATCCGAACATATGCTGAAAAAAAACAACAACAAGAGAAACAATGACAATAAATGAAAATCAAAATTAAATGTTGCGGGCACATGAAATATGTGAAAAATGCTCAAATTGAAAGCAGCAGAGAACAAAAAAAAATAAAAAAAAGTAATAAAGATTGACATAAAGAAAACGAAGAAGAAGAAGAAGAAGAAGCAGCGTTGAATGGTTTAACGAGTGTGCAAGGCAACGTTAGCGACGGCGGTGACGGTGACGGTGACGGTGACGGTGTCAGTGTCGATGTCGGTATCGGTGGCAGCGACGCTGCTGCCTATGCTCGTGTTTGAGGAAAGCATACAACGTACGAAACAGTTGGAAAAATCGGCCGAAAGCTGAAAGACGCTCTGGGAAATCGGCTACTTGGCTTCCCATGCCACACAGTGATCGTTCAAAAAATAAAATGAAATAAATAAGAAAGCAACAACAACAACATCACAACAAAGTTAATGCCAATAAAGCAAGGAAGCAATCACAATTGCGAGTGTGCGTTACAGTGCGCAATCGAAAGAGAGAAAGGCAGAGAGAGTGAGATAAAGAGAGATTGAGTAACGCATACAAAACCAATAATATAACGTATACGTCGTCACCACTCAATTGTTGTATGTTTGTTCTTGTTCTTGTTGTTGTTGTTGTTTCGCACGTCGTTAAAAGAAAACCATTTTCACATAAATAAACTTTTCAAAAATGCTTAAAATTAATAAACAAAAAAATCGTGTATTTATAATTATTTTCAATAGTTCAGAAAGCATAAAATCACGAGGGCAACTCATTAAAACGAGGAGAGATAATAAAGCAAAAGAATATTAAAAGTGAAAAGTGTTCAAAGTGCATGAGTGCGTGAGTGCGTAAGACAGTTTGCCACTAAGATAAAAATTTTGTGTGCGTCGGCAAGTCGTAAATGTCAAGTGGCCGAGAAGAAGCACCTAAGCAACGAAGCAACGAAGCAACAAAAACATTGAAGCGCACAACTGCAGACGCAGACCTGCGGCGTTTGATCTTGTAAACGTTGACGTCGTTGTTGAGTGGGCCACAGCAGGCAAACCCACGCATAGCGTTTAATCAAAACGTTCAATCTAAAAATAAGCAACAACAAACAACAAAGTAGGCAATAACCACCGCAGAGAACAACAGAGCAAACAAGTGTAGCAGGAAACACCGAGAGATAGAGAGACAGTGAGAGCGGAACGTTAAATCTGAATGAAGAAGTGCAACACGTGTGGGAGAACGTAGCAAACGCAGAACAGTTGACAAAGCAGCCGCCTTGCGAAACGAAACGAAGATGGAGAAGCAGCCGGTGTGAAGTTGGCCAAGGAATTGGCAGTGTCAGCAGCGCAGTCAACGTCAACGTCGAAAATGATGTCAGTGGCTGCGCAACGAACGGGATTGTAGTTAGCGTGGGAAATAAAAAAATCGTATAACGTATAATTCGGCGTCTCACACGGCATAAACAATAAGTTTCGTTGCATTTGTTGTTGCTGCTCTTATTCTTCTTCTTCTTCATCATCTTCTTCTGCTGCTGCTTAGTGGGATTTTTGTTCTTTTTTTTTTTGTTCTTGTTTGTTCTTGTTATATTTGGCTCGCAGCCAACAGCTAAACGTTGATCTTCAGTGTAGCGCAAAGCGAGCGGTAGAGTGAAGGTGACGCAAAATTCGTGCAAATCAAATCGAGTGCGTGAGAGCGTGAAAAAGATTAGAAGCCAGGAATAAAAAAAGTAATAAAGACGCACAGCAACGCAGCGGGAAAATAAGAGTGTGTCTGTTCGAGAGGGGGAGCAAGCGTGAATAAGAAACAGTGTCAGGCAGTGTCAGGCAGTGTCAGATGGAGATAGCGACACAACGCATATCAAACAGGTGGAAGAATCAAAGCAGAGCGGCAGCGCAGATGAGAACAGCTGAGGATTTGTAACAACAATAAAAATAACGGCGAAATAGACAAGGCTACGTCGAGAATCATCGACGGCGCCGGTGACACACGCGGCAATGTCAGATTTGTTTATGAACATGCAGCGACAACGGCAGCAAAATGTGCGCCGTACAGCGCCGTCAACGGCGACGTCGACAACGCCAGCATTGGGCGGCACCAATGGCGGCCTTCGGCGCTCAAATGGTAGTATGGCCGGGCCAGCGATCGAAGAAGATTGGAAAGAATGCCACATGGCTGCAAATGTTGAAGCGGAGCATGGTAATTATGATGATGATGATGATGATGATGATGATGATGATGATGATGATGATGATGGTGGTCCCTTAGCGAATATACTCAGTCTGAAGCTGAAAAAACCAATGCACTGGAAATGGGAACTGACGACTTCGCGCTCCTGCACTAATATCGCACTGCCACGGATACTGCTCTACGATCACACCGGTGAGTTGCTCGTTGATGCGGACAGTCAAACGGAGCAGACTTATAGACCGCGAGATATGTGGCGTAACAGTGATGCAACAACAACAACGACGATTACGTGTACAGAGAAAAATGAGCAATCACCACCACAGGATCAGAAGCAACAACGCCAACGTCAACGCAGCGTCACACGTAAACGTGCAGCCAGCGCACAGCTGACGTCATTGTTGGATAGAGAATTCAATGGGCTGTACATAGCTGAGACGACGCCCACACCGACACTAACACCAACGCACAAATGTCGCACCAACAGTTTGCAGCGCTTGTCGCCAGCGACCAGCAGCGTTGGTACTGGCTTCAGTTTTGGCACGTGCAGCAGCACCAGCGGCTCCTGCATCGATTTCTATACGAAAGAACTGCCCGATGTTAATCAACAAATCTCCAGACGTTCCAGTTCACTGAAGGGCGTGCGCTTTCAAATGGATGCTGGCCACAATGGAGAGCACTACGCGGGCAGCTACCAAATGCCAGCGACAACAACAACAACGACGACGACAGCGACCACACTCTCGAACTCTTCATCATCCGGAGCACGTCATAAGCGCCGCTATCGACGCTCACACAGCTCCTCGGGTCGTTCGCCGGCGCACTCGGAATCGATACTGGAGCGTTTCAGCTACAACAAGGGTCGCTTCTCATCGCCTGAATGCGGCGTCGAACAAGAGGTGCAACATGCGCCGCGCTATTTCCTGCGTACCAGCAAAGCTGGCACACTCGTCATTCAAGAGGAAAGCTT
Organism: Cacoxenus indagator; assembly: GCA_035041755.1. Lineage (NCBI taxonomy): Eukaryota > Metazoa > Arthropoda > Insecta > Diptera > Drosophilidae > Cacoxenus > Cacoxenus indagator. Next base: position 199,520 of record JAWNKX010000706.1, read on the forward strand.
CAGCCGCCAGCGGCAGCGACGGCGTCGCCCCAAGCACTCGTCCAGCGACAGCATTCTGCGTGAGGGCGCACCACACAGCACGCCCAGTTGCCAATCGACAAGCTCGCTGACGAAACAGCAGTTGACGTCGCCTGCGTCAGCGGCTGAGGCGTGTAGCTTTCGAAATACTAGCGTTACGCAACAGACACAACGACAGCGGAAGACGCGCTCCTTGCGACGCTATCGCAGCGATGGCAATGTGCTGTTGCAGCGGAACTTGGACACTTCCGAAGAGGAGGAAGCACAGAAGCAGCAACAGCAGCAACAGCAGCAACAGCAACAACAGCAGCAACAACAAAGGCTCAACGAATCAGAGCATACACGTCCTCGACGTCGTTCATTTGGCAGCATGCAACAGCGACGTCAGCAGCAATCGCCGTCACTATCGCAGAAGCACGTCAACTACAGCAAAGACTTTGGACAAGGTGGGTTGGCTTGCTTTAGTTTGCTTTAGATCTTTAAAATTTATTAATTAATTTTTTTCTTCATTGCACAGAATTGGTCAGCATTGATCCGGATAACTGCGTCTATCGCTCAGGGCAGGAACCCACGGCGCGTTGACTTCGTTAGCAGGCAAAGAAGCAGCGCTTTTAATTTTTCTTATGTCATGTAAAAAGCAATTATTTTTTTTTCATAATCTTAATCTAATCTTAATATAAACAAATCAAATATGATTATCCTGTAGTCAATTATTGAATGAAATATATACCAAAAGCAACAACTCTTTGTTGCTTTAACTCTGTTAACTGCTCTTCATAGCCAAGGTGTAGTTACATTCATATTAACATCAGAACTGTTATACATTTATCTGGTTCAGTCTTTGCCCATCTATGTCTAACTCGTTCTCAAGCGATTATGGTTCTGCATACCCCGTATTATCACTTCATACCCATTTGCCTTTACATAAACGATCAACTGTACGTCCTACTAGGCAAAATATGTGAACTAGTGTTCGCCCAGCGGTTGAAATTCAAACCACATGCCTTAAGGCAATTGTGACAATAAGCAAACGTGTTTTTGAAATTGTGTTGTAGTTCTGTGTGTGACAATTTTTAACTGTTTTTGCGCTTAAAATACCAAATTAAATTTATTACAAAGTATATGATGCACATTTACAAATGAAAACCTGTCGAATGGTATATTTTTCTCAAAATCGGTTACTTAGTTTAGGCGTAAAGTGTCGGTAAGGCGAATGTTTTGGCCTATTTGTATAAACTAGTTTTTCGCCCAGTGGTCGAAATTCGACCACACAGAGAGCTAATTACCGAACTTATTGCTGAGGTTATTTACTAATGAAGATTTTTTCTTAAAACACTGTGCAATAGTCATCAGCATATTACCAACGACGCCGGGATGCCGCGTTTTAAGACAGAGATGAAAGAAAAATATGTAAGAGAAACAGAGAAGGAATACACCGCAGCCGTACAAATTTTTTGTTTGTATTTGTGAGGTGCTTGAAAATGTACAAACATTACTCTGCCTTGAGCACGCACAAAAGTATTGCGCTCCTCGTTTTGTTCTTTTTGTATGTGATGTTCATCATTATGACAAGTCATACTGTCATCGCGTCATCGTATTATCTCTCTTCGTGTAGCATTCGAGCGTTGAGCCGAAATTGTGAAATGAAAACAAAGGGCACGCGCTGTTGTTTTTTAAGAAGTTTCACTTCTACCATGCTTGAACTGCACACATGATTTTTTTGATTTGCTTCTATGCAATTTTTTTTTATTCACTATGAAATATAAGATTTGCAAAAATGTACTCTCCTTTACTCGCCACTGTAAGTCATAGCATTAACAGTCAAATTTAACATTCATAAGCACCTGTAACGGTCACAGTACAAAAGCCCTTTAACATGCGTCTTTTGAAGAAACCAACACTTGTGGAGTGTAAATGCCAAAGCCAAAAAGTAGGCAACCGTTTTTTGTGCCTTGTGAATTTTGTGCGTTGCTAATCAATAATAAACAATCAGAAGAAATTGCTTTGCGCGACTCTAAACAAAGAGAATAAAAACCAATGAAAAAAAAAATCAGCGCTGGGTAATTAAAATAACACAGCTCCAAGTAAACACAGACATAATCGCACGAAACAAAATCCCACTCAAGCGATAAGACAATCAAAAAGACAACAAAAACAAATACAGTCGCACCGTGTTTTGTTAGATGAGTTTCTTTCTCTTTCCTTTTTTTTTAATTGCGCATTGAAATGCCTTAAAGCGAATTAAGCAAGTAAGCATGTCTAAAGAGGTACAACTGTATTTATAGACTGTTACACAGCACTGCGCGAAGAGGCAAACGAGAGGAGCTGATCTGAAACTGGCAACTGCAAGTCGCATTGCTCAGTACGCTCCCAGTCAAGCAGTGGTAAAGAGCTATGCGACAAGTGTAGAAGAAAAAATATATTTAAAAATCTATAGCAGCACTACAGATCATGAAGCCGTCGCTGTTAAAGCTTATTTTGATGGTGACGCTGCTGGGCATGTTAACACCAACGTTGCACTACGCGACGGCTAATGCGCGGGTTATTTTCTATCGCATCCAGAGCTCAGTGGAGAAGAGCACCATCTTCGATGTGAGCAAACAGGTGTGCCCGATAGGTCAGGTACGCGATCATCGCGGCAACTGTCGACGGGTAAGTGGCGCATCAAATTATTGACTAAGAAGTTTTTGAATTCACTATTTTTTTTCTTTTTTAACGTAGCGCGCCTGGTCTACATAAACAGCCAGGACTACAATATTAGAAGAATTTTCATGCTTCTTGAAATTCTTTGTTTCTTGTGTTTTCAATTGAATGTTTTGTTTAAGAAATTTTATTGATAATATTCATGATTAATTGAATGAACAACAAAAAATTATCATTAACAACAAAAACAAGAAACAAGAACAAACCCAGAGCGACGCCGTCGTCATTGTTATTAGTCACACACACGCTTACTATCTGTCTTTCTCTCTCTACCCCCCCACCCCTCTCGCTCTCTCTCGCTCTCTCTCTCTCTGTTGTGTCACAAGCAGGCGCCAAACAACATTATCAAAAAAATTATTAGGTAATTTCGACTTACTTATGGGTCTGTACACTTGAACACGTGATAAGCGCACACAAATCACGTCATCTATCTAAACCACTAAGAAGCCTCACCGACTATTACCACTAAGATGACACCTCTTGCATTGAAGGTTTCAGTGCTAAGGAAGAGTATTATGCACATTCCGTGAATCGTAGACCTCATACGTATGTAACATGGCAACTAAAACGAGTTGATGTAACTAACCCCAGCTATATGTCTGTCTGTGTACAATGGTACATTCGTCGAAACCAGTTGGTAGATCCAATTCGGTTTATTTATGAAAAGAAGGAACCAGAGGAACTCACATCATGTCTGACTATATTTATTTATTTTCATTTGTCACCATAATTATTTGCTTTCTATTCGAACGCAGTTCAATAGAGAATTCCTCCGAGTATCATTGCAGGCAATTGGACCTCAATCAGCCAAATATAACGGCATTTATTTCTAAGTACCTTCTAGTCCAATAGTAGTAGTAGTAGATTAAGCGAAGCCAAAGCTTATTAGCAGGCAAGGCAAATTAGTAGTCTCTAAACAAATGGATCGAACTCTCACAAGAAAAAAGTAGGCATGGCCATTAAAATAAATCTTTTGTGATAAGGTCATACTACGGTTTTTTGCCAAAGTAGTTGTAGTCATAAAATGTGACAGGAACGCCTCTTGCGGAATACCAGTGCTCAAAATCCTACCACACAGAGAGCTTATTGCTGAGGTTATATATTTATGAACATTTCTTTCTTAAAACTTATTAAAATCGTCATCGGCATATTGCTAAAATGTGATATGAGATATGACAAATGGAGAAGAATGTTTCACACGGAGTTGTTATATTGTGAGCGCGAGTTATGCACATCTCTATTAAGCTTACTCTCCTTTACTCAGACTCTCAATCATGCTTACTCTCCTTTATGCACACTCTCCTTTACCACAATCTCGTTGACGCTCACTTTTCCTTACTCACACTCTTCACCACGCTTACTCTGCTTCACCCACTCTCTCACTCGCACTCACTCTCCATTTCTCCCACTCTCTTTCGCATTTTCTCGCTGTTATATTGCGCGAAAATGTTATATGTTGACTTATTTATATATACTATAGATACTCATTTATAAGCGGGGGCCTGGTAAAAAACCATTAGCCGTTGGTTCACTTGGCCGTGGGCAAGTTAATGAAAATAAAGGACTGACAACATTTGAGGTAGCGCAATATGTACCCAGTATAAAGCAGTGCAAATAGCGTCAATGTGACTTCAATTAAATATAGAACTACCTTAACTAATAGAATACCTTAAATATATGAAGATGAGCAGTATAGGCACATGATCGTCAATGCATCTCAGGCTTAGTGGTGTGACTACTGAAACCAAAACCAGTTATCAGATAACTGCAATCTAAGATTTGATCTTTGAAAGCTGTTCTTGGACTTACGAGTTGTGTTCAAAAGTTGTGTTCTTTCTTTCCGCCTACGTTGTGTTATACTAAATACGACTGAATGCTGTAAAAGCAGCTCCAAACGAATAAATATTTAATATGGAAGCCAAATTTACTAAGATCTATGTAAATATTACAGAAACACAGATATAAGAGTGAACAATTCACAATCGTTGAATTACTGTTTACATAGAAGCCCTTGTCCTTCGAATAGCTCAAACAGTTGATTGGGATAAGAGAGTGAAAAAAAATTAGGCGAAAATTTCATCAGCTCCGTGATAAATGGTGAAATTGTTTGAGACGCTTTGTCTTAGATAAAACGACAAGCAATGAATGTCAACAAAGCAAGCAACGAGATACAATTGATGATGCAATCAGATACAAGATACAAGCTCAGTACGTGCACAGACAACGCGTCGAAGTGAGTCAGTCGTTTGCGTTATTTTTAGCTATTCTACGAAACCTGCTACAAACAAATCTGCTCTGATTTGGGTTTTTTTATTGTATTTTCTTTGTTCTTTTTTGAATTTATTTTTTATTGGAAATTTCAAGCGAATATCAAAGCTTGCCACACATAGTCACGTATGACGATCGCAATGGCACACACGAAACAAGATCATTAACACACACTCGATAAGAGAGCAAGCGCTTGATTTTGCGTTAATCAAATATTGGCATTTGGCGTGACGTTGCAGTTTCTATGTTTTTATCTACTAGGGCATAGCTGCTCTGCTTCTTTTTACATTTTCTTTGTCGAAAACCGAAATGGCTTGAGACTTAGCACATTTCAATGCGAATTTCCAAGAAACACTTGATTATTGGCACAAAGTGTCTAATCGCCGTATGAACGAAAATGGAAATATTCTATAGCCTAACGTTGGGCGCACAGTTGAATTGTACATTGTATGCGTGCAGTAGCGATGCAATTTTCGTAATTTTCATCAACGAAATGCTTAACAATTCTTTTTGTTGTTGTTGTTGTTGCTGTTGTTGTATCCTCATACTCTTCTGAGTAGCATAACAGCTTTGTCATGAAGTTCGTAACGGCTGCCCATCCATATGACTGTCGGTCAGTCTTTCGATATAGATTGACATACATAATAGTCCTGCCTTATTTGAGGTAGCGAGTTGAAATTTTACTAGATCCGGACACAGTTGGATTCGTCTATTAGGTGGGGTACCGCCCATACAAAGCAACATTTATTATGGGCATAACGTTCATTTTGACATAACAAGCTGATATTTGGTAGGTTTATGTGAACAAATCCTAAAAAAGATTTCAGATCAAACAAATCCATGGTACTCAGTGTTTAATTACAGTATGTATAGTATGTATAGTATAGTAACCATTCCACAAATATAGGTCAAATCATTAATTAAGTTTATTGTGCGCTCACACTTAGAGTATGGTTGACAGCACATTTTTCGGGCGGTACCCATAGAGTCTTAAAACTTGGCCAGCGCCGAAGTTAAGGTTTTTGTTTTGTATTATTACTTTAAATTTCTTCTTCTTCATCTTAATTTTTTTTTTTTGAATGCCGTCAGTTCTTGTCGTGCATGAGAATGCGCGCATTTGAAGCAATGCGTATTTGAATTGCTGAGATTGCGTCGTCTAAACGAGATAAGATTCGATGTGCTTAATACAGGGTGCTGCGAATATTTGTCATTTCCAACAAAACATTTTTTTTTAAATTTATTTTTAGCGTTCCGTATGAAATAAAAATGGCGTGTGTCAAAAGTTAAGACCTTATGTTTTTCTATAATTTTAAAATAAATAGTTTAGAGTTATTTCAGAAAATATATAAAAATTCACCATTTCACACCTCTGATCCACGAAATTACAGAGTCTAAATTAAAAACAAAACAAAAATACAGAAAATAGTTCTTTACGGCTGGATTGCCAGAAAACCTACATGTAGTTTATGATCTGAAAAAAAGCTGACAAATCGTACCAAAAAGTGTAAAATTTGTAGACGTCAGTCACTCCGAATAATCACTCCAAAAAATTTAGTGAAAAAAAGGTTTTAGTAAATTTGAGTGACTTATTGCGTGAACGTTGCACCAGTTACTTGCTTAACTAAAACGAAATGTTTTTATTTCTATTTAATTTTTTTTTAATAGATATTTTTTCTTAGAATCTGTCAAATGGACATTCATATAATGTAATGAGACATTTACAATTACGTTTCTGCAAATAATTAGCAGTCCACTGCTAAGTCTATGAAAAATTAAATTTATATAATATAAAATATGTTAAAGTCGAAAAGGTAGATCTAAGGGGTGATAGCGCTTGAGTTTTCTCGTGACGCTGCTGTTGTCTAACAGATTGATAGCTAAAACATTATTATGATTTTCCAATCGTTGAATACATTTTTAACTAAAACGAAATGAGTGCAAAATGATTCAATATTTCGTTCGACTTGGTTAAGTGAGTTTTCAAAAAAAAAAAATTAAATATATTCGACAACATATTCAACGCGTGGAACCCGCTTCATATGTATATACACATATATATATATATATATTTGTGATTGGTTTACTGCATTCAATGTTAATCGCTTAGTATCATTTAAAAGAACATTTTTTAATGAGGTGTGTCTGTTTCGATTGAAACCTTAGTTTCCCAAATGACAAAATCTTAAGCCAAAAAAAAAAAAAAAATATATATATATATATATATATAGTCACCCAAATGATCGACGACATTGAGGAATGTACGTGCTTACTTTCGCTGTTCGCTATTGCTTAAGTCGTACTCTAGTCACATGAATATGTGCTGTGACCGATTGAACGCACGCACCCAGTATGAGTGCTTCCTTAGAACGTTTGCTTGTGATTGCCAATTCGCTGTTCTAATTGAGTAATGTCAATTCACACATAACACATACAGATGCATATCCGCGCACACAGTGTGTTCTGTATGTGTATGTGAAGAGCACACTTCGCTGCGTTCTGATATCTGATATCGATACTGCGTCTGATAGAAGTTCTTAAGTAGCAGCAACCTCAATTCGTATATAATCAGTCAAATACCGGCATTTGAACGCGACAGTTAACAGTTTGCACCAGGAGCGTTAAGAAAATTGCGCGGTGTAAGCAAGAAACGTGAACGTCTTAAACAAAAGGCCGCCCAAATTGCAGGCGACAAAAAAAAAGTTAAAGAGAACAAAAGAAATATTTAAAAAAAAGCACGCAGAATGACTATGAAAACAACGCAGAAATTGATAATTTACTCAATTTGCTTGCTTGCTTTGGTCGTGATATGTGCACCGGCACCAAGCGAGTCACGACGCGTCATCTTTCATGCACCGCGTCGCATGCAAGTCCTGACGGGCCAAATCTTGGCGACACGTAGCAAGCAAGCACCGTGCGAGAAGTGCTATATGCGCGACCATCGTGGACATTGTCGACGCATCATTTCGTACAATGCTGGTGAGTGTTGCGTGTTGTGTTTTGTGTGCAGTGCAGTACCGAAAACAGTACTACATATTGTGCTGCCTTGGTCTCGCTATCGAAATTAATACCTATTAAATTAACTGTTCAGCCATGCACTAAACTGTCCATTCATTTACTTAATCATGTCGTTCCATTATTCGCTTCTATATGCGTCAATTTTAGAGTTTCGGTTGAGGCGTAAATAATAACACTGTGCACTTTATCGAGTGTATCAAGTTTTGAACAGTATATAATAGTAAGAAAAAATACGGGAACACTTAGAACTAGCCAAAACATACGTGCAACTTTTCAATGGCAAGACCACCACCACCACACAGTATATTCAACAGACTTGTTTCCTTTCGACTACCGCTTGTTTCGCTGGATTGTCAGGATCACTCTGGTCTGACTAAATATCATTTCTTGTGTGAATTAAATTAAAAACTAAAATAAAAATTTTATAGAGTCGTGTATTCTTCATGGGACGTGGATTTCATCATTTCATCAGCACCTTAGAAAACATTCCTCAAACAATCAAACAATCAAACTTGTTCGAACAAATATGTTCGGTCTTCATATTAAATCAATCAAACCATGCACCTTTTGTTGGCTCGGCGAGTTCAATCATTGTTCGACTCATTCACATCAAAATGCACTGTGGTGATATCCGTGCGCCGCAACAACTTTTATTTTGATTAAGAATAAAACAAAAAATCAAGACTGGACGCCTATGAGTTTTAGCATGCGCTGGGAGTGAGAAAGAATGGTTGAAATAGAAGCAAAAGCAAAATGATCCCAAAGCAACAAAACAATATTTATTTGAATGTTTAAATTTTAACGTATAACTTAGAAGAAAAAAAGAATGCTATTCAACATAAATAAATAAATAAATAAATTAAATTTAAATTTGTGTAAATTACATAAAAAAAGGAAAATATAAATCAAATTTTTGAAAGTATGCTGTCTACAGATTTTGGCCCAAGTCGGTCTCTTTTTTGGGTTATTACGTTGCCAGCCAATGAAAACGCTCGCTCAACGTCTGCACTACTGGCAGGAATTGAATGACGCAACTTTAGATAAATATGAGTAGAACTTTTCATTTGATTTCCACCATTTGAGTATATAGAAATCATCAGTAACTTCAAAATTTTCCTAACAATATCTAACTCCTCCGCTGGAGTTTTTATTATACTCAACCATTGAATTAGACGGCTGTTTGCCAGCTGTTTACACTGATACTTCGAATTTTGACCATTAGATGTCACTGACCAGAATTAATGCAAGCTCCTACTTATTAAAAAGTAAAGTACCAAAAAACCGCTTCTACTTTTTATATCACTTATTACTATCCATCTACTACTACAACTATCTATCCATCCATGCAAACGTCTTTCTAACTAACTGCTTATCTCTTACATCGGCAATTGTACGTGTAACCATATCTCGCATACGCGGCCACTTTTGCTGCTGCTGTCGTTGCTTATCACTGGCGTGCTTCATTAACTTACCTTCGTTTCAGATGGCGTCAAATGCTGAGCGCGATTTCTGCCCGTTGACGTGCGTCCGCTATGTGCTTGAATCTCCACTACTCTGCTCTGCCATCAATAGCGAGTTACGCTATGGTGCTTATACACGTACACACTGGCGGACTTAAACCTACGAATTTCACAGACCGTTTTACGCATTTTACAGTTTTCATTCAACGTTTCCAAAGCCACAAACAACAATAACAAAAACCGACAATGAAATTATTTATTGTATTAATCAAAGCTGAAACTATTTATTTTAATTATTAGAAATCTATTGAATTGCATTTCTTTTTCGAGTGCTTACGCTCATTTAGTATTAAATTGAATTTACTATTTATAAAGTGGTCATAATTTATTAAAACGGAAGCTATGAGCTTCAATAAAGCAATTGAGTAATATTTTTTATCATTGTTGGGCTTTGTATAAAACTAGCAGGGACGGGCGCGTTGCTGCCTTCGCGTGAGTCCCGCTCTTCAGATTTTTCAGCAGCTCTGCGCTCTGTCTACTGCTGCGATTTTCTCGTCAATCTTCCAGTGTTTGGCCGGTTTGGTGGCATTTCGCATTCTTCACTTTTTGATTTTTTTTATTCGAATATTTGAACATTTGGACTTCGTACAGTTTGAGCAGCACTGCCGGCAAACTCAATTCTCAGATTAAGCCGTGTTTTTGTGTTTCATTTGTAACTATACAGTTTGAGAAGCATCTGAAAATTGAGTTGGCCTTAATATTAAGCGAATTCGATGATTTTTTCGCACAGTAACCATTCGAAGCCTATTTTAGAAGTTCCCTGAAAATTTCATCCAAATCATTACAGGTGTTTCAGCGTCCATAACGGACAAACAAACAAACAAACAACACACTCTCAATTTTATATATACAGATTAAATCGTAAATTAAATCATATGTAAGCACAAGTCATAGCGAATAGTATCTGATTCATACGGTGCTTGTTCGAATACATTTCTTGAGTTCTTCAGTTCAGTTAAAATGTTCTTCACGGACATGTGAGATATTTCCACTTCATTAGCCTATTCTCTAACACTCAGGTGACGATAATCGATGACCATTTTTTTTCGTTCGATATTTTCGTCAGTTGATACCAATGACGGTCGGTCGGCATGTGGCAAATCTTGCACTTATTCTCCTTCCCCTTTGAATACCTTGTACCATTCGTATGTTTGCGTTTTTGGTACACACGACTTACCATAACTCGAGATCAACTGGTGTACCAACTGCCGTGAACACACTGGCTGTCATATTGCCATCAAATTTACCGTAACAACTGAATACACTGTGACATTTGAAAATGAGAAACTCCGGGAACTCATTTTACACAAGATATTGTAATTATCGCAAATCAGATTACTATATTGAATCAAAATATATACCAATACATTTCTGAGAACACCGTCGTCTAGTACGAGTATTTGTACTTGCAGCTGCCACTTGACCCCTTCATTAACTGTCCTTGGTCTGAACAGAGAGTTGGCAATTTGGTGAGAGTGCAACCTCATGCTCATGGTCAGGTCGTACACATTCTCTTTCCATTTCTCTCTCTCTTTCTCTCAATATCACCCTCTTTAATTCTCTTTTGTTTTTTGTGTTTTCTCGATTCTTTGCAAGGTTAGCTTCTTTCAATACAAGTGCCAGGGAATACATCTCATAATATGTAGGCAGCATTCTCAGGCATACACATTTTTATTAGAAAGACACTTCGTCTTATATTATTACGAGTTCAACTTAGTACTAGTCCTATTGGACATGCTCAAAATAAAAGAAATTTCATCTTACCTTCATTGATTCTCATTCTGATTTCGATCCCAGTAAGTTTTAAGCATTTCTATTTGTTTGTCAGACAAAGTTCAATAATACTAACCGAAAAGTTTTCTTAAATTACAAAATTGTACAAAGTAAAAACATAAATTCTTCTATATATTAAGATGTATAACGCACAATTGAAAAACTCGACGTGTCTAATGGTTTCGGGCATTAACGTTTCCGAACGTTGCCGATCTACTGTTGAACTGATAAAGGACAAAAAAATTCGATATATTGTCTACAATATAGACAAACAAATCGATGTTGAGTCCACCGGGGGACGATCCTCGCGTTATGATGATTTCTTGCAGGACCTCCAGAAAGGTGGATCAAAGGAGTGCCGCTTTGGCGTGTATGATTTTCAATATAAACATCACTCTAAGGGCACAGATGAAGAGAAACTAATACTAATTTCGTGGTGCCCCACAACAGCAACAACGAAATCGAAAATCATATATTCCAGTTCTCTTCATAATCTACGCAACTCGCTAAATGGTATACATAAGTACGTGCAAGCAACTGATATGTCGGAGGCCTGTTACGAGGCGGTCAAAGAAGCCTTGCTATAACCATAAGAGTCGACGACGGCACAATCCTTCAAACACAATTATTGATAAAGGGACCATAAAAAGTTTGTTGTGTTTATTCATGTTAAGAGGGTAGACCAACACTGATGGGGGTGAGTTTTTAAAATATTTTTTTTTTAATTAAAAAAATTTTTTTTTAGATAGGTTTGTGGGGCTCTCTCTTCTGTTCTCTGGGTTTGTGAAGCCATGTTATGCTTGTTATTCCATTTTCATGTCGCACACACCGTGGGGAGAGACCAATTTTGTGTATTTGCGCTCTCTCTGCTTTCGTTATTGTGTTAGTGTTGGGTGCTAATGAGTGAGTGAACTAAATATGTTCCTTCCCTATTGTTCTTGTTTGCCTAGTTGTTATTTTTGTTTTTATATTTATTTTTAGAATGCAGTCGATTGTGTCGGCCGCGTATAACCATCGTATCGTATACACAAATTGAAAGACATTTGATCTTATATTCACTATCCATCCAGCTTAGCGTAAACATGACATTCGATCTTCGCTAAGAATTAAACTCAGCGTAAACAAACTGGAGGCCTAATAAATAACATGAGGAAAATAAAGCAACGGGATTTGAAACTGTGTAAGCATTGTACTCGCATATACTAAAACCACTATGGTTATACGGTTTGTAACTCTGTGGCAATGCAGCCTTTCCCTAGCATAAAATTATTTCAAGGTCTCACTCAGCAATAATGTCTATGAGCTGTGCTAAGCGTTACGTAAACTCCGTATTCATCGAGAGCTGCCAAAGATCAAGCGTAATATAAAGTACAGGGATTTTAATCTGATTCGATTTCAATTAGAACAGCAACCATCCAGTAGTTAGTAGTCCAACAAAATAAATCGACTTGGCATAGTCACACGTACACCTCACAAGCCAGCCTTCTGCTAAAGTCGCACAGCATCGACATCCATATCTCTAATTTAAGGTGCTGCGATTAACAGGAATGGAATGGCTTCAAGTATTAACCGTTCTGCAAATGTGTCCCCGCGTCGAAGAGGATTCCTTAAAATTACTATCTTCCACATTATTCCCCGCGATTATGTTACCAGGAAAGGCCGCAACTTTTGACGCCAAAAATTTGACAACTTTCGTTGGAATTGTTTGCTTAAAGCGACCAAAAGTTTCACTTTGAATTATACCAAAACAATGAAGATTCTCGTAAGCTTGTAAGTCAAAATCCAAAATTCAACAACCCCTCCCCATATAACGAAGTTACCGACCTATTTAAAAACTGACATCACCAATTAAATAGGTGAATACGGCATAGCAAATCATAAGCGAAACATTCAGACTCCCCCTGGGACAGAGATAAGAAATTATTAAAAACTAACACAGTTCGTAAATACCGCGGGCATTATCTAACACCCACTTTGGACTTATCAGTGCTCAAAAGATCAGTGGGAGTTTCGCAGCGATTTACACTTCAACAGACACGTAATCACGGTAAAGCCAACATAGAGCGTAAACTGAGCCATGCGCTTTCAGGGGTAAGAACACAATTTCATGTCATGAAGTCTTTTAAGAAATGAAACTCTTTGCATACCCGCAGGCGCCATATTTAAAGCACACCGGTATCGCGGGGAAATATCGGTTGTCGACACGTCACTGATAAACGGGCAGTGCCGGGCAAACAATTTGAATGATTGGGCCGAAGCGAGTGTGGTTCGCTTACAGCAGAACTTTGAACGTTAAGTAAGTTGAATGATCAACGGAGTAGCGGGGCGTTGAGAACGGCAACGCATCGTTTTGGAATTTCGACGTTCGTGCATTACGAGCGTTCGATTCAGACTAAATTCCTGAGAAATAACCGAGAATTTTCGTCACCGCCATGTGGACGCGCAACCATTTGGAGTGGCGTTCATTGGAAATTGTATAATGTACAAAAATAGAATAAGTCGCAGGTATTTTCATGTTGTACGAAGCCGTGTTCGGCATATACATTTTACAAGTACGAGTAAGTATCTTATCGATGTTAACGAAAGCAACTACAAAATACAGAACACACAACACACAACACACAAGACACAAGAATTGCAACAACGTCGGAATTTCTGAGTTATCGAAGAGTTTGCCGAAAAGCCGAGCCAGCACTAAAAGCGTTGCGCTTATCTAATCAATGGGCAACGGTGCGTACTCGTATTTCACTTATCGTCCCAGCGACTACGCTGCAAGCAACGCTGGTAAGCGTAAACATCAACGACGATGAGAGCCGCATAAGTTGAACGCGCATGCCGCGCGACGTCGTCAGTCAGTCAAACAAACGAAGCCAAGCGCCGTTCAACTTGAAGTGCACGGCACGCGAGCACGACAAACAGGACAGTGAAAGATTGGGCAAATGAAAGGCTGAACTAAGTTCCCGTTACATTGGTGTATGGTCTCAGACAACAACAAAAATATATTTATATAAATTCAAAATTCGTCTGTTCATTAAAACAACAACAACAACAAACAAAATGCACTTTCGTAGTTTACTGTTCAGCTGCATCGGCGTGTTCATCTTACTGATCACTCAGCTAAGCTCACCGGTCTCCACGACACGCGTCATCTTTTACAATCACGAGCCAACCATACACAAAAGCCAGCTACTCATAACTCAAAAGCTGACAAAACCGTGTCCGGCGGGAAAAATGCGTGATCACCGCGATCGTTGCAGACGCGCGATTATCTTTGGCCGCAAGAAGTGAGTGGTGCTGATGAAAGCTTGGTAATTATGTGAGGCTGTACACTAAAGGGGAAGCGTTGAAATTGATGGGCAGTATGGCTAAGCTTACCTGTTCAACAGGACTGCTTTTTAATCTGCACAGTTGTGGCTTCGCATTCTATTTCTCTCTGCAACTCTCCTTCTCACTACTGCTTATGCCCTTTGCGCATAAGCGAGACAGAAAGAGAGTGAATAATTATAGACACAAAGTATTTTAGAGATTTAGTTTTAATTAATTTATAGGTAATTTATTCTTATGGCATATTTTAAAATATATTTTAAGCAATTTTTTTTATAGAACAATTTATTATTTTTTCTGATGAATCGGAATTAAGCTATGAAAAATGTGCACAAAAGTGTTATTATTATTTGGTATAAAAAATATATTTATTCATTTAAGTAGATTAATAAAAAAAGTAATGCCTCATTTAATTATTTTTATTAAATTTAGTAAAATCAATTAATTTAATTTAATATAAAAAATTTTATATAAAAAAATAATTAATTAATAATTTCATTAATTTAATATAAAAAAATTAAAAATTTACAAAATTCGCAACGGTTGCTCCCAATTTCAATGACCTTCGTAATTTTTTTAAATTACATTTTTTATTTTAATTTATTAAATTTTATTTTAATACATTTTTTGCTAAAATAAAAATAAAAAAATTGCAAAAAAAATCCAATGACTTTCTTGGCGCAATTCGAGTGTTCAGTTTTAAACATAAAATTTGAACATCCTCATCATCATCATCATCACACAGCTGAGCATTATACTCGTAACAACGATTGCCAGCGATCAGTGCGCATTTGCGTCGATAGTTTCGCGTATCCAATCTACGTAGGCGCCGACACGTGTATAGACACCCGGAAAATCATTTTGGCCACAGGCGATCTTACCAAAGGAAACAATGCCCGCCAGGTAGTAATAATTGTAGTTGTCGGTCCTCTCGTACATTAGCGGGCCACCGGAATCGCCACGGCAGGTGTCAACGCCATGACCGCCGGATGCGCATAGCTGCGTCTGATCAAGATGGAAGCCGAATTCCGCGTATTTCGGGAGGCAGCTGGCGAGCGGCCAGACACGCAACATTGCCTTTCGCTTGACGGCGCTGCGTGTGTCATCGAACTCGGTGCGTCCCCAACCCGCCACGTCGACGGTGGCATTCTGGAGCATCTCATCGCGCGCCGTTGCCGTCAACGGCAGACAAATTGGCGTCACATGACGATGACGGCGCCAATCGATCGCGCGCTCCAAACGCAACAGCGCAATGTCACGACTGTAGCCGCGATCATCGAAGCCGGCGTGCGGCAATGTCCGATCGATGCGGACATCGATGTGTGGTTCGATGCAGTCGCGTTTGCCGTTCGCATAGTGCACGCAGTCGGGGTTTGTGGTCTGATTCCATTCGCCCAAACGTACGCCGGTCAGATTGAGGCCGGTACCAATGAATTGCGGCAGCACGCAATGCGCTGCGGTCAACACCCAACGCTGCGCTATGAAGCTGCCGCCGCAATTGTGCGATAGCGTACCGTCAGCTGTGGGGCAATTACGCAAAGTCTATGAATACCTTCAATCGTCAAGCGATCAAATCAATCAATCGATCAGCTGTTGGTCGTTTAATCGGCTGTTTGACTAGTTGTCTCATTCACTCACCTGCGCTGTACTGTAACAGCGCCGTCCACGGAAATTCCAGTATGCCCGTCTTATCACCGCCGTAGATTTTGTTCAGCAACTCCAGTCCACAGTGTGGCGCGCTCGGCAGTTCATCCGCCGGATTCTGTGGCGTGTTCGGCGTGGCCGCCATTGGCAGCGTTGCGCGTGCCGTCGACTTCTCGATGCGAGCGGCAAATGCTGGCAATGCATTTTGACTGCTTGGACAGCAAATCTAGGAATTAGCAAGTTGTGCTCTGTGAAAATAATTGCAACAAAAAAAAAAACAAAAAAAAAACAAATAATAATTCAATAAATTGTCTTACCAAAGCGCGTCGCAACTGCGATTCGCATTGCTCCCTTCCGAGCGCTTCGACATTATAGAACTCGCATTGATTCTTGGGCAGACATTTGCCGGGCCCGAATTCCGTCGATGTGCAGCCGCCGTAGTGAATGAGCACACCTATAGCAGATCACAAGCAACTAGAAGCATATTGCCAAACTTTTTCCAAAAAAGAAATGCTCGTACTCACCTGCGCCCTCAGTCAGCACCAACAGCAGCGACAGCGAGAACCACAGTGTGGCCAATGCCAAAATGAAGCGAGGCAGCCGTGCGCAGCGCATGTTCGACTCAATCATGAAGTCAATAAGCGCACCAAGCGCCAACAAGCAGATAAACGATCCGTTGGATTGGCAATACAACAAACAGATTAAACGATAAAACGATTAAACCCAACGAGAAACTTGTTTTCGCTGCTGTTGTGCTCGGCTGCAACGAATTTTAATTATGTACTTTTTATTTTAATTTTTCCTTTATTTTTATTTCGCTTATTCTATGTATTTATTTATTTGTTTTGTTTGTTGGTCGTCGCCAAGCGAATGCAGTTTAACGGTTATTAATCAATTGATTCGCTTTTATCGCCCACGGTGCATCGGTGTGAAATTGTTTGTGTTGTGCACGTTCCAACTGTAAATCTCAACTGAAATTAAGCAGAAATTCTATGCACTCACTGAGCCGACGACGACGCTAGCGCAACGTTTGAAGTACACTTGGCGCATCGTCTCGCTCACTCACTGCAGTTGACATGCATTATTATTAACATATTGCGATTTCTTATGCCGCGTGGGTCAATCAAAAAGTACACAACTCACGTGACTATTTAATTCATTTATTTCATGCATTTATTAGCGTAGCCCGGCAGACGTTGTTCTGCTCTTTCCGGTATTGGCAAAGAAAATAAAAATTTAATAAAAGTACAAAAATCTAGTATTTCAATGGCGTGTCAGCAAGACATTTGCCTTATTGAAGCTATGAGAATGAGAACTTCGTCACCTTTGAATTTTCCTTTGAGTATCGCCGCATGAACCAAACTGATCATCAGTTTTCTTATCACCAAACCCGTTCCGTTGCATTGAAGAAACAAAACAAAAAAATGTGCTTAGTGAACGACGAATATTGCGCACAAAACATTCGATTTGAGTTAAACTTTTTTTCATTTCATTTCATTTCTTTGACAGACTTGCGATTTCGAATTGACATACTTTTCAAAGGCAAACTGATGCAGCAATATTGATATTGCAATACAAATATTCCAAATTAATAATTTTTTTATCACGACTTTCGCGGTATACAAACACACGAAACTTCACAAGATTACTCGACACGCTATTTTATTTCCTGAAAAATGTCATCAAAATCGATGCAGCGGCTTCGGCGTCTATAGCGGACATACTGACAGACATATCGAATTTTATATATATAGATTTACGAACCCCTACTTTACCTTAAGAGTTTTTCCATAATCAAGACATACCCCTACTACTGAGATTTAAAAATTTACTATAATATTTAATATTTACAAGGAAAATGGTGAAAAAAGCCTTTGGAATTTTAGGGGTTAGAAAGTAAAACTTATGACTATGACTATGGGACTGGTACTCAATGAAACTTATACTAGTTAGTACTGGCTTTAAGCAATATAATTGTTTATTCACATATGTATAATACACCTAAGAGCACTTAAGTGGAGTATGCACACTTTAGAGTTGGATTACAGAGTCATTGCATTTATAATAATTTGTATTTAAATTGGCTATCATTTGGTCAATAGTGCTTATTATATAAAGTTCGATTTTTTGTTAAGAAAAAATTTAAATATCGTATATCAGATTTGCATTATATGCTTACGTTATCAATTCGTCATACAAAAAATAATTTGAATATTCTTTAATAGTTTTTATATACTCTTATGTATACTTTTCATATATCTTGGCAATGTAATGGCTAACCTACAGTGATGCACGAATCCTTGGATTCGGATTTGAAAATCCGTATCTTTGAAGTAATCATGGTAATGGAATCCAAAGTACGAATCTCAATCCAAATCCCAATGCTACGTATCCTAATTCGAGAGTTATAAAACCGAATCTGAATGCTACGAACCGCAGTACGAATCCAACTCCAAAATATATTTGTTAAGGAATAATGATCTCTTAAATAATAATAATATTAAGTTTTATTTTTGCTTATGTTTCCTTCTCTTTACTAATATTCGGGAACATTTGGAAATTTGCTATTTCTTGTTGTAATTTTCTTTTTGCCTGTTGCCTGTGCAGAACCGATAAAAGTAGGTAATGACGAACTTTATTGCCGGCAATATTAACTCGTCGTCAGCAATGGTTAAAATTCAACAATATTTAATTCAGCCGCTAATCGTTCGACACTACGATCCCTTATATTGATGGTGCCAACTCGACGTATTGCATATATCACCAACTGGCGAAAATGGCAAGAAGACATCTTCCGCTCCGTTTCCAGTGAATGTGTGACAGCTAGTGAACTTATCTCAAAGAAAAGAATTCGACTAAGAACATAAGACAAATAAGGTTTTTTATTTTTTTATTTATTAATTTTTTTTTAAAATAATAAAGTCTTAAAACAAATGACTACATTAAATAAACAAATGTATTTTATAAATGAAAGGCTTCATTTGGTCTCTAGATGAGCTCTCGAGTCCTTAATATTATTATTGAGAATCTTAACAAATAATGTTTTTACATGGAAATATAGTTGTATGAATATTTTAGTTATAAATTAATAAAATCATAGCAATGTACATATTTATTCGCCATACTGGTTTTAATCTTTTTTCTTCTTCTTCTTTTTTTTGTTTTGTTGATATTCGGATTAGACGTTAAGTATTTCAACAGATTTGGATTCGAAAGATCCAGATCACATATAAACCTACGGACGAATTAACCTTGATATTTGGTTTTATTTTATTTTATATATATACATATATATATTTTTTAATACCCAAATCTTCAATAAAAACGAATTAGAAAGTTAACCATTGCTGCTTAATACTTTTTGATGCACCCTCGCTCAGCTTGACTTTTCAACGCTTCGTGATGGTATTATTTTAATTGTTATATCACCAACAACACGTGATTTTATTTCAACTTTTAATATGTGTTCCTTCTCCCGCCCTCTTACGTAAGCGTATTGACACTTATTGAGTCTGGCATTTTGGTCATTGCGGAGACTCGACATCCGCGAGCAGCATTGGAATTCTGCAGTTTTCTGCTGTGTCTTAAACTCATCTAGCGGTTTTCACACAAGGTTCTGTTAATTTTTATCTTATGTTTTATTAATTAATTTATTTTATTTTTATTTTTTATAAATAATTCTTTTGTTTGTTTTTTTTTTATATTCTATTCATTTACTAGCGTAGCCCGCCAGAACTTGTTTTGCCTTTTCCGGTATCAGCAAAGAAAATAAAAATTCAATAAAAGTAAAAAAACCAAGTACTTTTCAATATCTTGAAAAATTCGTTAAGGCAAGGCAAGTACACCCCTAAAATTTCAGCCTGCTCCTTCTAGTAGCACAGAAAAATATGTTATGCATTAAAGTGTAATTTGTTAAAAAAAAAAGGTTTTTTTTAATTTTGTAAAAATTTTCACATAATTTCACACAAAAAAATTACATGAAATTTTCCGACTCTTCCATTATATTTTAGCAACAAACTTCACAGGATTACTCGACAGGCAATTCTAGATTTTAACTGAAATCGATTTTATCAAAATCGGTCCAGCGATTTGGGCGTCTATAACGGACATACATAATTCTAATTTAATATATACTAGTATCGCCCAGTGGTCGAAATTCGACCGCCCGCATGAATACAGTATACAAAAGGTACTACAAAAGTCGTGTCTCAGTATTAATATGTAGATACTGATGATATGTAATACATACATATTATGTATAAAAGATTCTGTTTTTAGGACTTCGGTTCTTGCAGTCTAGACATAAGAGTTTGAGTCGCACGTGAAGCAAGCAGCTCTTCAATACTTGTTGTTGTTAATGTAAACTTTTCTCAACTGTATATTGGCATAAAAGTTCTCCTATGCACAGCTTTAGAACAATACCTTTCCAACCATATATTTTTAATTAAAATACATTGACGTTAAATAAAAAAAAGGTAAAAAGGTACAACACAAATCATGACTCTTTATTAATATATAGATAGACATTTTTTTTCGTGCAGTGAAAGGAATTGAAATTTAATGAATTCATGAAGACTTATTAACTATTTGTCATACAAAGCGATTCTAAAAAACTACCTCAAAACCAGGTAACTGCAATAGTTCACAACATATTTTATGCACTCTAGAAAACATCGTACATACAATCAGCCAATTTATGCGTATAGCCGCAATTCATTACCATATAACTCCGATTCATATTTCAAATTGGCAGCTGGTTTTGGGCATACATTAAAAGCACCTAAAATGCATAAACGGCATACAAGAATTGAATTGTCAAAAAGGCAGGAAAGCCTACAAAAGTAAAGAAAATACAAGAACACAAACCACGCACACACACACCCACAGAGAGCAACACAAATAGCAACAGAAACATGAAAAGAAATGAATGAAACTTTTGGGGAAAATGTCACAGAAAGCCACACGAAACTTTCAGCTAACCACGAATGCCAGCAAGCCAAGTGGTAGGAAAGGGGTTTGAGCGGTTGAGGTGCAGCTACTGGTTTGTTATACTCGTACTCATCTGTGACAGGCGCTGTCACTGTGGCCAGTGTTGCAGCCGCCATGGTTGACAGCATTTCTGCTGGTGCTGCTGATGCTGCTGTCGCTGTTGTCGCTGCTAGTGTGTGCTAACCCCAACAAACTTGGCCAACTTGCTGCAATGGAAACTTCCCATGCTATCTTCGTTGTGCTTGTATGCGATCTCTACCACATAGCCCAATATTCTAGCTGCCTGTCTCGCCATCTCGCTCAACGTCTCTTTCTTTCACTGACTCTGCTCTGTGTCGCTTGGCTATTTCACTTTAACTAGTTTGACTGTGTTAAAGAGTTTGCAACAATTGAAAAAGTCTGCCATTGTCGCTGCCAAAGTGTGGATGTCACTGCGACTATCTAACTGTGCATGTGTGTGTGAGATTTTCTTTATGAGTTTGGTCCATAGTCTATGCTGGTGTTATTTTATTGAGCTGCGTCTACAACATCATTCTCTCCACATAATCATAATCGTGATTATCATTATTATCATCATCATCATCGTAGCAATCAAACGATGATAACGTTTTCATCATTTTTCTTCGGCTTGCCTACGCCTGCAGTTTGTGGTAGCCAGAAGAAGCCTCAATAGCAACTGAATGAAGCTGAGTCAAGAGCTAGCTGCAGGATAAGCAGGATGTCTTTTATGCAAAAACCAAAAGCAACAACAACAACAACAAATGCAATAATAACAACGAATATCAGCTTTTGTTGCAAACACTTTAAATATGCCAAAAGCAAAATTGTTGCTTTGCTAAAGAAACTTGAAACTTTCGCCGAACTTCTGAGTCATTTTCTTATTGA
Source organism: Cacoxenus indagator (assembly GCA_035041755.1). Taxonomy (NCBI): domain Eukaryota; kingdom Metazoa; phylum Arthropoda; class Insecta; order Diptera; family Drosophilidae; genus Cacoxenus; species Cacoxenus indagator. Next base: position 221,659 of record JAWNKX010000706.1, read on the forward strand.
GGTTTTCAAAGTTTCTCTCTTTATCTCTGTTGTTGCTGTTGGTATTGTTGACAGTTTAAGTGTTGCCCTTTTAGTTCATTATGCAACACGATTCATAATTCATTTGACGTCTTCATAAGTTCAAAGACAATAGCCAAAATAAACACCTTTGCCACGTTGACTTTGACGCTACCCACCTTCTCGTACTGCCATAGTTAGTGTATGTGTGCGTTTATTGTATGCCGCATGAATTAATTACTTTCATTTGATTTTGTTTTCACAATCGTGCTATAATTGAAAAGCGGGTGCCCTCATTGAGTGCTCAATTAATTATTAAATATATGTATGTATGTCCAGAAATATATTTAAACACATACAAGAGTGACGTTGATAGAGAGAAGCCTTAGAAAATGATCTTTGTACAACACTTGAAAAGCGCTTGAAACATGAAAAATATTACAATAGTTTTAAAGGACTAAAAATTAAAACATATCTCCTGCTACAGAATTGCTGTTTTCACTTTGACTGCGCGTGGCTAAGCATTGGAATTATATATTTTTATAAGCAAACAAAAAATATATATAAATTCATTTTTTTTAAATGAAAAAAAAAATAAAAAATTTTAATATGTGGGCCCAACAACAGCAACAAGGAAAACACAACTTTTAACAAATGAACTCAACAAGGTAAGGTAAATAAATAAAAGTTTCCGATTCACTTGAAGCGAAAGTGGAAAATTTATGCTCAAACGCACAAAGCACAGCGCCGTCAAAACGATAAACGCTCAGCCAAACAACAAAGAATGAAACAAACGAACAAATACAAAAAAAAGAAAATACATACACACATACATAAATACATTTACATACAATTGCACTTGCGTTACAAAATCGAAAAGAACAGAATGAGAAAAAAGAAATATTCGAGGAAAATATTGAGCGCATAAAGCAAATAGATCGAAGAATGTTGAACGCGTATATTGTACGCTAATCACACAATCGCAAATCGGAAATGCGATTATTTTCGCTTATAAATACAAATAAACATGCACACGAATACACACACACGCACGCACACACACACACACCCATAAACATTTTCGGAGTTACTCACGCTAAGTGTTGGTGCTAGTAACTACACAGGTGCGGATTTAATTGGTTATCTGAATAATAATAATAATATAGTCGACTTGGTAGCCTAGTCGAAGTATGCTACGGCTGCTCGTTCCAGAGATCGAAGATCAAACCCCACGAGGGGCGGAAACAACTTTTAGTTTTTTCTAGTGAATCGTTGGTGGCGCAAAACAAAACCTTTAAAACCTTTACTTCAAATGAGGAGGTCAAAAATCGCCTCAATCAGAGAGCACACAATGTATTGCACACAAAGTATTGGACCACAATGGTCAATATATAATTTATTATAATATTTATTCATTATACGAAAATAGTCTTTAATTTTCACAACAAAAAAAAAAGAGAGACGAAATTACTTTCCGAACAACCCAAAATTAATACGAAGACATGATTTTTTCCCCTTTTTGCTTTACTTAACGTTAATATATTTTAATGAAAATTATATTGTTCAAAATGTATTGTTCTCTGGTATTCAAATAAATATATAATAATATGGGCACAAATAGACAAAAAGCCATTCTACTAAGGAAAATTATGTTAGGCACGAGGATCTGTTGTGAAATATATTGACGCATTTTCGGTACGCATTTTGAAGTCTCCATCTTTTACTACTTTGTGTTTATATCAAAATATAGCGCTACATAAAGCAAAACAAGGCTTATATGTATGCGGCGTGTAATTGTTGCTCCGTTTTACTTTTGTGTTTTTTTGCATTGTCAGCATTAACATAAGGAAGGCATTTGGTTACTATTTGGTGTTGGCTATTCCCACAAGGCTGCGCTCACTTCGGATCTCTCGCTCACCGCAAACATTTAAATGTGCTCGAGCATTGTCCAAATTGGTTTAATCCATATGACTGATCAGTGTAGGTGATACTGGTATTAGTTATTGATATGACGTACGTTACATATACGTACAAACCACATGTGGTAACTCAATTCTTATAATGCATGACCAGGAACACTTGAATCGCGGACATATACATTTAAATAAGTGGTATATTGTCACTGTAGTGGTAGAACTTCAACCGCTAAACTAACGCTAGCATAATAATAGTAGAAAATGGTAAAATAAAAAAAAAGAATTGTCGTGGGACACCCGGTTAGAGCGGACCTTTTACGATTTTTTAAGTAACGGTTGAAATTTAATTCAACAAATTTCACTGGATAATCGGACAAAAAAAAAACAAATAAAGAACAGACAGAAAATTGTTGCTTATTTGACTATTCTAGTTTGTTGTGCACAGGCGATTGTTTTTGTACAAGCAAATTGTGTGCATGCTGCGGAACAAGCAACGAGACTGCGAAGAAAGCGGATCTGACGCTAAACAGCATGAAAATTTTAGCGCATAAAATAATAATACAAATTTGCAGAACTCAACAGAAGTTCGAAAACTCAGTAAGCTTTAATTATTTATTTAAGTCTGTAATATATGCCATAGACAAATTTCAGTTCAGAAATAAGAAAATACAATTTTACAACAAAATCGACACTTTTTCTCGGCTTAATTCAGCGTGGCTAAGTCGGATCAGAAGTGTTATAATGCCTCGCGTTAGGCCACAATATCCACCATTGTCTTGATCAGCGGCACATAATCACAGCGACGCTATAGGAGAATTATATGTTATCCAAGAGGAAACTGCTGAGGAATTGCTGGCGTATGCAAGGGAGCCGTTGACATCAATGGTAGCAGCTGAGGCTTTCGACAAACATTTCCTAGACCATTTGAATGGATGTATTTCTGATGATAAAAAAGAAAGATTGTTTAGTGTATACGCCAAATACCTAAAGTCGGATGATCGCGAAGAAGAGGATAGAGCGAGCACCGAAACCCTTTGGCCCGGAAGCGTATGCTATGTAAGTACTCTAATCAACTTTTAGGTTCCCTATAATTTTTCATCTCCTTTCCAAACTAGCGTAAGAAAATAAATATAAGAAAAATGTGCCCGAAACTAATAGGATCAAAAAGATTTAAACTTTGGGAGTTATATAAGATGAAACCGAAAAAGGTTTGTAGCATTGCCAGTCAAACTGACGAACAAGTGCGCGAGCTGTTACCGCATGAAGTTGAGTATGACTTCGAAAATAAAGCAATTCGTGATACATTAAATGTCAACTTCAGATTTTTGGGAAGTTTGAAAAATAGACCAAGACAGAGACACAGTGAGTTCTTGGGCTCATTTGAAAATACCAAACACTGTAATTTACTTGTTTCTCCCACAGTTAATCCTATGGGGCTTTACGTTATGATTATTTTAATGATAATTGCGATAAGTGGATTTTACTTTTGCTTTTATATAGATATAAGTCGATATGTGAACCATCAGCGCCATTGCGAAAACCTAATTGGACAATCGGGTCTTGCAATGGGAACTGTTTACAAAGCCATGTGTTGGCTAACATCACCCAAACCTCTGACCTGAGCTCTGAATTTTGTGTTATTAACCAATTCGTTACACTTTTATTTTATATTCCGTTAGTTGCATTATTAAACTTGCACTAAATGTAAACCAATTGTTGTTGTAAGATTTTGTTTTACCAGAACGTAATGCGAAATCTAATGAGATTTTAAAGGACACTCTTGTTGCTGGATGCCAGGGCACTCACAAGATGGAATTGTCTATTCGATATGCACTGGAAGTCGTTGACAAGGAAATGCTACTGCCTGAGAAGAAGTACACCTTGAACAGACTTGTGTATTTTTGGGGTCAATAACTTACCCATTAAACACTAAAGATAAGCATTAATTATGATTTTTTTAAGTCATTTTATTAAACGAAGACTTCATGTTTTTCCAAAGGGCTGGTATACCCTGAACCGAGTTGCTTTTAGAAACGCGACTATGACTGCTGGCAAATACGAGTTTCATAAGAGAAAATACTTGCAATTCGGACAATAATTGTAATATTGGAGATGACTCATTAGGAGAAATCAATAGATTTCAATGTCACAAGCGGAATATGTTGCAACATCCGACCCATGGAGTCTCACGATCTAAGCGGAATATAAACAATTACAGCTTTAGATACCTAGACAGGGACTAGAGCCCTATGAGTCCCGTATATTTCAAGAACGTGGTTTGTATTAAAATAAAGACAAATCCTCAATTTGAGCAGGAATATAAAAAGGTCAAACTTGAATCCCATTATTGTTCAAATACGTGACGTGTTATCAAAAACTCCTGACAAACTGCACCTCTTTTGGGTACCTAGCCACAAAGGTATCATTGTTAACAAACTAGCCGATGCTGCAGCAAAATGAATGATTATGTACCCCACCTTTACTGTCATTCCATCTGCCGATAAGTACATAAAAAAGCTATATACCCCTACCTTCGCGGACAGATAGATAACAACTGGGCATCTTTCCACCATATGTATAAGGATTTTAATCCCAATTTGGAAGTATTCTGCTATCCTTCTAACTGTCCTCGATCTAAATCACGCATCTTTGTCCGCCTTCGCATTGGGCACAGCCGGATCACTTACGCACACCTGCTCACCAGTGAGTCTAAGCCCCTGTGTCCACTATGTGGACAATATTTAACGACAACCCACATTCTATATAACTGCACAAATCTGGAGAGTATCAGGAAAGCCCTCTTTGCAGACTCATTACCTTCATCGTATTTAGCTACAGTCACATCCGCCAATATAGAGAAAATACATAATTTTATAAAAGCATTACATATCCTCGTTCAAATTTAATAAACTATAATAATAAATCAACCGTGTTACATACAAAATTATAATTTATTTTTAAGCAGAGCTGAAGGCCTCGAGGCTAGTGCTCTCTCTCTATAATTAATTATAATATTATTTTTTTTTTTTCTAAATGTGTTATAGTTAATTTTAATAAATAAATAAAAAAAGGTCATAAGAAATGCACAAGAAAATAAACGCTGACAACTCGGCGAACACTACCAATTAAACAATGAGGTCGCTATCCGCACCCTTTCCACTTACGTACTGTTATTCGTATTACTACTCACGCGCCATTGCCAGCTTTTAAAGAGGACTCTCAACGTCACAAAATTAGTGCAGGGATGCAATCTATTAGGTCATTCGCGTATACCTAAACAAATTAACCAAACGTCATAAAGGTCGGTAGAATATAAATGAATGCAATGCGCAATCTCTTGTCTTCTATTGTCTTGTCTTGTAAGCTAATCTTACTAGGTGCGTATGGAACAAGAAGCAATCAAATTAAAACAATTCCTTCAATTCCGATTCCCCAAACATATTCTTCGGTAAAGATGAACAGTGAAGCCCCATTTCCGCCCACTAATATTCAGCAATACAGTATAATACTCGGAGGATAAGAATATAGAGTAATATGGAAATCAAATGGGAACTATGGAGTGAGGATAACGAAGGAAAACAACCACTTGTCGCATTCTCTTCTTCTCCGCCTATCTATCTATCGCTCACTCTATGTATCTGTAACAAACATCGGTCGATCGGAAGTTACGTTCTCTGTGAAATCTGTGAAAAATTAATAACAATAAATTTCATTCTCGCTCTCTTTAGCCCTCCGTATCAGTCACGTGTTGCTATCTACAGCGTCATATCCTAAAAACTGTTTCCATCGTTTACAAATCCGCCACTGACTACGGAATCAAAAGCGATTGTATTAAATTCAATTGAATTGAGTTCGTCGGAAAGTCGCTTCCATGCCGTTGTAAAATATTTTGTCAATGCTTGTGGGTCCCTTTAATAGATGAACACACATCCAGGCGTAGAGTTACACGCAATCAGACTCAGCCGTTTGATTTTGCCATTGAAATGAAAGTAAAAGCAGAAGCAGTAAACAAATAAAAATAAAATAAAATATATAAGAAAAAAGTAAGAGGAACACTGCAAAACACAATGGAAAAATGTCGCTAACTCAAATAAATAAGGCAAATAAACCAGCTTAGAAATAGGTTTGTCTGTCCGTATATGCACCCTGCTTGCGTATGGCTTTGAAATATGAGGGGTATGAGATTGCTAAAGTGTTTATGGCAACTCAGAAGTGTCACAGAGCTCATTAAACTGTAAGCGCAAGTGTGTGTGTGTGTGTGTGTGTGTGTGTGTGTGTGTGCGCGTTGTGTATGTGTGTATTCGTGTGCGTGCATAATGAGTCATAAAATTAAATTTCACTTTTGACGCCGAAATTCACTGACTGAATGACATCGCCTTCAACACCTTTGTCTCATTTTTACTTTTTATCAAATTTTTCTCGATTTTTTTTTATATTTTATTTAAATTTATTCGACACATTTTCCTCTGCTTAACGGTTTAAATGTTGAACTTGCGCATTCGTGTTGACTTCTTTCTTCTTCATCTTCATCTTCAGCTTCAGCTTCTTCTTCTTCTACTTATATTTACTCATCGCTTGTTTCTTGTTATTGTTGTACTTTTCGTCTTAAGCCATTTCGTTGATGTTGCTGACTTAATCTGCGGTCGTCTACAGTCGAATCACGTACCTCATCATATATTGTTCTGTGTTCTTGCGTGTCGTGTGCACTGAATTTTGTGTACGTGTGTGCCTGCATGTGTGGGTGTTTCTATGCGTGCATGAGTAATCATTACACTTTGAGTCCTGACATGCTGACGTGCTTTGTTATCCTTTAGACGATGTTGCCTAAGCAACGCTGTCAGCCTGTCAGCAGTTGTGGCAAGTGTCGTTTAAGTAATCATGTAACGAATTACTTCTAACCTATTTTATTTTCATTTCATTCCTTTGTTGTTTTTGTACTTTTATGACTGCTTCAGAGTTTTTATATATTTCAAAAAATTTTGCTAGAAATATACGCTCAGCGACAACACACCCATGGAGCCACAACCTCAAATATAGTATAGACTAGTTACTTCTTTTACTCAGGCATAGCACAAATTTTTTTTTTTTTTTTTTCATAATTAGATTATAACATTTATCGCAGTAAACTGCATAAAACATTCGTCGTATTAAAAAAACAATGACGTGAAAAAAAAATTAGACTTTTAATAAATTAAAAATGATGCAAATTGCGCCGAAAAGGCAAAGATATAGAAGGCTGATTGCTTCTTAGGGGTGGTCACTCGGGTGTAGCCTCTTCAGTCCACGCCTTGTCGAGATACGGGTGAGGGAGGACGCCAGCGAAATTGGGTGCGATAAAAGTCTGTAGTGATACCGGCAGCTGTGAGAATTAATCACCTCCATAAGAGTTAGCACGGCAAGATCCCTATGCAGCGTGGTGTTGCGCACGTACCAAGGGGCTCCCGTAATACTTCTGAGAGCCTTGCTCTGACACGCCTGCACTCTTCTGATGTTGTAGGCAGCAGTAGTGCCCCAAAATTGTATGGCGTAGCGCCAAGCAGGTGCCACTACTTGCAGATAAATGAGCCTTTTATTAGTTAAAGATAACTTATTCGATGGGCGGAGGAGCCGCTCCAGTTTCTTGAGCTTATGGTAGCAGCGCGCTGTAACTACCTTAATGTGTGCACGCCAGGTAAGACGCTTATCCAGGATCAGACCGAGATACCGGATTTGCTCCATTTGCGGAATGATGCTTGTGTTGTAAGTCACAACCGGACTGCCGCCTTGCCTTAATGTACGGGTGCAGTGAGTTGATTTCTCAGAGTTTATGGCTATGTTCCAGCGCCTGGCCTACGAGTGGAATCTATCCAATTAGCTGGACAATTTCTCCTCGGCTTCGTTCAGAGAGCCAGAGTTGAAGATGACTGCCGTATCGTCCGCGTAAGTAGCAATAATCGAATGCTCATATCTAGTTGTCGACATATCAGACACATATAAGGAGTAGGGGACCGGAGCTAAGACACTCCCCTGCGGAGTGTGTCTGCATAGAAGCCCCTGCGCCTTCCATGTTCCTGATGGTGGAAGTTTTGTCTCTTACCACCACAGAGAAGGTTCGTCCTTGGAGAAAGCTTCGCATTAGTACAAACGGTTTGTTTGGCAGGAGCACTTTTAATTTATGCAGAAATCCATCGATCCATATCCTATCGAATGCGTGTTTGGCGTCTAAGAATATTGTTTCGTCTCAAACGCAGTTAGTATGTGATTAACGACTCGATGCAGTTGTTCGGGAGTGCCATGCTGTGATCTAAATCCAAATTGGTGATCAGGAATGGCTTCTTGAACACCCCGTACTGCCAACAATCTACTCAAAAATATTCTTTCAAAAATTTTGGAAAAATTTGGAGCAGCCTTATGGGTCTATATGATGTGACACGGGTCTCCGAAGTACCAGGTTTAGGTATCATGGATATCGTTGTGGGAAAATGGCAGATCCGCAGCATGCTGTTGAACAGCATCGTCAGGAACGACACTCCCTTCCAAGGGAGGGCTTTCACCACCTTGTTGTCAATATGGTCATGTCCGGGGCTCTTCTTAGATTTCAGTCTCTGAATTTGAGTCACAACCTCTTTAGGGGTGACATGTTTAGTTGGACTGTGGTCTAAGATACACCTCGATAGGACTTCAGCTGTTTCCTCAACGTCTCCAGGGTCAGCCAGGCCAAAAGGCGTGAACCGGCTCTCCAACTCATTAGCAAATGCTTCTGCTTTCTCGGTCTCCGTAGGCAGCCACTGATTTAGAGGCCCACGGATTGGAGCATGTCTGTGAGGCTGTTGTTTGATGCACTTGGTGGCACGCCATAGGTTGAAGCCAGACTTTTTCATTGGATCCGTATTAGCCAACAGATTTTTAAAATGTTCCGATCGCACAGCTTGCATTACATGCCTCAGTTCTCGGGCAGCTCTCCTCCATGCAGCCTTGTCAAATTCATTCCGTGATCTCATATAGCGACGTAGTAGCCTGCGTTTATATCTCACCAACTCCAGAACCTCAGCCTGAGGTTCATAACATAAATAGTGAGCAAATCTGGACAGTTCGGACGAAATTTCTACTTTTCTGTTCTGATTGACTAGTTTGGGCACATTTAAATAAACGGACACAGTCACCTCATCTCATCTAACTGATCAAGCACAATAAACTTTATAAACAACCCATCTTCTATATATATTAAGTGTGTTTGAAATTATGTTTGTATGTATGTCTGTCCGCTATAGACGCCGAAACCGTTGGTCCGATTTTGATGAAATTTTCTGGGAAACTGTAGAAGAGCCTGTCGAGTAATCCTGTAAAGCTTGGTGCGTTAGAATAACGCAAAAGTCTAGAAAAATAAATAATTAAGATTATTTGTATAAAATCAATATTGTTTCATAAGTTCATCATTTGCTGTTGAAAATTATGTCAAATTCGAAATCGAAAGGCTGTCAAAGGAAAATAATGATAAACGTTTCATTGACAAACCGCTTTTTCTGGTTTTGCGCCTGAAAACGAAACGAAAAATCAACCTATCATCGAAATACATAACTTCAATTAAGCAAATTTCTTGCCCATACGCCATTGAAATACCTAATTTTTGTACTATAATTGAATTTTTATTTTCTTCGCAAATACGAACAAGGGCAGAACAACGTCTGGCAGGCTTACGCTATAACATATATATTAGGTGATATAAAAATTATATGACCGAACAAGTGTTTGAAAGTTGGCAATTCATTACATTTTCTGTGAAAAAAATTTGTGATTGGTACCTCGTGCAAATAGTTATAGCGTTCTGAAAATTAGTGAAATATCTGAGAAATACGGAACAAGGCCAATCCCTAATTTTACTAGTGTTACGCATGCAGAGATAAATATAAATAAATGATAGTTGAGACGAAGCCTGACTAAGGCTAAGATTAAAAGGAAGCCACCTAAAAAGTACTATAGCTAATCTAATACTACGAATACTTAAACAAGAAATGCAAGCAGGTTATTAACCAAGAGACTCATAGAATAGATATTTGTTAGACGGTGAGATTGTAAGTTATCAGATGATAAAGAAACAGACACAAGTTTGTAATGCAAGTTGTAAGACACAAGACACGAAATGTATCACGCTGCAGATAAGTAGTTTTACAGAAACCAACAAATATTGGAAAATAACCACTTCTATCCCGAGAAGGTACATTAAAATTTATGCTACTAAACAGAAAAGGAGAATAGATACTGCCAACAATTAAATTGTGCAAAAACATTACACCGAAAGTCGTTCTACAAAGCGACTTTACAATGTAGATAGTTGGATAAGCTTTAGGAGACATCGATAGGATGGAAGGTTAGCAGCCCAATGTAAGTTACGTAGTGCAAAGAGTAAGAAATGCTCTTCAACTGATTCCAGGCAATCGTGGTACTTGCTAAACTGTGGGTCCTATACACAGGATCCATACTCTAAAATAGGACTATTTTAACTATATCTAAGGATATGAACAGTAATCTAGTAGTGTAGGGATCATTAAATTCTTTATACCAACGTTTAATGAATTCTAATACGCCTCTGAATTTATTGATTGAAGAGAAAATGTGTGAACCAAAGTGCAGCTTTCGGTCCATCAATACTCCGACATCATTAAATTGGGAGACACGTTCTAGAGTGTGACTCTTAACAAGGTAACGGTTTACAATTACATTTTTACGGTAGAAGGACATGACGTTACATCTGTCACAGTTAAGTGAAAGGTAGTGTTCGGATGGACTGTATAGAGATTCACTTACTTGGTTGTCCTTTAGCTGGTGGAATTGGCCGAGAGTGAGAGTGAGTGAGCATCTGGTGTTCTATGCATTGGAAAATGAAACTGTTAAACTATTTTTCAAAACAAAAAGCAGCACTTCTTCTTTTCGTTTCACTACATTAATTAACTTTAGAAATTGATAACTTTATAATAACTATAAGCGCGTATGAAATTGAATGCCCGTAGCGAGTATAGTATCTAGCACAGAACTGACTGCCGGCTATTTCTTCTCAGTAGACTGGCAGTCGATCAAGTCGCCGGACTAAATCTTCGTAGAAACTTTTCGCCGCGCTGCACTCACCAAGGTAGCCTTGCCATTCTCTCTGTGTGAGCGCTTTGTAGAAAGTTACTCAAGAACTTTCTCTACGATAAAGCTTTGCGCTTCCATTCCATTGTGTCTCCTTTATAAAAATATTAAATAATAGTGAACCAAGGTGACTGACTACCCTGAGTGACATCGGAAGTTACACGAATAGTATAACATATCGCCGTGTTAAAGTTAACTCTTTGAGTTCTAGAAGTTAGAAAAGAGATAATCCAACTGACTAAGTTGCGTGGAATACCGAATGCATCCACATTATGAATGAGTAAATTAAATGCCTTGCTGAACTCTGTGTAAATAACATTCATTTGGCATTGCTGTGAGAAACTATGATTGATGATAAATTGGTCGTCGTTGACCGCCTTGGGGTAAATCCCTCATACAAAACAAGCCGAAATATTTGTGCAGTTTATTGTGCAGTTTATGGTGGTAGTATACGAGAAGCCCAGGAGTGGTTTACTAGATTCCGTTCCGGAATTTTCAATGTCACAGATGCAGCACGCTCTAGTTAGCCAGTCACTGCAGAGACCTTTGACACGGTCAATTGGGTTCTCTACTGCTGATAACTCGATAGCTCGAATTAAACTATCAAGCAAAAATCCTCAGAATTAAACAATAAAAATAATTTTAGTTTTTCAAAAAATAACCAACCGCTGATTCTTTTTATATCACCCATATCAGAAAAATTTTAGACATATACAAGAGATATATAGTTAATTGGGTGCATCAAGACACTCAATTTTACCTAAAAATCAACAGAATTCTCGAATATGGAACACCGAAAACCCACATCTGATTGTTGAGAAGCCAATTCATCGGGTGTTCGCATTTTTAAATGCCTTACCTTCTTCGAAGTTCCCACCAACGAAATTATC
>JAWNKX010000711.1:0-13772 GCA_035041755.1 Cacoxenus indagator
TTGCCTGCTCAATCTTCACAAGGGTTTGCGCAAGACAAACTTCAACCAACCATGTAAAGTAGTCGAATTCTTCTCTGAATAGTTGTCTGACAATGGTAATTTGCTCTTCAGACATGTTTGCTAATTTCAGGTGGACTTAATTTTGAGTTGTTGTTCCACGAGGATGTTAAAATGGGATCCTAATTGGTATTGCAATGGAATTATTATTAGTCTACCTCTATATTTAAAGTGTCACTTACCGCCAAATAAGAGTCGTGAACGAATAGCCAAATACAGTAATTTTCTTCACTTACGAGATTTTGAAGAATTTTTCAAAAATTTAACAATTTGAATTTTTTTACAAACTGAGATTATTATTGATATTAAACCGAAATCCAATTGGCAGTTAAAGAAAAGTAAGATAAAAAGCTTACAAATACAAAACAAACAAAATATAATAATATCCAGAGTCAACTTATAGGGACTGCGCCAACTAAAACATTTGTATTTTCAGTGAAGGTTGGAGGAATAAAAAAGCAAACCACCACAATACCTAATTAATACTCAATAATATACATATATTGTATTTTTGCCGATAGACAAGCATCATTGAACACAAGTTCATATCACGCACTAACATTTCATTGATCTCTGAGTAATAAAAATCTCTGGCGCGATATTGTTCACACTACCTATTCTTGGCGGCATTAAAGCCAACTAGGTAAGTTGAACAGTGTACAGATTGCATACTTCTATGTACGCACATGGGAAAAGCTTCAAACTTTGAGTAGTGGAAGAGCACAGAGCATAAGCACATATTCATCTACTTAGCTGAAATTATATCTCGAAATCTAGCGGGGCAACTATGTGCTAGGCAATAGCAAGCATTCCATTCCCAGTTGATCTGTTCATACAACATAAGAAGTGTCCTCTATTTTCAATGATATTGAAGTTGTTGGATTTTATATTTGGTTCGAGGGCTGCCGAATAAAGTCTGTTATTTTCAACTTAACCTAATCTGACTTTACCTAAGGCAAACTCTGACCTAACGAGAGAGATAGAGAGCGAGAGAGCCCATTTAGCAATACCTAATTTGACTCAGAGTTGTCCTAAAATATATCGTAGAATACATATTATAGTGCACATAGTAAGTCACACATAACGCCACCACTAGCCTTGTGGTGTTCGTTAGGTGGTCGTAAGTTGTGAGAAAATGAGGAGCTGTGCTAGCCCAATGACAGCGTGCGTTGTTGTCACAAGTCTTAGGCATCGAGTCTAGAAATGCCAAATTGCATGACCCCAAATTCTTCCGCTGTTGTTCATAAGCCGTTCCCGTCTTTGCGAATTAGTACCTACCGGTGGTTCCATATGACTTCTCTTAACTTATACCGCTTTAAATGCATCGCATACCCATGCTACAAATACACAGTTTGTACCTTAGAACAGCATCACACGGCAACAAGTCACGTGTGCACAAAGATATAAATATCATACCTCTAAGTGTTGCTTTTAATGGTGATTCGAACTTAAATTGCATGTGCAAAATAATTACAATTTCGAGTGACAATCAAACAATCCAACAAATCTCTAGAACAAGCGCGAAATTCGTATATTTTATATTATACAGACTTACAAACAATGAAGTACGTAAATGTCTGCATGAGCTACTGGGCGGTGGTAAAGATGCTTGAGGAACGTATAACCAAATAATATACATTTAAGCTGAAAGAAGAGCGACGTTTCAAAGTTGTGCTGAGGAGCATGCACCACGCCGCAGATCTTGAGGGGATAAAAAGGGATATAATGGAGATCGACCACAAAGTCATTAACACATCTACAACGTCCAACGACAAATTACAAAGAAGTCCCTTCCACTCTAAGAAAAATCAAATAACACAGTTATTTACAACATAACGTTGCTTTGTACGAAAATAATATTTGAGCCGCTGCGCTACAAACTTCATATCTAAGCAGGAGGTGCACATACTGCTAATAAGAAGGGCTGTGAAGTCTAAAAATCAACTGAAATTCAAAGATTGCCGTCTCTCGAGGAGAAAAGCGACAAAAAGGTGATCAATCAGAAAATTAGGATTCACATAAAATAAAAGCAGGCGTAACTAATCGCCAGAAGACTTAGAATCTGCTATAGTAAATCTAAATGACACCATTGCAAGAGCAGCGTTTCAGTCAACCCTAGACATCTCGTCCTACAAAACAAAACACTGCTCTCCACATATTCTGAGAAGCCAAATCAGACAAAAGCGTAATTTATAAAAAAAGTGGATGAACACAAGATCCCCCGATGCGAAAAATAAATTCAACACTGCAGCCAAAAACATAAAGAAATATATTCAACACCGCAAGAACAAAAAGAAAGTCCAAAACTTAACACCAACGAACTGCACGGACTACTCGCTTTGGAAAGCTACAAAAAAATTTCTAATAAAACCATTTACCAGGCCCCAATAAAAAGGGGCAATGGATTATGGGCAATAATAAACCTAGACAAAGTAACGGATGGATGCTAACATCCATTGATTTTAAACACGACACACTCCAACCAAGCAAATGAGTCTCAGACAATAAGCTTACAAAATTACTTCACTCAAAATACTAACCACCGATGCTTACACACATGATTTTTGTAATTTTGGAGTAATTTCAATGTTGTTTTATTGAGGCCAGTCTTAAAACTCATCTTACTTTCTAACTTAAACTCTAACGAAACCTCGCTTTACAAAAGTTGTCCTATGCATCGCCTGATTCTGCTGTTGTTATTTTGTAAAGCGTGGGTGGTTTAAATATGCGTTGACACTCATATAACTTGGGTGGTGTGAATATGAGTTAACACTCAACAATTCAAGGTGAACACTGTTTTTTTCTTTGTTCACGGTGTGAAACAGAGACCACAAACCAGTGCTTTCTCTAATCCACAATCAAATATTTATTTTTTAAATAAACGTTATTTTTTACTTTTTAGTTGGGTTTGCTAAAGCGTATTTTTTAGTTTATTAAACTATATTTTATTAACGTATCGGATCTGTAAATTTAGAAAATATACAGAGATGTCACAGAAAACTCTTCCGGTAACATTCAAAACTTCCACAGTTTTGTTTGGGATAATTGGTTATTTTCACTCATGAGAACAGCTTTTTAAATAAAACCAATGATACGAATGGATGGATTATTCTCTTTCAAAAAAATCTGCATCTTTTGAAAAAATAATTTGTTTATCTAATTAATTTACCATTTTACAGACCGTCTAGTAAACCGTCTTTAGTAGGCAAACCCCATTGAGCACAGAGATGCAAACTGGTTTTAAATTGAATGCAAAATTTTTCAAAGATTTGAGTTTATCGAATATATCAACAAATTGTGTTGTATATTGCAGTAATTAAATTAATAATAACGTTGTTATATTTAAAAAGTTAATTAATCGCGTATTTTCTGTGCATTTAGAGTAAAAGTTAATTCAAAACTTGTTTCAAGTCGGCATGTTGCCAAAAGCAAAAATCGGCATGTGAATGCAAAGTAGAGACAAGGAAGAAATTTATTCGCAGAAAATCAGGATTTTAAAATGGAAGAACACTTTTCTTGTTCTTAAAAATATTCATAGATAAATGATTTTTTGCAGAGGAAAACATTGAACAGCGCAACATTAACATTTTCAAAAAAAATCATTGTTTATGTAAACAAATAAAGATTGAAAAGTGACAGTCACAGAATACCATTGCATTAATGCACACAGGAGTTGTCGCGTATGTTGTTAAATTTGGCGCGAGGAACATTTCAAAATATTTTCTTTTACAATTTTAAAAGTACAATTGCAATAATTTCATTTCTTAATTGTTCTTTAATGTCAAATACATTTTTACCGTTCTTTTGTCAAAAATATTAATAATAATATGAATAATAAGTTTTAGAAGAATGTTTGTATGTGCTGACAGCCCTATTAAGTCAAGCAAAACATTCAGTTGAAGTGGATTTGGTAGTGGATAAAAATGTTTCGAACAAATGAAAACTTTCGAAGTTCTGTGACATCTACGGTTTCACCGAGAGTATTACAAAACTCCGGAAGCCGAAAACTCTAGAGTTTTCTGTGACACCCCTGATAGTGAAATATTCATTACTACCATTTGGGTCGGTTTTTTGTGCATATATGTAGATTATAATGACTTCTGCATAGCCGTAGTCTTTCTTTTGTCTTGCAATGTCTTTTTATGTCGTTTTGTTGCGTTGTTACATGACAAAAGAGACGGTTTAGAACGTTTACAACTACACCTAAACTAATGAATAAATAATGCGAACATAGACAAAGAGAGCTATTTAAATCAAATTTTGTAAGTCAGTTCACTTCAGTTCAGTTCAGTTCATTTGAGTAGACACCAATCCAATTTGAGGCAAGCACTTCCTTTTAACTGTAGCTTCGACTAGAATATAGTAAGGGTCTTCACGAAACATCATAAATATATAAAAGTTATAACACTATATAGTTACAAGCAACATAACACTCAATTGTGTGAATAGTATACGACATTGATAACATTTTTATTTTTGTATGCAGCTACGGTCAGTTGTTATACGACTTTATAACAAAATAACATTTATAACATATACGACACATATACGACGTTGCGTGAAGACCCCTATTTCACGAATTCTTTTTGTACTCAGACTGCAAATTGAACGAGCTATTTATGAGCTGTTTTCTCTGTTTCTCTCGCGGATAACGAACTAATAATGAAAACAACCTTTGAGAGTCATCGGTTTAAGTGCGCCTGACGTGGTTTGCCATTCAGACGACACGACGAGAAAATGGATGGAAACTAGTTGATGTCCTTAGAGCTTACCGCTGAGTTCGATCCATTCTTAGCCACACACATTATAAGTAAAAAGTAAGTTTCTCAAGTTTATTCCGAACACAGGCTATAAATTACAGCAAATGACAAACGCTGTTACTTCAAATTTAACTGAATTTGGAATTGACGAGGAAGTAAATTCATTTAAACAGCCCTCAGTTTTGTGGGTCCCTAGCCTCTGACGGGCCATCGCCCGCACCACGATTTTGGCTGCTTAGAGCTGGTGAGTAATTATAAATTATCAGGTCCTCCCACATATCTATTAACATATCACAGCGATCCAAAGCGCTGGTTGCGAACGCAATCAAGTTGCAGGCGTAATCTTTTGCTGAGCGTATGGTCTCTGCATCGGATATGAAGCCGAAATATGGGGAGTTGCCAAAAAATCAAATATAAAGTTAATCCAGAGGCAACAATCAAAAATTATTCGAACCATTACCAAAGCCCAATGGTATATCACCAACACGGACCTTCATCGAAACCTACGAATTGCGACAGTAGATGAGGAAATAATCAATTTAAGCAGAAAATACCAAACCAAACTTTCCCAGCATTCAAACGATGGTGTGAACACATTACCATTAGAAGAACTAACTCCTCAACGTAGGCTAAAAAGGGTGAGACCAGTGGACCTGACATAACACATTACTTTCAATTAATAACTGTTAGTTGGTGTTATCTTTAATTGTTTATTTATTATTAAAATACATGTATTGTTAAATTCCAGTCACAACACGACTTTACAAACTGATTGTAAAATTGAAATTCACCCACTTGTCCTAAATATTAATTAGTACAATAGTCGATTTATTTTTCTATAATAGACAATGTACTCTTCTTTTGGGAAAAAAAACTATATCGTATAGATATATATATATATATATATATATACATCGTATAACTACATATAACATACGAGGTCTGTCCCAAAAGTATCCCACCTACCTCGATTTCTCGGCGCTTGACTTATTCTTCGTCATTCTGGTGGCGGTATCCTTCAAATTAGTCCCCATTTAATTGAACAACACGCTCATATTGATGCTTCCACTTCCTAAAGCAGTCTTGAAAGTTTGTTATTGTAATCGCTTTTCATGTATTCGTCGCATTGGTTTCAACAGTCCTCTTGTCGTCGAATCGGTATCCTTCAAGCGGCATTTTCAATCGAGGAAATAGCCAAAAGTCGCAAGGAGCTATGTCGTGACTGTATGGAGGCTGGCGAAGCTATACAACACTGTGGTGCACAAGGTTTGATGCATGCATGCGATGGAGCATTGTCGTGGTGAAGAAGCCAGTCACCGGTTTGCCAAAAGTGCGGTCGTTTTCTTCTAGTTGCATTACGCAATATTTTAAAATTTTCAATATATTACTCTTTGTTGATCGACTAACCTGCAGGAGCATGTTCGTGACGCACAACGCCTTCATACTCGAGAAAAACAATCAACATTGATTTGACGTTGCTTCGGCTTTGACGGGCATTTTTCGGCCGAGGCTCAGATGGAAGCATCCACTGCGAAGACTGTTGTTTTGTTTGTACTTTTTGATATTCCAAGGACATCTTCTAGTTCCCTCACAGTCAAACGACGATCTTGTTCAATTGCCACTCGCACACGCTCAACATTATCCGATGTTTTTGCTGTTACAGGTCGACCAGAACGAGAATCACTGTCAACAGATGTGCGGCCATTTTTAAACCGCTTATACCACTCTTTTATTTGTGTTATGCCCATACACTCGTCTGCAAAGGCCTTTTGCAACACTTCAATAGTTTCCGCACAACTTTTTCCAAGATGAAAACAAAATTTTATGCAAATTCGCTGCTCGGTTCTTGCCATCATTTTTAACAATGAACAAATCAGACGAACATGAAAAAGAGACTGTAAACAAATACACGCTGACGCTGAGTATGAACTAACCGTCCTATTGAGAACTGCAAGCAAGTGGTGAGTTCGTGAGGAGTTACTGGTGATGTTTGCATCCTAAAGAGTTCGCCTGATTGCTGTGGCGCGAAGATATAAATGCAGGTCGGCTACTTTTGGGAGAGACCTCGTAATTATTATAAGGGGCAACTTCAACTTGTATGTATAATTTCAAGGCTCTAGCATGAGTGAATCGTATATATTCTAGATTACACCCTGGGTCAACTTAAAGTGCTTACAAGGAAAACTGTTAACTGTTAGTGTGAAATATAAACAAAAGATCATATAGCAAGTAGGGCTGAGAACTATTTCTTATATTATATTTCTATATCCGTTCATATCAACATTAAAAATTGCATGATCCTTGGACTAGGGTTGAAACTTCAGCAGAAACTTTTTCGGTGCTATTGACATTATTTTCGCGTTCCTCATACTAGTATTAGCTTCCTTAAGTTATTATATTTGCGATGGTAGACTAAATCAACTTGGTCTTGGTTTTTTTTTAAATTTACTTGACTTAAGTAAATATTACGCATACACCTTGTGGTGCGATCTTACAATAATTTCAGCTTTACACGTACCGAGTTGCGTCGACAGAAATTGAACGGAGTTGTGTCAAGGCGACTGAATGAGTAAGTGAGTAAGTCGTATGATGCCTCACTTCCCGGCTACATACATACATACGTATAACAGAATTAATAGGCGTGCAGCTGTGAGTGCGTGTGTCTGTTCACGAGTATGTTTGTCTACCTTGAGTTCTCACAGAAATGATATTGTTGGTGGTGTTATTGTTGTTGTTTTTGTTTTTGTTATTATTCTTGTTTTTAGTTAGAAGGAATGCACACACACACACATATGCATGCACACAAAATTTATACTCTCTCTGGTATTAAGTTTATGAATAACAAGGATGTGTGCTATACTCAAAAGCTTACGAGAATTTATTTTTCCATAACAAACTGCACACAGATGCAATATGGCTTGCTGGGGTTAGCGTGTTTTGCCGTGTATGTGTATGTATGTGTGTGTATATGTTTGGTTGCTGTTTTAATGGTTTTTCATGTTTTTTGCATCTACAATCCTCTTCGTCGTCGTCATCGTCCTTGATCGAAGTGTTATAGTTTTGGAATAGTTAAGCTCAAGTCAGTCCTAAAGCCGTGAGACATGCCCGAAAACATTTTAATTTGCACTTCGTGTCGGTGTTTGGAAATAGGAAAGCGCATTTTATACGCACAAATACAAGCATACGCGCAAACACACATACACACACACAGTCATATATCTTGTGATAGTTTTGCTGCTTCAAGTGCATCTGCACACGAGTGTCGTTTAATAAATCCTAAGAAAAGATAGGTAATCAAATCCTTTCGGTTTTCCTTTTTGGTTTGAAATATCTTTGGTTTGAGTAGAGTAAAATTTTGCATAGCGTAACGGTCTCATGCAATCAAACATCGTCATCGGCTCACGTATGAAGCGCATGGGAGGTTGTTAAATCATTTGTTTTTATTTATTTTTTTATTTATTTATTTTTAGTTTTAGTCACACCCACTTGCTGCCTCTTACACATTTTTTAGGCTAGATTAGATTTAATAACTTCAATTAAAAAACCCTGGGATTAAACCTATATGCATATCATTGAGGAGAAGTCTGTAATCTTAGAAGTTGTTGCCGTCTACCGTCAGTCGTCCACCGTAGTTTCGCTCTTACCATGCACTATCAGTCTGAAAACACAGGAGGCATCTTTTTACCCCAAATCATCAATCAATTTCAAATCAGTGAACTAAGCTTCGCAAAGTACAGATAAGTGAGAATCATCAGCACATCATTGCTGTGTCCTATATCATCTACATATATACAAGCAGTATGTCGCAGAGGTCCAGTAAATAATTGGTTATGGCAACTCCTATAGCACTTGGATGTAGTAAGGGAATATTCGTTGGCACAAGCTTTGCATTTTGAAAAATAATATTAACAGTAAGTGCCCGAAACTGGAAAGTAGAACTCGTTTAATATGGACACCAGCTGTGCAAAAGATTATTTGTATCTTGATCATAATATCGATATTCAGAGTAAGATCAATGACTATATACTAAGCTTTTTGTACAATAGTCTTATGCCTCTTATACACCTGAGATATACCAATCGACAATTTAAAATGCAGTGAATATACGAATAAATGGTAGAATAGATAGAGCGCATCATATAAGAGTCGGTGCACCCGCGGTACAGTACCAGTTCCATTAAAATGTAGAAATATGCGGAATAGAGTGGTCAGTTAACCTATAGCACAGCCATAACGTGGTTATGGTAGCTTCTCCATAAGTATCTATACTACCTGCAGAGCCCCAACAATAGTCTAGTTGTTGAATGCATGCTGCTAAAGAACGTGCTTAAGATTCGAGTTCGAAAGGAATTGTTGATGAAATACTTGCGGAAGTTTACTGATTGAAAAAAGAGACGCACCGAAAGCTGTGAAAAGCATTGGCGTTGTCTCATCTTATATCAGTGGCCATTATGGAGCCCAACAGGTTGTACCACCGTGTACAAAGACCTGAAAATGCCAATTGTGTTGCAGATTTTCCGTCAAAACTGAGGATGATATCATCGGGGGCTACAATCTTATCCAAACCGTCTGGACACGGCCCTCACAATATTCGCGATGCGATGCTCTAGGTAGGACATCGCCTGCTTTGTAGATAACCTCCAGTACGTTGTAAACGCCACACGTCCTTTGTTCTATTAAAATCGTGATAATGATTAACGAAAAAGAAATAAAAACAGGTTGGAGGAGAGTTGATATTTGCAGCATTTAAGATATATTTCTAACTTTCTTAACGCTTAGCTATCTGGAAAAAGCCATAATTTACGTCACTTTCATGGAAACAACGCTTACGTAGGAATAATGCCAATATTTTTTCCTAAAGCTCACAACAGGAGGCACCTCATTATAGCTTAAATTATCAAGTCAAAACTTTAAAAACCGTTAGGTAGACTCGTGGCTTTGAAAACCAAATCGAAGGCGTACGTTCGTATTATTCGTTATACCTCGAACGCTACTATATCCCCACCACCGGCGCCATTGTTAAGAAGCCGCCACAGCAACACTTGGCAAATTACAACGAATTTTCAAAAACTTTAGTCACCAGTGGGAGAACACAATGCCCCATGCGATACTTGTCAACGCCTTTATTTTTTATGACATACAAGGATGCACACATAACGTAATATGTATTTACATATGTCAATCACATTCACCGACGTACTTTAACAATTTGTAAACACGGTGGGGGGATTGCGATGCTAATTGCGCCTTAAAGGCACTGACTGAGAAGGCTATTGATTCCTTCTTAGGGGTCTCCCCCTCATGCGGTTGTAGCCTCTTTAGTCTACGCCTTGTTGTGATATGCGTGCGTCAAAAGTCTTGAGTGATAGCGGCTACTGTGACAATTAATCACTGCCATAACCGTTGAGACGACTAAAGCTTATAAATGTTGCTGATGAATTTTATTACAACTTCAGGCAACATCAGGATCTCTAGTTGAAGCCAATTTGGGTCAATTAACAGAAGTTGCCATTTGAGTTGGATCAAAGTACTTTTTAATAATAAGCAAAGACTTCCAATTAGTGAAAATGGTTAGAATGATCTCTGTAAATAATGCATATTAAACAATAACCACGAAATTATAGCAATAAAATATGGTAAACATCCATCCATGGCTTACTTACACTACAAGCCTTAATGAAGGTGGGCTAATTAATCCAAATAGTAAAATTATCAGGGCTAGCACGCTGTATGAGATCAAACCTGGTTATATCTTAGTAGATGAAAAGTTTACTGAAGTATCTAATATATACTCGCGTATTATCGACACTCTAGAAAAGCTCTCTTAAGTCATTGCCCTATGATCATCGGAAAGAAGTTAATTGCGCTGAATAACGTGCTTGTGATTTTTAAACATCCGAGCCGTGAGATTCAAAATTTATGGAATCTAATGAGAATATATATAGCTAATATTTCTAAAAAAAAAAAAAAAGTATAATAGCGGAAATTAATAGCACATAACTAATTCTAGATCTGATTTTACCGACAGAATTGATGATGTTTTCTTATCCAGAAGTCATCCTCTCTCTACACCCTACTTGTAAATTGAGCATCACTCTAAGTATGTCCAATCATCATCCTAATAAAAACTCGCAGCCTACATCGGAACGTGTTTTCTGTTTTAAAAAAACCGATTTCGCAAAGCTTAAACGTCTGCTTGCAAACACAGATTGGTCGCACTTGTACTCCTGTGATAATATCGAATCAGCGGCAACATAAGGACACTTAAAACTTTGCATTCCTAAAATCAAACTTAAGTGTAATTCACATATGCCAACTTGGTTCTCTCGTGATTTGATTAAACTAAAAAACTTAAGAAGACTATTTGATCTAAGGGTCTGGTTGCTTCACCGTATATGCTAAGTCCGCAAAATGCCGATCTAATTTTCAACACCTTACTATTTACTGCTATAAATCGTATGTAAACCAGCGTTAAAGACGAGATTAAACACGATCCGACAAAATGCTATACTTTTGTTAAGTCTAAACGGAGGCTGGACTCAGCCCCAGCCTGTATGAAATTTAAGGGTGTTGAAGATTGTAACGATGCAGAAATTGTGAATCTTTTCGATAACTTCTTTCAGAGCACATATTTTAACTTGAATAAAAATTTCAATCAAATCAATATGCCAGTGATCAAGCCTAACTCAGTATTACAATATTAAAAATCTTCGAAATTAACCTTTTCACCTGGTCCTGGCGGCATTCCCATTTGTATTTTAAAGCTCTGCGCTGACGATTTACATAGATTACTCTGCACGTTGTTCGACTTATCGTAGTGTGCCTCTATTCTACCTAGAATCATATATAATTCCTTTGCATAACAATATTTTCGCTCACAGCGTTGTTAAAGGAATGGGTGACCCAAAGACCATAAAATATATCGTGAATATTGTTATACTCTTTGAACGCACAACATACAAGAGAGGGCAAAATGTTTTTTCAACTGTCGAAACATATAATGATTATGCGCCTTAAAAGTGAAGTTGGGTGCAAAAAATACAATTAAACCCCCTCTGTCGGGAAAAACGAAATTACTTTCCGAACAACCCAATATTTTACCACAATTGAAATTGCACTTTGTCGGTAATTAAGTCATACCTAAGAGCACGAAATGAATGCAAATTAACAATTTAGGTGTTAAGGAAATGTTTTAAAAAAATAATTTATTTTAGAACAGCTGTATGTCAGTAATTAATTTTATTATTAGCCTTAGAGACTGTGTGTCTTCTTATGGTTTACTTTTAGGAATGCCGTTTGATGTGAAACTTACGACTATTTATAGTGCCAGAAGCATAGATTGGCTTACTGCATTGCGATGCGTTATTGTGGAATTATAAATGTTTGTTTACATTGAAAGAAGTTTCTTTTGCATTAATGCTAACGCATTGCTATTGGTCTCTGTTAATTTTATGGCTTTGTTTATGTTATGAACCACAGTGTTTTTACGCATTGCTTATGTTTATGATCTGAGCCACGCTCAATGACAAGAATGTTTATATTAAAGTCAAGGCCAAAGAATGTTTATGTTGAAATCTGAGAAGATTTGACCAAAGATTGTTTATGTTATTTGAATTAATCATTAAAAGAAAACTTAAGCAATTTAAAAAATGTTTACATTTGGCGTAAAAACGCTGTTAACTTGCACAATAGAATCTATTTTCGTTTGTACCAGGCAGTACAAACGTACACATCTGCACTTGTATGGCATCGAATATGTGCCAATTCGAGCCGTTGGCCAACTGCACTGCGCAGTCTACCAGTTGATATGCATAATTCCATGAACTAATCATCGACTGAATTGTTTTAGTGACGAGGTGTGGTCCATCACCAAAAAAATTTAATTTGCAATCTATGGCCGGCAATGCTCTATCTGTAGGCATCGGTAACGCGATATTGTTTAAATGAAGTAGCAGCAGTTGCTTGAAAACTTACAAATTTATGAAGGCTGCTGAACTTTATGATGCTTTGTTAAACCGTTAGTTCTGTTTTTTTTTCTTTCTGTATCGTCTTTGCCAACAAAAGAAAATATAAAACAATTAATTACGAAAATACGCGAAATGAAATTATACGGTGCTAAAAGGAATGAAGACTTATACGCTTCAAGCAGCACACCGCACACTGCTTTGACAAACCCATGTGTGTTTATATGATATATTCGCAGCTATTTACAATCTGAGCAAAGAAGAAAAGAGAAGAAAAAAAAGTAAAATAAACAGAAAACCCCAAGCCAAACTGCCACAAGCTAAAATCAAGCGGCCTTCGCTGAGTGGCGAGTGGTGGTGGCGATATTTTAGCTAACAAAGTGTGTCTGTCGTGCCAGTGAGTGGTGAGTGAGGCTGTTGAGTGAAAGGGCGAGCTTCATTTGGATATAAACGCATTATACATTTTCAAACTGTACGTTGCCTTTTTAGTGGCAATAAATCAAATTGCTATTCAACACACACAGACCAGAACACATCTATAGTTAGAAATAAAGGTAGAGAAAAATGCCTTCGACGTCACCACAGCCAGAGCAAAGTTGCTTGCTTTCTTATTTGACTTATTCATAAAGGAATCCAAGACGCAGCGAAAACGACGACGAAAACAGTGGAACAAAAAAATCCGTGATTTCTCCTCTCGTTCTTCGTTACCCCCTTTTTGTAGAACCTACCACATTTTTTTCTTTTTCCACTTTTTTGTGGTTGTTATTTGGCGCTGCTGTTTGAGCCAATTCGCTTCAATTTTAAAAACGGCTGTAAGCATCGCTGCCAGTTGTGTAGCTTGTTGAAAGTGTAGTGTACTCAATGTGTATGTGCCGATGTATGTGTAGGCGCATATATAGTAGTTCTGTGCAAACAGCTGAAGTTAGTGACGCGCACACTTCACCGTCGCTTGTGCAATGCCGCGCTGAGCACTCAACTCGACTCGACTTGC
>JAWNKX010000712.1:0-7500 GCA_035041755.1 Cacoxenus indagator
GAATTCTGGAATGACAGCATTAAATATCTCGGACTTCACTTTGATAAAAAACTAGCCTTCAGCTTGCACGTTAGCAAAACATTAGACGAAAAAAACAAATTAATCAGAATATTATATCCCCTCATAAATAGAAAATCAAAACTAGCATTAAGAACTAAATTAATAATTTTTAAAACCATTTTCGTCCCTATGATGCTATATGGTTCAGATGTATGGGTTGACTGTGCAGCGAGTAACCGTATGAAACTGCAAAGGGCGCAAAACAAGATACTTAAAATGATGCTTAATTTACCATGTTATTTCCCCACTTATATACTTCAAAAAAAGCCAGATGTGTGCTTGATTGACGAAACAGTCGGCCTAGCTCTATCCACTTGTATTTCAAGAAAATAAATTATTGCTCTATCTCTAATGTTGATCTGTGCTACTTAAGCTAATTCCTAAGCTAATAATTAGCTTTTGTTTGCACCGATCTTTTAGTCAGTTTTAGTTAGTTATTTTATATGTATAGTATATGTATACTTAATTGAATGCTCCAATTCTAGTTATTCCTATACAATAACTTTTTTTGTGCTTTCGATTATTTGAGTGTATGATGTGATAAAGGCACTAGGACCATGAGATTGTGCTGATAAGAGCAGTATAACAACAAAGAAGAAATTGTGGTCTATTTAGGTGTTTCTTCCTTCCGAGCAACGCGCCACATAAACAATAAAAAACAAAGTATGTCTGACTAATGGGCTCAACTGCCATTTGGTTGGTCGCTTTAGCTCACCACTTTATTGCTTTCGGTAAATGATAATGGTTGTGCGACATAGCAAGGCTCATATATTTCAATATATAGTCCATTAGGGTGCAGATGTGTGTATGAAGAAGTTTTTCTTAACAGTGAAGTTCTGTGTTAAAATCGCTTAGACAAAACCAAATAAAACTATACCGTTGGAAATGAAAACCTTCCAGATCCTCTTTTCACACACTACAGGAAAAGTTACATGCATGTAAATAAATAAAAAAAATTGTATTAAGATGACATGATGATACTAGTGGGACTTACCTCTTAGCTCAAAAAAGTATGGCTGATACAATATTTGAATTATTTGACGGAAAATGAGAAAATGCAGAATGTTTTGTCCATTGCCGAATCATTGATTGAATGAGATACCTTCGGATTTAATATAAGTTTGTATACACGGAATATACAAAGCTTTTCGAAGAACTAGGTATAAAAATATATTTATACTCTTATCAATAAACTAGAAGTGTGAAAGACAACTTTTTGAATCATTTGGAGCCGCAAAGTATTATTCGATTCAGCAATTGAGGAGCATATAATGGTCCTGTAACGTTTGCTCTATCATAATTTTTATAGAAGTCTGCTTCCACTTCAGTCACATTAAACTCTCACCAAACTGAGATCACAATTTTCGCATTGACAACACTTGGTATGGTTCAACAGGCGTTTGGACTTAATTAATCTACAATTTGGCAGAAAATTATTTTTGTGATCTCCTAGGACACTGCAACTGCTCAATTTTGCTTGCAAAAATCATATTTTCGCAATCGATCAAACTGAGGACGCCAACCCCGTGCGTGGTAGGGATTGCCAGGCTTCACACAAATTTTTCGTTTAAATTGTCATTTGGGAAACTAAATCCTTAATAAAAGTTCCGTGTACTAGAGTACATGCTTCTGAATATCCAGGTTTTATTCATACAAAATAAAGTAAAATAAAAAATAAAAATAAAACAAATACAAAAATCACAGCGCAGCAACGTAAAACAATTTACATTTTTAATTATGTAAATTCCTCACACACTCAGTTCCTCCCACAACACGCGAAAGTAAGCACGGAAAATGCTTAAGCAATCAAGCTAATAAACATTGAACTAATGAAAATTTGACTTTTGTTCTACATACTCATATACATGTATTGCGTGTGAGTTTTAGCGAAAAATAGTTAGTTTATATCTTTAAGACTTTAAGACACAAGTACAGTAAAGTCACACACTCAAACTTCGCATGACACACGCTTGCATTTTGTTAAATTATCGCAATCCAACTTTCAACGAGGACGGTAGTGATCCAAACAAAACTCTGCTTGATCTCTAATCGAAGTTTGCTTGCTCTTTCCTTAAATTTATCTGCGCCTCTTTCTTTGGCGCTTATCATCTCATTAGTGTGCAACAATAAACTCTTTCGGCATTAGACAAACATCAACAAAACCGGTTTTCGCGCAAGGTCGACAAGGACGACAATGGGTGATCCCACAAATCCCCACCTCAGCAACTGCCCGGCGATGGGTGATGAATCACCAACAACATTGCTCTCACCAGGGCCCAAATACATAATAATATCACGAACGGACGAAGTGGAGAAGCAGTTTAAGCTATCGCCGTTTGCAATCAAAGAAATTATTGATTATAATTACGTGCCCCTTTGTTGAATCTTGCAAAAAACTAAGAAGCGGTTCACTTCTCCTATAAACAAAAAATGCATTACAAGCCAAAAATGTTATGAAAATGGAACTATTCGCAACTGGAATAAATGAAACGGTATCTGGACATTTCTCTTTGAATCACAGCAAAGGCTTTATCTATTCCAACGACTTGAGAGAAATTCCAGAAGAAGAAGCCAAAACGTGTGCGAAGTGAAAAGGATAATGAGAAAGAGTGAAGGAAAACCATCGAAACCGGTTTACTTATTTTAAGATTCTCCTCTGTAACTCTCCGCGAATATGTCATGATCGGCTACGAGAAAACAAACATTCGCCCTTACATGTCCACTCCGATGCGCGGCAACAATTGACTTCGATTTGGCCACACTTACAAATTCTGAAGAAATCACAAAGTGTGCGGAAAGTGCGGTAGACAGGAATACACCAACAAAGACCTAAACGAAGAGTGCGAACACAACATAAGCTGCATTAATTGCACCGACAACAACCTGCCCAGCAACACACACTCATCCATTGGCAAGAAATGTCCCGTTTACTTGAAACAACAAGAAATCATAGCCATCAAAATCAAACACAATCAAACTAGACAACAAAGCTTCATACGAAATTTACAACCGCACTCATAAACCTAATCAAGCTAGCAACGCAGAAACTATAAAACATACAACCACCACCGTAACCGCCCCCTAACCACTACGCCAACCCAATGACCATTGATTAAATACGACGAGATCTGCAACGACCTCACCGTCACCAAGTCCACTACTTCTTTGGCATCTAAGCTAAGTAATAAATTGAATACTAACCAATCTAAATTACAAATTCTCCCACTCAATACACCAGACAACTAAAAAGCAAAAACAAAAAAGCTAAACCAAACTACAATAAAACCGAACCTTAAATATATATATAGATATTTTTGACAGTTCTGACGTAATGTACTAAAGTGCAGCATACCATAACCATTTTCGTCTCTGCCTGACCGGTGGTGGTGGTCACCAGTTTACTGTTGATCAAACAGTTGGGTAAACTCCTTTCCTTATAAAATTTCTTTAACTTATTAAGCGGATGAATACAATTAAGGTTAGCTCTGAGCCATAATGCGAGGATGGGAGAATATCATTATTTTCAATATAAGTACTTATATAATATATAATATATAAGTATATTTGAGAACACGCTCGAAGATTTTGGAGAACCCGGACAGTAGGCTAATGGTCGGTAGCTTATACGAGAGTCTGTAGGTTTATCTGGCTTTAGAATCGCCACAATTTTAGCTAGTTTCCATTTGTTCGGAAAATAGCTATGCTTAAACATGTGTTGAAGACTAGGGTTAATAGTTTAAGAAAGCGTTTAGGGAGATACTTAATGCAGATATTGGATATTTTATCTGGACCTGGCGACTTCCTTTTTTTTGAGAAAGCGAACGACATTTTCTACTTCTGCAACTGTAATAAATTGATCATTGGGGAATTCTTTGTAGTGCAATGTACTTAGTGATCTGTTTACTAAAGTGATGGTAGTTGCATCGGGTAGCGAGTCAGTGAGGTGATGTTTTTCCTCGAAGATCTCACTTAAGATGATGGTCTTTTGTTCCCTAGTGCTGTATAACTGGTTGTTGTGACATAAACCAGGGACAAATTGCTTCTTATTGTTAATAATTTTGGTAATATTCTAAGACGGTGTGGAGTTGCTTTTCAGTCGTGAGAGTTTGTTATTCCAGTTAGCATTATGTCGTTCCAGTTTAATTAGTAGGTTCATGTGATTTAGCCTGGCTTTAAAGATTGTTTTCCTGGTTCTTGTTCATTGCCTTAGAGTGATGTTTCTTATTTTAGTTAGCTCTGTAACTCTTTCAGAAGTTCTTGATATGAACGCAAGATACTGTTTAATTTTGGGTACGGCTTTATCGATTGCGCTCCAGACGCTGGATGTCAATAAGTCAATCATGGAGTCAATTCCGGTAGGAGTAGGGATAACACTTACATGGATTAATAAGGCTTGGCTTGATTGATTAAGGGAACGCCTAAACAGCTTCCTGTTAGTTTTCGAGTACTGCCGGATTTGACCGTTAGAGGTGGTTGTATTGACGTAATTTTACATAATATTGGCAGATGGTCAGATGAGAGGTCTTCATGTGTAATCGGTTCAGAGAACAGATATAGTGAACTTACTATGAATAGATCGATAGTTGACGGTTTTCCGTTAAGGCTTGACGTATGTTCTGTGGAATGCATGATGTTAAATGTGACTTCCATATACAGCTGACTAAGAATGTTGCCCCAGCAATTTGCTCTGAGGCAATTCCATTGACGATTTCGACAAATTAGATCACCACCCAGAATGTAGTTGCCATTGTTACGATGGAGCTTATGCAGATCTGACCTAAACATATCCTCTTTATACTCGGTGTCGTTTGGCAGCCTACAAGAAATAGACGGAGAAAATGTTTAAGGAGTTTGGTGAATTTGGTTCGAGCTGTATGCCAACATTTACTCCAGTAATCTCCTCGTGCTTAATGTCACTTTTTATAATTTTGGCAACACCACCCCCTCATGTGTTACACCGGTCGTTTCTATATACTGAATAACCCGGGAGGAGGAATCTACTATCTGGGGTTAGCCATGTTTCGCAAAGGAGGCAGATGTGAACTTGATTTGTGTTTAAAAAATTTTAAAGTTTTATTTATTTAATTTATTTTATTTATTATATATTTAGCAGTGCTCTGAAGTTATTGATTAGAGTATACATATTTAAGTGCTAGTTGGGTGATGATGTTGAATTGTTCTTGTTTAGTAGTGCAGTTGCTTAGATTCCCTAAGACCTCATTTAAGAGAGCGCTGGTTTCTTCAACTGAGAATAGATCAGATGACATTTGACGAGATGTATCGTTGTTATTGATGTTACTCATAAGAGCTTCCTTATAACTTAAGACTTTATTGTTTTTTAAAGTGCCAAACGGTGTATTTGTTTTTTGACCTCTGTTACTACTTCCATTGTTCGAAGTCTGCTGATTTATTGAAGAGCAGTTGTTGAAGCAAGCGTTGTTGTTGTTTGTAGAGTAGTGAGAGCTGGTGCGCCTAGCTTTTTTGACATTTGAATTATTTACGAGAGAGCGTTTATCGTTATGGTTTCTTATTTTTAGCATAAACTGATACGAAGCACGCCAAGGGCATGCTAGATCGGTAGAGGGGTGGTCACCTTTGCAGTTAGCGCAGCGAAAGGTACCCGTTTGGTCGCACAGAGCAGTTTTGTGCGGTCCAGATTTTGTTGTTTTCTCGATGGTCTTGACGTCAATGCATTGGAGCCCACGGTCAATCAATAGACCCTTTATTTTGTCATTGGTTGACTTGTCCAGTTCGATATCGTTGTCACCTTGGTCGTCTTCCACTCCCAGACGTCTCGAGATCAATTCGTCATATCTAACGCAATTATTTTGTAACTCGAACAATTGATTAAGTAAATCGCAGTACCCTATTAAATGTATGGCGTTGAACAATGCGAATACCCGGTTTTCCACTATGCGGCGTGTCTGTTCATAGACAAATATTACCTCCAGCTGCTTCGCCATATAAACGATGGTGCAGCCGAGTTCGTAGCGAGAGGCCAACTCAACCGGAGTCATCTTTTTTTCGATGTCGCGGCGATAGCGGGCAGTGTTCTGATGGTAGCGCCAAATGCTGATCAGATTTTTCTCGTTCCAATCGTAAATGTTGTAGGAGGTTCCCTGAGGTTTCGGCGGCACAATGGCCAAAAAATTGATGCGAGGGCGGCCTCTTGGGTGAGTTAGATAGTCGTAGAGGTCCACAATAAAGTTATTCATGGCGATGTCGTGTGCAGGTTCCATATAGTTGCGACGTAAGCGAAGACGAGGAATATTCCGACGCATAGGCCGGAAGAACAATACTTGAGTACCCCACTTATACTCTCGCTTTGGGCATAATTGCTTACGTGTCATGCGAAGGTCGCGAAACAATTTACGCTTGACGTGCCAGAATTGTGACATTGGTTGCTGCATCAACCACCATTCAATGTAATCATTGCGGTCCGCTTTGTTCCACGTAACCGTCATTTCTGACACCAGCCTCAGACCTTTAATCTCGTGAACCTGGTATATGCAATCATGGAGCGAATTGTATCGCTTCCAAAATTGGAGGAATAGAATTCGGTGCCTTGGGTTATCGCAGAAGCAGTTGGGCTCTTCACATGTCTTCCCACGGCGCTTGACAGCGGCTTCCATAGCCTCCTCCTGGTACTGCTGCCTGGCGGTTGGCGTAGTATTATTATTATAGATGTTCTGGTTGCTCATTACTTCGATTAGAATTTCAGTTATTTAAATTGTGTACTTTCACCGCTGCTGAATCTCAACGAATGCGAAGCTTTGACTTTACTAGTCGATCTTTATAGAACTCTCAGTAGATTTTTGTAATTATTAACAGGAATTCAGCTAACTGCCACTAATTTTCGAACTTACAAAAATCAGTCGAACTCATATGCAGAGATGTAACTGAGATGACCTACTGTAATAATAGTTGATCAATGTTTCTGTGGAAAATTTCTCAATCCCTTTATTGCCCTTGTCAGGTAGAGAAATAAACACGACCTGCGTTTCCCAGTAGCTGCCATCATTATGATAGTACTCACGAGGGTGATTAAAATGATGTGACTCTTTATTTTTCTCGATAAAGTACTTAAGGTATTCTCGCGAGTGAGCCTTAATCTACTTATTCGTGGCAGAAGTCCTCCTTATTTTTTGGGAACAGATGAAGTAACTTTAGTTTAACAAAGAATAGGATGTCTCTAACAATGAGACCGGAATATGAAAGCTACACCCTATTTTCACTATAAATCTAATAATATACTTTTTCCAACGAAATATGCATAATTAAATCACACAAATAAAGAAGCTAAAATTAAGTTTAAAATTTATATATGGTATACACAATACCATCTTGCTAAATTTAACGAATCAACGATATTTCGCATGACATTCTTTCTTCTTGAGCTCATTTGATACAAAAATCCGGCACCGCCTAGAGCACGTTCGG
>JAWNKX010000712.1:12500-62522 GCA_035041755.1 Cacoxenus indagator
TCTTATCAGCAGCACTTAATAGTGCCACACAACACACAAATCTATACATGACGTAAGATTATTTGACAAACATCCTTTGCAATACAATTTTGTTAGCGAACGTTGTAGTAATACTGGGAGGGATGTTGAAAATGTTGCCGCCCGAAACACCACTACCTAAAGTAAATCCTGTAGTACACACCAAAATTGAGTTTTTATAAAAGTAGACGACCTTTTACAAGATAAGAGATTGGGCCTTCAGCTTGGACAAGCTTATATGCAACGTTTTGTTGAACATTGCTGTGGAGCTATAGCGGTTAACTAAAGGAGTAAACAATTGACAATCGGTGCTAAATAGAGGAACGTTCAGAAGTGTCTAAGTACGCAGTCACCCCAGCTATTATTATCTCCAAAGACAGAAATACCAAGACCTGTACGACCAAAGTCTATCTTAGTGGGCTAGTTTAAGAGCCCTTTTTAAAATACTTTTGCTTAGTTTTCCATTAAATCATTCTCATTCATCAGAGTAAGGAACTTAGTAAAGTAATGAGACGACGGATGGAACCATCAGTTAGGACCGTAGAGAATATCGAATTTGATCACAACGCATACCCGATCATCAGTGGTGGCCAAATGCGAGAAATGCGCAACGAGCTCCTCGAGCTATACCGAATGTGAACAGATAGAAAAATATACTCCAGTCCAGCACAAAAAGGAAGTCATCCGTGCTCCGACCTTATGGGAATATAAGGAAGCTGACATAGCAGATAATATTGAAAGGGCCATGTCCAAGTGGTTTCATCAGCAAACTTGATTCTGTAAATCATATGACATTTGATCAAGGGGCAGTCCAGATCAGTGTAATAGATCAAACATTGAATGTGACATTTTCTCAAGTTGTGGCCAAATTCATGAATCCCGATTCTCAACCTGTACAATCAAATCTCTGTAAGAAGAATGTAG
The DNA here is from genome assembly GCA_035041755.1 of Cacoxenus indagator. Taxonomy (NCBI): domain Eukaryota; kingdom Metazoa; phylum Arthropoda; class Insecta; order Diptera; family Drosophilidae; genus Cacoxenus; species Cacoxenus indagator. The sequence goes on from JAWNKX010000712.1 coordinate 13,443, forward strand.
CACATGAAGAGAAGTCCCAGTCAGATATGGAATTCATATGTTCCACTTCTAAGCCGGAGATTGAAAGTTCTTTCGAGGAAGTTGGCGAATTCAATAAAAGTCAAATGAGCTCAAAAGATTTTTGTATTTCAAGCTATGACGGTGATAAGGTAAGCCTTCACCTTTTGATATACGACAACAATTAAATATAAGTCACTCAGACGCAGGATGTTTCCAAACAAAATTGTGAGCTGGGACGGGAGACTGCATCAGAACCGGGAATCCGATAGGAGAAGCAACCATCAGATGACGGAGATGTATTCATCCGAGTTCGTGCCTCAGATATGACTGCTATATATGAAATGATTGATTCATTAGTCCAAGTTTCGCGTGAAAAGCGAAGAATCAGAAACATGCTCTTGATGGAATTAGCAAAGAATAAATAAGATAATAAACAACGAAGAGATGTTTTCGTTAAGGTTGGGCTAAAAAACAATGTGTTAAATTAAGAAATCAATTAAAAATCTGTTAAGAAGAAGTTTAATAAAATGTCGCTATCTTTAGAAACGGCTAAATGTTCAAGTAAATTGGTTGTCTCCTTTAATCCTTGTTATTCTTTGTAAGATACAGACAATTAAAGATTATCCGATTAGAACAAATACAAACAATAATAAATGATGTCAACCTAAGTTTCAGACAGTGAGAGTAATCGGACTGACCTAAATAAAAGTATCTTGTTCTAGTGTCCACGGCGACCTTTGCTAATCGATCCAGTTGGCGTTTCACGATCCAAAATCGAAAGTTTTCATCGGGCGATCCACCCAAATTAATGGTGTTTAACTGGTTTAGAGTGGCTGCCAGAACTGTTGATGTTGGAAATTTTTGCGAAATTCTATATGTTGGAAATGTTCAATTGTGAGGGGATTTTCAAAAGATGGGATTTGACTTGGGAATCAAAAAAGGACAGCCTGAGGCTCTTCAACCTTTGAAGAATTCCAGAAGGTGGAAAAGGTCAATCCCGTTTAGAAACTGTTAATGGGGCCTACATGTGTGTCCAATACGCTGTTGGATGGAACTGCCGCGAATCTGTCTGATTAAATTGGAAGGTTGACAGATTTGTTAACATGTTGGGTTAATGGATGCGTACCGGTGGTTGAAATGCGCCTATTCAGTCAATTTCTTAGTTCGCTGGTGGTGAGTACAAAGGTTCTTTAAGTTTTGGTGCTGGTGGAGTAAAGTTGTGCGATGGAGCAATGCTTATTTCAATTATCAGAGCCCGACAAAACATTTGTTTGTTTTTTCTAGTTTAACTCTTAAATTCGTTTCCTTCAGTCTCGTTTTTGTGAATTTTTTTATATAAAACATGCTTTTTAAATATATACAAACGAAGAAGCGAAGCAGAGAAACGAACACCATAATTCGTTTATGTGAAAACAAAACAAGAAGGAGAAACAGAAAAGAATGTTTCACACAAAACTGTTATATTGTGAGCGCGAGTTACGCACATTTTCATTACACTCACTCTCCTTTACTCACACTTCCCATCACAATCACAAGTTTGACAAGAAATTGTTTTGCCCTCATAAACAAGAACTATTTTTCAACCTTAAGGCGAAGGCAAAAGTACTTATTTGGTTTTTAATTTTTGTTAGTGATTATGATTTATTAGCTTAATTCCTATCTAAGTATATAGAAAAGAGACACTTATCTAAAAAAGAAGCAGAGAAAGGAAGAAGAAACCAAAGGAATTAATATTTTCAAGTGTCCAGAAAATGTTTTTGTTGCAATTAAAGTTCTTTTTTAGTCTTCTTAGTGTTTAGACAAAGTTCTTTAACAATTAAACTATTTTGTGTACATTTACACCACTATAGCTTTCTATAGATGTCTGTTTCGTGTCAATACGTTGTGTCTATAATAGTGTTAGGTTGATTTCAAAAGATGTGATGACGTAGTTATATAGAGTTACAATGAACACTAGAGTAACGAAACACACGATCGCTTTTACTGTTTGCGCACGCCTTCACGTCTCATGTATCACAGTTCTTTCTGTTGCTATCATTCTTCTGGCATCGTTGTACGTAAAGGCATCTTACACTCGGTCTTCTTGATCATCATCTAACTCAGATGATCCTTCGTTAGTTTCTATGAAATGCCAGAGTTTCAGATTGCTTTTGCTTTTTGATGCTTGCAAAGGAACTTAAAATTAATTAATATTTTGAAATATTTAACTATTTTTAAAAAGGGGTCGACAAATTTATGTCTCAAATAAATACATATAGATATAAGATATTATGATACTTAAATAAAATGTAATCAATGTTTTGTATTGTGGCTGTTGTTGTTTAATTTCAACCTCAATAAATGAAGAAACTAAACAAAAAAACATTTCCTCGAACGCGGAGTGCTTTTGAAAACAAATTTATTATTTTACAATTATATAAACTCGAAAATGTTTCTTGGAAAGTTACACAATTCCTTCAACAAGGAGTACCTTCAACCCAAATCTTTATTTTGTAATTTAGAACTTAAAAAACTGCCTGGCTCTGCCTTCCGATCCAGAGTTATATTATTACGGCCCCTTTTCCATGGTGAAATTCCGCTTTGACCACTATTAACGCATCGTTTCGTCAGTAGGGGTACTGCTATCTACTCTTCGTGGAATCCTAGACTTCGGGTATTTTTTGCCAGGGCATTTCGATATAGCTTTTCGTATAGTATCGGCATTGTTGCGATCTTGCGTACGTTCACGCCACGACCTAATTACCTTTCGGTGGAGGGAATAAATTAAAGATTAGTTTGCTGTGAAGGTTGGGTTATTGAGAATTAAATATAATTAGCTGTGAGTGCTGTCAGTATTATATTCGAGAAGGGGAATGGAAAGTGAGACTACAAACGTTTACAGGGAGGACATTAGAACTATGTTCTTTGGTGCCTTGTAGGGTCCGACAACGGTCATCGAATATGGTACTAAGTGGCGAGTCTTCTGGTCTTTCATCCAAATATAACAGTCAGTGTCTACGTAACTTGGAGTTCACTAAGGAATATGGTCTCCGTTCTACAAACCACCTAGATACATGTGAACTGCTCTACCCCTCGATGCTATACTCCCAACAGCTTTCCGCTACAACAACTTAATAGCAAATTTAAGCATCACTCACTGTTGCCATGGAAATCGAATTCACTCATCTACCAAATACTCGACTGAAAATAACCATGGCGAAACCTTCTAAGGAAGAGTTGAAAGGTGATGTAAAAAGAACAGAGAAGTAATACACCGCATACGTAGAAGGTTTTATGGTGTAAGCAGCAAATTTGCGAAGAAAAGAAAATGAGCAATACAGAGAGGACAAAGAAAACAAATCAACAAAGGTAGCAACAATAAGAAAAAGGAAAAATCCCTTGTGCACGAAGTATTAGTGAGTGACATGGCGTACGATACCTTACGAATCACAATCAAAAACGGCATCACAAATAAAACGGCTTCTGGTCAATCGGCGTATGGGGCTATGAGAACGTTGTTCCTGTCAACAGAAGTTATAGAGTTAGGTGATGGCATGTCTGCTGTATATAAGCTAAAGAGAGTGAGTCCTAGTACGCTTCCTTGTGAGACTCCAGCGCAGATTTGTCTTTTAGAATATTTGGTGCCATCAACAACCACACAGAAGGATCTATTGTTTAGGTAACTGCTTACAACTTGAAACAGCTGATGAGTAAGCGACGGTTTCAGCTTGTATTTTAGACCACAGTGCCACAGCCTGTCGCAAGCTTGTTGGATATCCATGAATATTGCCCCCGCGTGCCCCTTGTATTCCATAGCTTCAAGTGCGAAGTTGACCACACGGTGGAATTGCTCTGGAGTACCGTGACTTTTACGGAATCCAAACTGCCATTTAGGAATCAGGTGTGCCACGGTAGAAAGCTGCAGGATACGATATAATAATAACCTTTCCAACATCTTTCCGAGGGCAGGTGAGAGACTGATGGGCTTATATGCGTCCACTGAAGATGGCTGCTTGTTAGGTTCCGGGATCATCGGTTCCGGGACTTCCAAACCTCTGGGAAATGACCTATCCTCAAAATGCTATTGAACAACAATACAATGAAGAGTACCGACCTGGTTGGAAGCGATTTAATGGCATTGTTATCAATGAATTCCAGGCGAATTTTTACCATTTAACTGCTTGATTTGTAGCCTGATCTCTTGCAACGTCACCGGATTTACAGGCATGGACATTTGGAATGGTGTCTCTAGGGATAATTCTGTATGTCTTTAAATGAAGTTCGACGTCAGATCTATTGGAGTAAACCTCTCCTCCAAAGTATCCGCAAAGGCCTCGGCCTTCTGCTGACTGGAGAAGCACCAGCCACCTCTTGAATCTTTAATGGGGGCTTTCGGGATAACTTGCCCCTTTAATCGGCTTGTTAACTTCCACAGGGCATAGTTGCTGGTTTCGTCTGGGCTTACTTTATTCAGCATGATGTTAGTTTGTGCTTGCATGATATTAGTTTGTGCTTGCCGATCTCTAGCAAGCAGTCGATTAGACATCTTGCTTGAATCTTCTTTTTAAATTTAGTAGGGCAGCAGCTGTTGGGTTCACATGAGTTGTATGTCGTTGGATTGTTTACTGCTCAATTTTTGAAGCGGCGCAATCAGCGGCTTGATTGATGTTGCACTAAAGATAGATACAGCATCTTCTATATCCTCTGAATTGTTTATTTCCTTATTCAGGTTCAAATTCCTCTTCAACTCAGCTTTAAAAGTATGGACAGAAGAGCCAGGTGGAAGCAGTCGTTGTCTTTTAGGCTTGATTTGTGCTATTCGATGCAACGTAGCTACCATTGGCAAATGGTCTGAGAAATGTTCAAAGCTTAATTCAACAGTAAGCGTATTTCTTACAATTCCGTTTGTAATAAAGAAGTCCAAGGCAGTTGGGGTTAACTGAGAGTGTTACGAATGGAAAGGTGGTTCACCAATGCAGTCGATTTCCTCGAACACATGATCTTAGATTGCCCCACCATGAATTCTTCACGTTAAAAACACCTCCGCCGATGAAACGGCCTCCTAAGGAATTTATTAATTGTTCAAGTTCAACCTCTTTCCACGGAACATTGGGAGGAAGATACAAGGCAGCAACTGTAACGTTTCCACCATTCATTTGCCCATTCACGCTCGCTATTTGTACACTCATGCGCCTGATTAGCTCATTTTGAAAGTGCATAATGCTGGCCACCACTGGGGTGTGGTGCTGGCCAGGTTGCGAACAACTACCCTGTAAGTTTTGTCCTCTTTAAGCTGGTATGTGTAATGTTTAATGTTACGCTCTTTACGTAACGAACCAGAATACGATACGTACCAGAATCCTCAGTATAGACCCTTACAGTATCATTTCTCTTAACTTTAAGTGAGAAACTGTTTAGTCTGGAGACCAGAGCCAGCTCCTGTTCCAAAAGGTGAGCATTGCTCACATTATCAATGTTGATAGGGGGAGGTTTTCTAGTCCTGCGAGTGGTTTCAGTATCAATTCCCCCAAGCAAAGCATCAGCGTCAAGGACCATTTTCTCGGCTTCGGCAAGTGTTTCAGTGGTCTCATCCTCATTCCCAGCGTCAGATAGAAGAGCAAAGCGATTTTATGATGTGCCAGGACCTTCCAGAGAAATAGACGATTCCAGGGTTTGGGCTGACCCCCTTCTTTAACCTACCATGATGGGAAAGTGGACTGGGTGGTCTTTTTGACGCAGCCGTCTGCCAACACAATTGAGCACAAGGAGTCACAGTTGTGGTACAAATCGGAACTGTGCTAAAAGAAACAGCTGGCCTCGGGGCAGCGCCAGTCAAAAATTGAATCTGCAAACAACACCATCTGCAAACAACACCAAACTTGTCACGTGCAAATGATGTTGGCGAAGACCAAGGTCTCTCCAAAAAGTTTAGTATCTTGGAAATAGCTATTCAAGATATTAATAAGAGAGTGGACCAACTGTATGTTTTATTCCAATATTCGATGGAAGCTAACAAAGCCTTCCGCGAATTGGTGCAAAAACTATTATCAAAATGATCCAAACGAAAATCGCATTATGGAACGCCCGAGGTATGTTGGAAAAGTAGACGACCTTTTACAAGATAAGAGATTGGGCCTTCAGCTTGGACAAGCTTATATGCAACGTTTTGTTGAACATTGCTGTGGAGCTATAGCGGTTAACTAAAGGAGTATACAATTGACAATCGGTGCTAAATAGAGGAACGTTCAGAAGTGTCTAAGTACGCAGTCACCCCAGCTATTATTATCTCCAAAGACAGAAGTACCAAGACCTGTACGATCAAAGCCTATCTTAGTGGGCTAGTTTAAGAGCCCTTTTTAAAATACTTTTGCTTAGTTTTCTATTAAATCATTCTCATTCATCAGAGTAAGGAACTTAGTAAAGTAATGAGACGACGGATGGAGCCATCAGTTAGGACCGTAGAGAATATCGAATTTGATCACAACGCATACCCGATCATCAGTGGTGGCCAAATGCGAGAAATGCGCAAAGAGCTCCTCGAGCTATACCGAATGTGAACAGATAGAAAAATATACTCCAGTCCAGCACAAAAAGGAAGTCATCCGTGCTCCGACCTTAGGGGAATATAAGGAAGTTGACATAGCAGATAATATTGAAACAGCCATGTCTAAGTGGTTCCATCAGCAAATTGATTCTATAAATCATACAACATTTGAACAAGGGAGTCCAGAGCAATTTAATAGATCAACCATTGAATGTGACATTTTCTCAAGTTGTGGCCAAATTCATGAATCCCGATTCTCAACCTGTACAATCAAATCTCTGTAAGAAGAATGTAGCACATGAAGAGAGGTCCCCGTCAGATATGGAATTCATATGTTCCACTTCTAAGCCGGAGATTGAAAGTTCTTTCGAGGAAGTTGGCGAATTCAATAAAAGTCACATGAGCTCAAAAGATTTTTGTATTTCAAGCTATGACGATGAAAAGGTAATCCTTCACCTTTTGATATACGACAACAATTAAATATAAATCACTCAGACGCAGGATGTTTCCAAACAAAATTGTAAGCTGGGACGGGAGACTGCATCAGAACCGGGAATCCGATAGGAGAAGCAACCATCAGATGACGGAGATGTATTCATCCGAGTTCGTGCCTCAGATATGACTGCTATATATGAAATGATTGATTCATTAGTCCAAGTTTCGCGTGAAAAGCGAAGAATCAGAAACATGCTCTTGATGGAATTAGCAAAGAATAAATAAGATAATAAACAACGAAGAGAAGTTTTCGTTAAGGTTGTGCTAAAAAACAATGTGTTAAATTAAGAAATAAATTAAAAATCTGTTAAGAAGAAGTTTAATAAAATGTCGCTATCTTTAGAAACGGCTAAATGTTCAAGTAAATTGGTTGTCTCCTTTAATCCAAGTTATTATTTGTAAGATACAGACAATTAAAGATTATCCGATTAGAACAAATACAAACAATAGTCAATGATATCAACCTAAGTTTCAGAGAGTGAGAGTAATCGGACTGACCTAAATAAAAGTATCTTGTTCTAGTGTCCACGGCGACCTTTGCTAATCGATCCAGTTGGCGTTTCACGATGCAAAATCGAAAGTTTTCATCGGGCGATCCACCCAAATTAATGGTGTTTAACTGGTTTAGAGTGGCTGCCAGAACTGTTGATGTTGGAAATTTTTGCGAAATTCTATATGTTGGAAATGTTCAATTGTGAGGGGATTTTCAAAAGATGGGATTTGACTTGGGAATCAAAAAAGGACAGCCTGAGGCTCTTCAACCTTTGAAGAATTCCAGAAGGTGGAAAAGGTCAATCCCGTTTAGAAACTGTTAATGGGGCCTACATGTGTGTCCAATACGCTGTTGGATGGAACTGCCGCGAATCTGTCTGATTAAATTGGAAGGTTGACAGATTTGTTAACATGTTGGGTTAATGGATGCGTACCGGTGGTTGAAATGCGCCTATTCAGTCAATTTCTTAGTTCGCTGGTGGTGAGTACAAAGGTTCTTTAAGTTTTGGTGCTGGTTGGAGTAAAGTTGTGCGATGGAGCAATGCTTATTTCAATTATCAGAGCCCGACAAAACATTTGTTTGTTTTTTCTAGTTTAACTCTTAAATTCGTTTCCTTCAGTCTCGTAAATCCCGTGTTGTGATTCTTCAGGTTTTTCTGAACCAGTTTTTGTGAATTTTTTTATATAAAACATGCTTTTTAAATATATACAAACGAAGAAGCGAAGCAGAGAAACGAACACCATAATTCGTTTATGTGAAAACAAAACAAGAAGGAGAAACAGAAAAGAATGTTTCACACAAAACTGTTATATTGTGAGCGCGAGTTACGCACATTTTCATTACACTCACTCTCCTTTACTCACACTTCCCATCACAATCACAAGTTTGTCAAGAAATTGTTTTGCCCTCATAAACAAGAACTATTTTTCAACCTTAAGGCGAAGGCAAAAGTACTTATTTGGTTTTTAATTTTTTTTAGTGATTATGATTTATTAGCTTAATTCCTATCTAAGTATATAGAAAAGAGACACTTATCTAAAAAAGAAGCAGAGAAAGGAAGAAGAAACCAAAGGAATTAATATTTTCAAGTGTCCATTAAATGTTTTTGTTGCAATTAAAGTTCTTTTTTAGTCTTCTTAGTGTTTAGACAACGTTTTTTAACAATTAAACTATTTTGTGTACATTTACACCACTATAGCTTTCTACCGATGTCTGTTTCGTGTCAATACGTTGTGTCTATAATAGTGTTAGGTTGATTTCACAAGATGTGTGGACGTAGTTATATAGAGTTACAATGAACACTAGAGTAACGAAACACACGATCGCTTTTACTGTTTGCGCACGCCTTCACGTCTCATGTATCACAGTTCTTTCTGTTGCTATCATTCTTCTGGCATCGTTGTACGTAAAGGCATCTTACACTCGGTCTTCTTGATCATCATCTAACTCAGATGATCCTTCGTTAGTTTCTATGAAATGCCAGAGTTTCAGATTGCTTTTGCTTTTTGATGCTTGCAAAGGAACTTAAAATTAATTAATATTTTGAAATATTTAACTATTTTTAAAAAGGGGTCGACAAATTTATGTCTCAAATAAATACATATAGATATAAGATATTATGATACTTAAATAAAATGTACTCAATGTTTTGTATTGTGGCTGTTGTTGTTTAATTTCAACCTCAATAAATGAAGAAACTAAACAAAAAAACATTTCCTCGAACGCGGAGTGCTTTTGAAAACAAATTTATTATTTTACAATTATATAAACTCGAAAATGTTTCTTGGAAAGTTACACAATTCCTTCAACAAGGAGTACCTTCAACCCAAATCTTTATTTTGTAATTTAGAACTTAAAAAACTGCCTGGCTCTGCCTTCCGATCCAGAGTTATATTATTACGGCCCCTTTTCCATGGTGAAATTCCGCTTTGACCACTATTAACGCATCGTTTCGTCAGTAGCGGTACTGCTATCTACTCTTCGTGGAATCCTAGACTTCGGGTATTTTTTGCCAGGGCATTTCGATATAGCTTTTCGTATAGTATCGGCATTGTTGCGATCTTGCGTACGTTCACGCCACGACCTAATTACCTTTCGGTGGAGGGAATAAATTAAAGATTAGTTTGCTGTGAAGGTTGGGTTATTGAGAATTAAATATAATTAGCTGTGAGTGCTGTTAGTATTATATTCGAGAAGGGGAATGGAAAGTGAGACTACAAACGTTTACAGGGAGGACATTAGAACTATGTTCTTTGGTGCCTTGTAGGGTCCGACAACGGTCATCGAATATGGTACTAAGTGGCGAGTCTTCTGGTCTTTCATCCAAATATAACAGTCAGTGTCTACGTAACTTGGAGTTCACTAAGGAATATGGTCTCCGTTCTACAAACCACCTAGATACATGTGAACTGCTCTACCCCTCGATGCTATACTCCCAACAGCTTTCCGCTACAACAACTTAATAGCAAATTTAAGCATCACTCACTGTTGCCATGGAAATCGAATTCACTCATCTACCAAATACTCGACTGAAAATAACCATGGCGAAACCTTCTAAGGAAGAGTTGAAAGGTGATGTAAAAAGAACAGAGAAGTAATACACCGCATACGTAGAAGGTTTTATGGTGTAAGCAGCAAATTTGCGAAGAAAAGAAAATGAGCAATACAGAGAGGACAAAGAAAACAAATCAACAAAGGTAGCAACAATAAGAAAAAGGAAAAATCCCTTGTGCACGAAGTATTAGTGAGTGACATGGCGTACGTTACCTCACACTTACGAACCACATGCATTAAGTCAATTCTGACAATGCATACTCGGGAACATTTGAATAGACCTCATAAGCGACTTTCAAAAGCAGTGGCAATCTCGCAAAACTATTATCTATTGCTAACTGATCATATAGTTAATTTCTTACCCATTTCGAGGCCTTGTTGTACCAACAACACATATAGTAGATTCCAATGACTGCAGCTACAGTCACCGCCAAGCTCATAATCACTGTCCAAAGTAATTTCATCTGGGCCAGATCCTCGACCATATTATTCACCTTTAATATTACCCAGCACATTGTCTGCCAGTCGTGACAGAACTGCGATTTCCTCAGTAATATGTGGAACCCCTCAGACCCCCGGAAATTATTCATGTTTAATAACGTTGTTTCAGATAATGACCGACAACACTCAGCAAAATATATTTGTGTTTTGATTTCTTAAATTTAAATTTAAAAAGTGTGTGAGGCTTACAATGAAATGACAACTACTTCTAAACTGAAAGGTAACTACGATGAGCTGCAAATTTTAGGTTTCTCAGTTGTGGTAAATAAATAGGTAGTATATTGCATAATGAAATGGTTGAGATGGTAAAATGTCATTTATGCCGATTAGTAATACCTATAAAATTATTCTACTTTCAGTTTGGAACCCACAATTTCTTTCTTTCTATCTCCTTGTCTCTTTGTTTTCCAGTACTAGAGTCTTAGTCGCAAAACTATGCGTGAGGCTGGAGTAATACGATGGTCGTGAAATTAAGTCTTTTACAAAGTGCCGGTAGGTAGAATGTAGTACGACGGCCACGGCTGGACCACGTTTTTGTACTCAGAGTCGCATGCAACAATTGTGTTCTTGGTCGCGGTTGTTGCCTGAACCATGGCCCGTATTATGAGCGATCGACACTCGAAATCGAAACTATAACCACCTAAAACTGAAATACAAGAAAACAATCAAATGTAAATGTGAATTATCACAACGGGCCGATCGACAGACCACACAAATCAGTTTCACAAATTCCGCTACCATATATCATTTTGTGTATGTGTCTGCCGATAGGCTTCGTACCCACCTTGAGTGTTGAGTGTTGTCGGCTATGTGCGTTGTAAATTTTTTAATGTCAAAATGATTACTGATTTAGCAACAATGTGTCTGTTGGTTTCTCTCATCCCATACTTATCAACCGATGTGGTACACCCTTCAATATTGTCAATTCTACATAAAGAAATTATCGAAAATAATAACACAGACTTCATAAAACATTTTTATGAATTACTACCCGCTGTTCATAAATGTGAGCACTCACTGTCTTCGCAAATATTGGATTCACTTAGATTTGATTTCTCGCGCCTTTTGCTATGAGGAACACGGGGGGATTCATTACATAAACCGCAATCTTCTATTGCCATCATCACCACAATATTTTCTATTAACTAAAGTATAACAGTTATCGCAGTAAACTGCATAACACATGTGTCGGATTATAAATAATGACATGAACAAATAAAATTTGACTTAGACTAAGTTGAATATGATGTTAGTTGAGCCGGAAAGGCAATGACAGAGAAATACTTGCTCCGACACGCCTGCACTCTTCTGAATCACCACAACCAACAAGTTTTCGTTAATTTCTTTATTTTAAATTCAGCGGAAAACATTCTGACTGAGCACTGAGCAGTTAAAGGTGGTAGTTATAACAGAGGAGAGAGAGGGAGGGAGATAAAAGTGTGTGGCACTTGTTATGCATATTGAAACCATAATCCAGCTAAATGAATATATTTTATATGAATTCATATTTTATATGAATACGAAGGACAAAACATTTTTCACTTGAATTCGACTAGGCCTCCCAACCAAATAGACTGACAGACGTTTGGTGTTTCGACCATGAATTACGTAAGAAATCACAATAATTATTTTATACGCTGTACACAAGGAGGCGCTTGGGTTTCAGAGTAATTGATGACGTGGTGGCTGGATTGTCATACGATGCGATTTGATGGCATGGCAACTGAATCTGTGGGCAAACCAGTATATGCAACGAGATGCGATTGCACAAAAAATGTCACTACATACAGAAGAGGTAAAACCTGAAAAGAGACCGAAAGGAATTGAAATAATTTCAACTAAACCTCATGTGGCTGGGTGATCAACACAAAGTATGTACCACGTACATTTCTTATGTGGTGTATATTTTTAGGCGCAAAAGTTCTTGCATGATGCTTAGGAGACAGTGATTGGATGAGGTTCGTTATAAGGATGTAGATTCGATTAACTGCGATATGATATTCTATAATCACCTTAAAATACCGTGCTAATAAGTACAATGACTTGCTTTGTAATGGCGGAATAATCTGAGCGATTAGAATGCTTAAGAAGTAAAACTAAATCTCAATTGTCTCAGTGAATGAAATTTGGTGAAAAATGTTTCTTATTTTAATCGAATGAGTGAAAGAAGTGAATTATTTTATCCAGTAAGTATGTTATTAATTAATCTCCCATAACTGCAGAAGTTGATAAAAGTAAATTTTTGACTGTAGTCGACTTAAAATATAATATGTACTACAGTCTTGTACAAAAAGTGAAAAAAGTTATATTTTATTGTACACTATCGAATCCAAATAAAAAAGGTGAGTCGGAGTCTTGTCCTCCCCTAAAATATCAAATTAAAAAAAGGATACATACGTTAAATTAAGTCAAACACTTCCGGGTTCCTGCAAGTCTCTAAATTTAATATTGTTGCATTAGTCTTAAAAATGTTACCTGAACTTTTCTTATTATCGGGATGTACTCCTATACGAATAGTAAATCTGATTTTTGCTGTGTTGGCAAAGGAAGCTCTACAGAAGACCCTCTACAGAAAGGCCATAAATTAGAAGCCAGAAAATTGGAATAAAGTACCACTAAACTATATGTTGTCGGCATAATTCTTTTTTATTTCGTCAAACACTAATTCGCCTGGAAGTATGGCTATGTTTTTGTAGGATAAAATCATTTGCCTTATTGAATGTGCACGTTCAGCCGGTAGCCTAGTGGGGTGTATTACAGTTGCCATCCCACTGGTCGTGGTTCGAGCATCACGAAGGCGGAAAAAAAAGAAGTGCGCTTCACAACAGAAGCTCGTGAATGTTAAGCGCACTCACCTATTTATTTCATTGATGCCCTCCGCATTATATAAATTATGCAAATTTCGAATATATTTTAATAAAATTAACTTATTTTTATTGATCCGTTATCTTATATATTTCATAATGAAAGCTTAAGTCTGAAATGCGGGAGAAATAAAATATTTGGCATTGGTAAAGTGCAGCGGAAAAAGGGAAAACAACAAATAAAACAAAAAGAAATTTTGAGGGCATCAAACACAACGAAAGTGGAAAACGTCTGCTAATACGGAGGAGAGCGCCAGTAAGTATGCAAAATGTTTCTTCTTCTCCCTCGTTGCTTGAGGTTTGGTATAACTTATTTTCTGTGTCCACCTTCTTGTGTTTTGTTTGCATTTTTCAATTTATGACATCCGACGAATTCGCGTTCTTCCAAGCAAAGGCGATATACATTACCGGCAGCCCCAGTATATGCAATAAAATTTGTTTACGTAACGTTCTTACTTAATTTTGCTGGAAATTTATTTGGCAGAACCATTCGAGGTGACGCTGCTGCTATTGGCAGGTAGGAAGCGAAATGAGTTTCTGGCATTTGAGAAATTTTATTATTGTACTAAACGTTACAGCAGAACTTTACGCCCATTGACGTATGGGGTTATGCTGCAGTTGGATTTGTGCCAGCTATGGAGCAAACACAGGCCACATTGACGATAAATATTAAGCGTTTCGCCTCATAAGTAAGACTTGCTTATATTGTACAGCATACTCGTCGGTGTTCATGAGGAACTTAATCTTGACTTTATGTAACTTTATGTATTTTTGTATGTGTCATGTCATGTGACAGTTGCTTTTCAATCACGTGGCTTTTATTACCTTTAAGTCATTGTTTGGGTATTGAAAATTTAATGGGTGTATTTTTTCCTAAAAGAAATTTGCTGCCTCAATGTTTGCTATTAAATTTCATACGCTGCAATAATACGCCTTATGTTAGGAACTTTTCGTCTTAAATGAAATATGGTTTTGGTTGACATAAAACACATTTATTAATACGTCAATTTATTATACGACAATAACATGATTTGGTTTGTGGCTAAAACAAATTTTGTGTTTTTAGTTTTATTTTAATGGGAGTCCATAAGCATTTTATGTAATATGTGTTGTCATCCATTATGGATATTTTTAGACTACGTAGTTGTGATTTGTGCATTTCAAGAGGGGCTAATTTATGAACTTTTATGTATATATTGTTGCCAAGGAATTGAAGTCCTCTATTCATATGAAGTATTGGCCTGTTCTGTGGGTATACTAATAAGATACATTTCAGATTGTTTAAGTTCAAATGAGTGTGAATGTTGAACAAAGGATCTTAAATCTCTAAAGGTCTTCTTTTAAATGGAGTTTGCTGAACTTAAAAATATATGGCAGCTTACAAATACAAGGTGGATCGATTTTTACTTGATCCGTTTGGGTAGGTTGTCAATGGTTTCTTTGAATATGCTGCAATGGCCGAGTACTCCAAATTATATATCAATGCCTATAATAGAGTAGTGGACTAGCGTCCACTAATATTCTATATTAATACGAGTTTAACATTAGGTATGGCGATATCATCTGACTTCAGTTTGAGTAGAAGCAGTGGTCATGTAAGGAAAATTACGGACTTCCATGGGAGCGGTGCAAAATGTCCGGTTCCTACAGTTCCGCTCATTTCAGTATTTTATTCTGTAACATATTTATTTATTCTGTAAATATGTATCCAGTTCTGAGCACCCGACATCCTATTGTAGTAAGAGGTAAATTTTATTCATAATTAGTCATATACTCGTAATTCATACTTTGATCAATTCCCAATTAACTTCATCGAGGAAATCACTGTGCTATTTTATGTGTCCGTTTATAAGCCAGAAAGCTATGAGTGCTCGCAAGTATGCTGCACTTTGATTGACACTCCAGTTTTTAGTTTAGTTTAACTCTTACAATGACAGCTCATTTTGTTTTCTTTGAGTTGGTATCCTTAAAGTGGGTATCGCCTTTGTGAAATGTTCGAGAAAGTTCTGTTTGTCCGTTCTTTCACCGTTCTTCAATTAATATTACACAATCTTTGTGCCCGAACATAATCCGATTTTCAGAGGACCACATGTCTCACAGCTTTCGTCCATTGAATACGTCACATTACGGAGTAAAATTAATTGATTCATTTGCAGCTGCCGTCCGTACTATAACTTGTCCAAGCCCCAATTACGAGAAACGAGAAACTTAAATCCTCTCCGCCTGAGACTCATTTAGAATGCTGAGTGAATGTGTGATTTTACCAATCGGAGAAGGAAAATCAATTAACTTTTGAATTGTTTTGCGGATTTGTCCAACAAATTGACGAGACTTCGACCTTCGGTTACAAATGAGCATTGTTTTAATTAAGAATCGTAGTAGTTGTCAAGTGGTAGTTGAGAAATGATGTTTGTTATAAAGCCTAACTTCGCTACAACTTCAACCCCAAATGTTTTACCTGTTTGTGAGTCAATTTACACGCGCTTATGACCGAGTCAAGTGCAATAGAAAAGGATTTAAACTGAAATTTTATTTCGAGCAATATCGCTTGTGGCTAGTTACAAGTAGCCACTGGAAGGCAAGGCAAACTAAAACATATGGATAAAAGTTTGAAGACTGTTCAACATGTTGTCGCAGACTTATTCCACTTGAGTCGTCGGTATGACGTCTCAATATTGGCTTTATCATTGTTAGTCAATATGACCGAAAGTTAGCTTAGTTTCCTTCGTCAATAGTGCGCAGTGTATGTACTCTTTTGTGTCATCACTCTTCGAAAGTCTAACTGAGTTAGCCCCGGGTAAATTAGGGCAATATACAAAGGTAGTTGTGCACAGAGTTTGTGTAGATTGAAGATGTATACAGCTAGTGAAAACTTGGGACTATACTGGGTCCTACTCAGACATCATAGTATGACGAATTTATTTTGCGTCCAGTGCTAACGTCTCCTATGAGATAGACTATATTTGTTGAGTGAAATCGCAGTTACAACTTTGTTTTTACTCAGAGTCAACCATGGTGTCGTGTCGTTATATGTATGTTCTATATATCTTAGTGTGTTTATGCTTGTTAACTTTTGTAAAATTTCTACAATTATATATATACAATAATTTGTTGAGACGACCCGTTTTTTTTAACTGGGTTATGTTAATGTGAGATCTTCAATGAATCGGAAAAACAGACTTGTTAGCCACTTAAAAAATTGAGTGTCAACTAAGATGAGTGCAATCGAAGAGTAAGCAAGTGTGGGTGCCTTTTCCTCACAACGAATATGGACACTTTCGTGTTGCAAATACCTTTGGATGTAAGTAGTAGCTCCTGCAAATTTTTGTTTTACTCCACTCATAAAAATATTTCAATAACTCGTCAATAAACACTTCACTTCTTTGTTTGTTGAGAGTGAAGGAGAAAGGTTGATAGAGAGAGTATGACAGAGAGATGACGCATATGGTACTCGGTACTTACTGGTGCTCATTCGCGAGTAGCTAACATTAAATCCACAATCAGCTTGACATTCGCAGAGAAAAAAAAACACATCGACGCAATTCATGAGTGCATTAGGTATTCATCCCCACTATTTCACCAGCCAGCTTGTGAGAACTCCATGTGTCTTCTCTTTAGATTTCGTTATTATAATGACAAATCAATTGAATTCTCAACAATTACATTATTTTGAAAAACTCACTCACAGATCGATTTTTGCAAACACATTTTTGTCAATATTCCTGGTTCTGCACAATTAATATTTGCGGTTTTTCGGTACTTTTTTGTACAAACATTTTTTGTTTGCCGCTTCTTTTTACTAAACACTTTTACGAGTATATATTTCTTAGGAGAGTGAAGTTCAAGTTTCTTTTTTTTATCTAATTTCGTATTCCGCTATTTTCGTTTGCTTTATTTATCAGAATCAATAAATTTTCTTTTTTTTTTATTTTCAAAATGAGTGTCTTTTCGTAAGGTTTCCTTGTATGCCTTTTATTATAATTGGCTTATTAATTTAGTTTTTATCCGTTTCTCTAATCTAATTGAGTGGAGAAGAAGTTTAGTATTGCATTTAATTAGAATAGAATAGAAAACCTCGAGTAGCTGCTGGTTAAATATTTAACACAATAACTGCTGTCATGACTGAATCGCGCTGCATACCTTTAGGCGTCTCCAACAATTGAATTTTAAGTAAACAAAGGCTTGGCTCTTGAGTGTCGCGTTACAGTTGTTCTAACCACACGGTAGTCGTAAAATATTATTGTCTCGGTTATTAAAATTGAGCTGCTTATTTCAAACGACTTCAACTGCTTCACTCCTGCCACATTCGACACGTTCTACATGCAATAAATACGCGGCGTGTTTGTATTCGACGAAGGCTAACATTTCCTGGATGCGTGGAACTGCATTATTTATTACGTAATACGTAATTTTGCATCAGCACAGATACCTGTGGGTTAACTTTAATTGGCTTACGTTAGATGAAGAGTTTGATAACTGAAACTCTATCGAGCAAAGCCACAACATTTATCTTATCAATTGATAGTAGATGTCTTCAGCTACCAAACAGAAGTAGGTATTGTGTTTCTTTCATTGTTTTGAGGTTTCTAAGCGTGATACACATTCATAAAATACAGAGTTGCTATTTTTGGTTGAATTTTTAGGACAAGAGAAACCACGGTACGCGAATGTTTCTGTAGGAAATTCCATGTTTCCGTTAAATCAATCACATATATGAGAAATATTGTAGCCATATTACAAATTCAGGATTAGATATGCCGTATGAGTAATATTTTAACATATATATAATGATATGCTGTTTGCTTAAACCCATAGCCGTTATATAACTTTATTAACACGAATTTGTTAGCTAGGTCATATAATACATACTCGTATATATTATATGGGCCCTTTAGTAATCGGAACGGAAAACGGAAAACTAAACCAAAACCTTACTATTCTTCAAAGTAGGGGATTTACACAGCTATATACCGTAGAGTACTATACTTTATATTGCAGCTATACAGTGTTAACAGAGATCTAGGAGTAAAATACGAGTAAATTATGAAATTTTCCAACAGTAATGGGAATTACTTATTTTTAATATATCCCAAATGGTTTGAAGGGGTTTAAGTAAATATGATGAACATTACCATCGAATCAACAATTTTGAATCTAAAATGTATAAAAAGAAAGTAAGAGAACCAGGTCGATCTGCCCAAAGTGATTTTGCAACCATTAACCTTAATTCTGAGCATTAATATTATGGTCACATATATGGATGATGATGTGGACCTAGAGTATATTGAAATCCACTATATCATTACAGGTTTTCTATATGATAGCATTGCTTCTTATTGACTAATGTGTCATATCACGTTACGTGATTACGTACGTGATTCACGTACGAATTCCGTCAATATATTCAAACGGCTGGTCACCTTATTTCTAATACAAGCAAGAAAATGGTTGTGATGACCATCAAACGCCACTCACGACACAAATAAACTTTTTCATATCGAACTTCTCTATGTTTCAGCACAAGGCGTACAGATATGCATTACTTCAACAGGAAAAATAATACGCGCATGCTCCCGCTAGCATCTTTAGTAAACCACAGCATTGAGCCCAGAGAGAGTGTAATAAAAGCCGGCAAATTGTGTGTGATAGAGAAAACGACACAACAATGGCGACAACAAATACAAGGAGCAGCTGTTTATCTGAGTTTTTAGTTCAAGTACATGGTGAAACCCTCGGTGCGGGAAAGGGGTTTCCGTGGAATCTTTGGTGGCCCTGGAAAGTGTATGTGACCCAAAACCTAAACCTAACCCAATAAATGCATCGAGTTGCGTGTTGGGGCTAGGAGCACTGCTGAGGTAGCACTGTTAGCAACAGTAGTGGCTGTAATATTAGAGCAGCTGCTGCTGATTTTATAGTCATTTTGGCGTCGGCGATTTACCCGAACAATCTGCACTGTCGTGGCTGTCAGGTGCGCTCCCTTCGTATTGCTTCGCAGATCGTTTGGACGTGCGTTCATAAGGGTATTACCCAGTAAAAAGCCAAAAATTCGAAATCTTAATTTCCGAGATTTGAATTTCATATGATTCCTGATTTTATCAACTACAAAACGATGGAGTATAATTTGGCTATTGTGCTCCTAAACAGAGATATGAATATTTTATAATAGATAGTGACTAACCACACAATGGCGCAACAATTACCCGCACAACGTTCGGCCTTTATTGAATTCGAATATCTACGTTACTCTCCCGATAGGGACAATTTTTAATATTAAATTTTTTTATGCAACAATACAACAATACAATGCAACAGTGGAAGTGCAAGCAGTGCCTGTAATATAGGGCCAATTGCCCCAAAGAGGGCGCAAAACAAGTGCTTACCCACCTTCCTTCTATGTTTTTCGTACGTACCGTGGCAATAAGATAAATTTACTAACAAATACTTTCGTTTCTCCAAACAAAATGTTGTAGTTTCTGGTGGGTGATTAAAACCAAGAAAATGATTGAAGCTGAAGCTTGAAGCTAAATTTTTATATTAAGGCAAGTCGGGGATGGTGTTGAATGTCGCGTGAAAATCCTCAAGATTAACGTTCAATGTCGTTTAACTTTGAGCTGGTGAATAGGCAAGTTTTGCAAACAGGATACACTCAACGTCTGTATGCTATAAATGTTCAAAATCTGCCATAGAGTTATTTTATTCTGTTTTTGACACAAACCAAATGGGAAAGGGGGCCCATTTCACACACCCTGAAAACACCACAAATGATACGATATTATTTTCGTATAACAACCGAAAGGATGCAATAAATTCAATGACGTCGTTGTATCGACATTTCCAGTTCAAAGTGTTTTACTGTTATCGTCAATCTTATATTCTACACAGAATTGATAATCTCACCCCAAAAAGCCGCCATAAACCTTTTGACTTCTTGGGTATTATTGAAGTCTTGTCTTTGTGATAAGTGGTTTTGGATAAGCGAATTGCATACTATTGGGCGGAGACCATGAACATGAGGTGTGAAGTGGCCTTTGTTTAGTTTCCAAAAATAGACAATTGTGCACATAAATGAGTAGCTCTAGACCAAGCGGCTTGTCCTCTTCAGAATGGCCGCACAATGAAATTCTCATACAAGCGAGCATGTGTAACATGCCTCTATGTATTTTGTCGATACTTTATGAGTTTGTGTTTATGTTCGTATCTACACTGTCCTTTGTCTATTATTCTTCCAGTTGTGAACACTTAATAAGATATGCCTCTAACCGAATTCCTTGGTTCAAAGTTTCAATTTATCATTCAAGTGTTGGTTGGTCTGACTGTTTGCTTAGCTCCCGAGTCAATAGCAAAAATTTGCATATATGACTTTTATGAGCAACTTCTCACTACTGAAAAATATACATGCCAGCAGTTTTATATCTTACACCAAAGCATAAAAAGAAAGCAGACAATAGAATTACCATCATTTATTTTCAAAGTTGTAAATATGGTTTAAACACCATCCATTTGACCTTCAAATTCTCCGCATAATTTCATTGGCTTAACATTGATGCTGACCTCAAAGATGCCGATTAATTTTTTTGTCTGGGTTCAACAAAAATAAAATGTTGACTTCTTCTCTCAGGAGAAAATAAATTCCTTTCGACCAACAATTTATTTTAATTAATTTTTCAAGTAATTTCCCCGAACACAGTTGCTCTAAGTTTAATGGTCAAGCTTGCTTGTTCCACTCTGCAAAGTTCATTAAAAATTAAGTTGTACACATTTATCGTTGGCTGCTAATGCTTTCACTAACACCAAAACCGCTACCGTGATGTGTTCGGCTATAAGAGCTTATGCTAAAAAAAAACAACAACAACAAAAAAGAAATAAACAAAATAAATAAAATGGCCAAGCAAATCATTCGTCATAAACCCTTGCTTTGGCATGAAACGCCATGGGAAATGGTTTTGATGTCCTCTGTGGTTTTAGCAAAATGCTTGCTTATCTAGTTTGTGGTTCTCTGGGTCTAGACTGATTGATGGAAGTGAGTCTGTTGGTGGTAGAAATTCTCGAAGTTGGAGTTAACGGCATTGAATTGCTCGTGGTGTTTGCGTTGAAGTGTTTTGTAGGTTTGATAAATGTCAGCAGTAAGTTATTGTTGAGTTGATTTAATAACAACAGACGGTACGGATACGATGAGGTACTTATATTGTAGTGGAAAATTGTGAGGTATTTGTTTTAATATTATCTACAATAAATTATGTCTATCGTAGACGTGGAATGTTTGTGTACCCCTTACGTAAAAGGCACTCATGGCATTCAAAGTAGAATTACTGAAATATAACAGGATTTATTGGGTGAACACATATAGCGTTTATTTCAAAACAATCATAACAGAATTAACAAATATTAATTTTTAATTCAATTTAAATAATTCTTTGTAAAAAATGTGCAAGGATCAAAGATAACCGTAACAAAAGTGTCGCTTAATGTAGAACGTGAGTAAGAATAAGAACGAAAACAACAGCAATAACAGCAGTAATAGAACAGCAGTAATATTAAAGTAAGAAAAAATTTTAACCATTTATAGTTAAATATCGTTATTATATTATAAGATTGTCTGTTGTTCGATTTGATTGTAATGCAATGTCTTCTTACAGAGGTACATTTGCATTGGTTGCGGACGAAATCAATACATAACATGAGGAGCTAATGGAAGGAAAATGGTTTTAGGCAGTTCGTGACATCTCTCAGTCTCAGTTAATCGATCTGAAAACAACAATCACCCGCAGGAAATTTTTTAGAGTATCGCTATACCATAAATGTGAAATCTCATATTCTGAAAAAATCTACACTTCTTAATAGTTACTGGGTTCCACCTATCAGAGAGTCAGATAGCGTCTTCTACTTTTTGGTTCTATTAGATTCGTACTACTTCGATTATCCGTCAAGTTTCGCAAAGAAATTAAGGAACTATACGCGGGTATATGTGTCTGAGTTGAGAGCTCTTTCAACTTCCAGAAAGCCGTTCTGCCTAACCTGTTCTTCGCCTCGCTGATTGTGACATTATTTGAATGATTCTGACTCTATAATACAAGCTTGGTCTCATTTTCGGCGGGTTGGTTTTTATAATTAAACACATTTTCTTGTGTTAGGCGACCTATGATATTGATAAAATTTGCTTCTCTCATGGTTTGAACTTCTGGTTTACGTACATCTAGTGTTTTGTATTCCTTTCAAATTTTCACAATCGCTGACTGTGCCTTTTCAAACAATATCAGTTTGCCGGTTGCTTCCATATATAATACTTAGGAGTTACTCTAACGCCACTCATTTTAACCCAATGCGCAGTGACTGCTATGTAAATGGGTTCAAAATTACACACAGTAAAGAAAAGGCAGCTGCTGTAAAAAGTTCGCCACAAAATGAGTTGAAAGAAAATATTACCAGAATTTGGGACAAAATACACAAAAGAAAATCTGAGGGAAACCCCCAAAGAATGTAGAACTGTGAAAATGACACCGAATCCGTAAATGAAAATGCAAGGGGTGGTGCGCACAATAAATGCACAAAACTCGTAGGTCCTCTGACTGTGTCAATGAGGCCAAGTTCTTGCCCTTTGCGTGTGGCAATCAGGCCAATAGTAGATTCGATCTTATTACTTAGGCAGGCAGGTAGACTTTGTATAATAGAATAGATAAGTAGACTTTGTTTACTAGATACGTTTTTTCACGTCATTATTTTTTTTTTAATCAAACAAATGTGTTATGCAGTTTACTGCGTTAAGTGTTATAATTTAATTATGGAAAAAAAAAAACTAGATACGTCGGTTGTTTAATGAAGAGCAATACAAAAATCAATAAGAACCGCATTGACCTTATGAAATTTCAGCTGACACCAATTAAAGTTCAACTCAAATTGGTTGAGTGTGAATGCAACTTGTGAGCTTGGCACGTACACATCGAAACCCCATACTTTCGATTGATTTCGTAAATAATTGAAATGTTAATTATTTTAGCATTCGTGCATTTTCCGTGCTTACTTTCGCTTACTCTGCGATTTCGATAGCCGATACGCAGTGCGTCACCAATTTTGCAAATCCCCCGTGGTCACTCGGATTGCGTGGAAGCTGAACAAGTAAAATGATAAAACAAGGTCGTCGTTAGTCCCCCTTGTATACGAGTATGCTCAGAATATTTGAGCCAAAATTTCACCATAATCTAATAATGGTTATAGTGAAGAAGTTCGCTAACGCAAATTGGCTGTGTTTGCGTAGATGTTTCGTGGATGTTTTTACAAAAAAAAAAATAATAATAAATATATACATTCAAGTTTTCGTTGAAGTTCGAAAGAGTAAAAAAAAGGAGAAAATAGAAAACTTGAAAAATAAATCTTAATTTGGATTGACATTGACTCCTATATAATAAAAATAGTAGCCCGTCTCAGCTCTACCCTATATATACATGCCATGATGAGCCATATATAACATCAACAAGGTGATGGCTTGCAAATGAAAAAGTGGCAAGACAAATCAGGTAGATCCCTTAGTTGGTATGACTTCATCACTTATAATTTAAAGTAGTGTAGTATAGTGGGCTCCCAACAGCATATCTCATTATCTGTGTATGTACAAATATAGCTATGTTTGCGAAGTCAACCAAGGTAGTATAAACACATTAAGGCGAAACTTGTGGGTGTACTCGTAGTTGTGAAATTCAAGAGTATTCCGAGTATTTCGTTGTTGTTTATACACCATTTTATTATCAATTTTAATTAAGGTTATTATTCATTCTTTGCTTCTTAAAATTGGGCGCATTCAGCAAAAGTCATCACTCATCATATTTTCTAACTTAATAATCGATTACTGGTTTTTCTCGTTGAACGCAGTGATGCTAGATTTGTAAAATTACGGCGTTTAGCTACTTCGCAAATAGCCTTTTTCATTTCTGCGTTAAATAATTTGCCAACAATTAACGTATTCTCTATTCCACTCATCTGTTAAACACATATTAAGAACATAAATACATATAAGAAAAATTAAATAGATAAATATAATTACATTTCACTTTCCAATCAACTAATAACAACACTAAAATTATTTTCTTTAAATGTTGTGTCTTTTGTCTTGTTTACAAACGAAAACATCTGATTGAAATATGATGACTTGGTTATCAAAGTATTTTTTTGATGAATTTTTAGCCATCGCCATCACGAAATTTTTATCGAAATTGTGAATTAGGCATTCACAATGAGCGAAAAGCATAAAAAAAGCAGCGAAAAGCATCAAACACTTCTGCTGAACGCGCCCATTGTATAACCGAAAAAAGGTACGCAAATTTTATTACAACTGCTCTTGTCTACTATGCTCTGTGTCCTTGTAGAGAGTGCTTACGTTACAATGCACATGCCGGCAATAACTTCAACCTAGTGCGATGAACGAGTTATGGCAGTGTTGTGCACTGCTATGTGTATGCACAAGTTAAGCTGGGATTTGCTTTGACTTTGCTCCACTTTCACTTTGTGAAATGTAAT
Organism: Cacoxenus indagator; assembly: GCA_035041755.1. Taxonomy (NCBI): domain Eukaryota; kingdom Metazoa; phylum Arthropoda; class Insecta; order Diptera; family Drosophilidae; genus Cacoxenus; species Cacoxenus indagator. The sequence continues at coordinate 38,380 of JAWNKX010000712.1, forward strand.
TTGACCTTTGAAGCTCCTCACTGGGGGTCTTGCCTGCTCAGTGCTTGTTTTCCTAGATATTTTACTTTCTGTGATAAGTCGGGATTCAATATTTAATAATATTTTTCTTTTCAGTTGAGATGTTTTTTAACATTTCCATTACAAACAATTTCAAGTGCAAGAGTGATTCCAGAAATGTTATTCATTTATCACCTTTAATTGCCAACAAAAAGTTCATATTTTTCAAAATAATCTGTTAATTGCTTGAGTGAAATACTTTGCCAAGTCTTTAACTCCCCTTAAATCAATTTGTTCATCGCCAAGTTTTTAATTGCTTTCGCATGCATTTCAAGGAAATTTCGTATTGATCGCTTTAATGAAAGTGGTTTCTGGTTCAGATACATCAACAATGTTGAGTAAACTGATTAAAATTGCTTGTCATTTTCCAAACTGAACTTTAAATAATAGGAACCTTATATAGGAACGTATATAACAAGAAATCCATGGCTTCTCCAAGGGGATGGTAAGACAATTTTATTTATTTATTTTCCTTTTATTTCCAACAATATGTTTATTTACCTGTTCTTCAAAATTGTGTGGCTTGACACCACTTGACTCTTTTCTGTTTTGGAATTTGACCAATGAGTCTACGCGGATTATCCAAAAATGTTTCCAGTCATTGGTACCGTTATCAATCAAGAATTATTTGCCATGCTTCAAAAGCCATAAATTCACTTTTTGAAACATAAGGAAGGCACGTAAACTAATTTTGAAATCGAATAATCTCAAGCCAAGCTCAACCCAATTCAATCGCATTAATAATGTTCCTGTTTTCATTTCATCGACAAAATATACACTGCCTCTCACACATTAGTGATTACGAGTACAGTGATCATATGATACATTTTCTCGTATATATGAGCATAACAAATGAAATTTCAACGGGACGATACAAGGGTACAAGAAATAAAACAATATATATACGTCACATTATAATGTTGACAATTGTTTAAGCGGAGTAGGATTGGGCACAGCAGCTGATAACATGGCATTCGAAAACCTCACACTTTGGATGTTCTTAGAAAATGTTTGTAGTCATTTTCCCATCTGTGGTTTTTTTTGACGGCTACACGGAAATAAATAAGAATATTTAATTTGTCGTCAACACAAATGGTTTCTTTACTACAATGAGTATGTATAGCGGGCTTCTCAAGCACACAAGCAATGACACTGAGAGTTGTGTACTACGATGAGTATGGAGTTTATTGGATACAGTCAAACAATCTAATTCCAAATCGAATCCAAAGCCCATACATTTTTGTCAGTTACGCAGCTGCTTACGTGGTGTCTGCGGACTCAATAGGGACACTGCTGTGGTTGACGTAGTTTCTCATTTGTATTGTAATTGTCAAGGACCTTTTTATCAAAGGGTTTTATCACGGCACTTCCTCACCCTTAATTTAATCATATGCAACAAGAGTTGAAAGGCGACGTGTTCATTGAGTCACTTGTTAATTAGTGTATCTAAGCCAAACAGAGCTATTTAGTGACCACTGACCTTGCAATTTTGATGTAATCTTACAGCCATGTGTGCCATCATCCTCACGAAGATATATGTATAAGTGGATGTCAAAGTCAAAAAATGTTAACCTAATAAATCACCATAGCGACCTATAATTTCACCAACATTTGTCCAACATTTGTTACTTTAAAACTTTTTAAACGCCCAAACTAAAATAAAAGATTTTAGTAGAGGGAGCATTTCCATCCCTCTCCTGCTTTATTAGCCTTATACGAAATATTAAAGTTTTGCTTAATTCAAATTGGTAGTCGATCTGTCAACAAACAGAGGCCTTCAATTATTGACCCATTAGTTATCATCATAAGTGAACATCGACATGAATGTTGGAGGTGCAGTGGTTTAAATACAAATTCTATAACACAAATGCTAAAACTAGCTTTGCAGTTGTGGCAAATGATGATTTTTATTTAATGTTCAATACAATAGTTTTTTCTCCGGGAATTCTTAACAAAATAAATAAATGGGAAAAGGGGAGCAAGGTAGTGAATTAAAATTCACTAGATTAGTTGAGGAGATTTAGAAAGAAATTCGTTGCGCTCAGGCGAATTTTTCTCAAGACGAGAGTGAGAGCAGTTCATTGTTAAAGTAACGTAGATTAGTGCGAAGATAAAAAATGTAGAGTAGAGTACACTGTCGTCAACTATGTTACTTAGAGAGTGTATGGAACACGAAATTTACTCGTCGTTAATTTTACCTGGAATAGTAGAATAGTGCAAAGCAGTGCAAATTGTGAGTACTTCCAGGTAAGCAATGTACAAATCTACATCTTTGCACTTTCCGCACAGACCCATTCGTCTCTTACGACCCCTCACACCACAACTCCATAGTAACACAAACATGCAATTTTATGAGCTACGTATTTGGCTGTTGCATAGGAGTCGTATTACTTATGATATTTTCTACTTACAAAGAGCGAGAGAGCACATCCGAGACCACAGAGTAGTCGGACTAGGAATGCAACTGGCAAAAATTTCAAAAGCTGACCTACAATCACACTTGGCCAGTTTACTTGGTTCGTTCGACTTGAGTGCCGGAAATGAGTGTATTCGTATTTGCGTATAAGTATGCTTGAGTTTGTCGGTTATTTCACATTCTATTGATACATTTTTAACATTGGTACAGCTCAGGCGCACGCAATTAAAAACGGTGAAGTTGCAAATAATTTCTGTTTTTCTTTGGAAAAAGTGGCAGCCAACCTGCGGCAATGCTGGCTCATAAATCTGCCAAGTGAAAATGGCATAGAAAACATGAATTATTTTTCAAGCGATTGAACCACAAATAAATAAATTACATACTCATTGTGTGGATCTCGAGGACAGAGTGGCGGATTTGTTTTAACTTTGGCCGTATTTAAAATGAAACAGCCATTTTGTAAGCCTTTAAGTATGCTATAAATTGCGTATACACCAATTAGTTGGCAGTAGCGAGCAGTTTTCGGTGTTAGGTAAATACAGGGTGACACTAGTTGGAGTCGGTTTATAACTACTTTTGGTTGTAAAAGGTTTCAGAGAGAAAACCTGAAATATATTTCAGTATGTGAAGTTGCTTGCTTTAACAATCCTACATTACATTATGTATGGCTTACTTTAAGTTTGTTAAGAATAACTACTTATAACTCATGGCTCGGTCTTGGGAAGTGCTAAATGCTCTCCTGTATCCAAGCTACGAGATGTTCTAATAAAATATAAACGTTCAGGGAAGATCGCCGACTTGGAATGTAATTATTTGAGTGGAAGGCAGACTATTCAAAAAAGACTTTAGTTTTCTTATAGAACTCATCACTTCAAAGAATTTTATTAAATGTTTATAATCTATTGCTTTCAAAATTGTATTGATCTCTTTCATACTTCTAACGCCAAAACAATTTAAAGGGCTTGTAGTATGTACTTTAATGTGGTCTTTACATTCCACTTTCACGGTGATCAATATAACTTAGCTGATCGGCATGTCTTCCCAAAACGTCTCGCAGAGACGTTCCTCCTCTTTGGAATATTTCTCTGATATTATTGTTCGTTATTTTCACTTTTGACGGTACTAACATTCAAATTCTTCTGTATAATTTTTAGAGCTTCAACTATTTATGGTGAACATCAAATTCGGTGTAGCTGTCCGACTGGCAAGTCGTGTTGTGCCACTTCTAAAAAAAAACCAGATGCAATTTTCTGCATCTTAGCATTAAGCTTTACTGTTACGCGTCACTAACGGTAGCGATAATGGCGAAAAAGGCTAATCATAGAGCGGTATGAAGGCAGCCAATCTACGACCTTCTGTTCGTCGTCGTCATCACCGCCACTATTGACCCGCGGCCAATATTTGTTTTAAATTTCAGTAGTCAACCAAGGCAACCGAGCTGGTGGCGCGCACAATGCGACCACGAAAAATTTTAGAGAAGCTTTTCTGTGAAATTTAACAGGGAGCTATAAGTTGCTTCATTCTATTCAGCCTTCCTCATCGACATATACCAACTCCCATAAATGCTCCCATAAATTTCACACGGAGTGACATCGTTGCTATAAGTTATTGTCGTCCCTTAAGCATTAATTTTCGCTGAGCATCACCAAGCTTGGCGTATAGTACGAGTACATCACATTTGAACGAAGGAGGAAAAAATCAACTTGCAGTAGACACGGTTGGAATGAATTGGCTGGTACCTGCAATTAGCGGGCTTTCCAATTACTCTGGGAAAAAGTTCAAAACTGACAGTCGCGAGTCCGGGTCTCATTGGTCTGTGATCATATAAGTCGCTTACTAGTGGCATTACTTGGCACGCCGACCAGTTGCTTGGAATGATTGTTGCATTCTTTCTGGCGTACGTTGCACAAATCGAACATCGCGTCTTGGCGCGTGTTATTGCTGAGCTGCTAACGAGTTTGTGCCCATACGCTGATTGCCAGCGCACACTCAATTACCACTTAATGTCTCTAATTCAGCACAATTTACGCAAACATGGAGATTGCACAGGCGTAGACAAACAGAGGAGTAAGCGCAAATGAATTCATAGTAAAGAAAACACGGTACCTAAACTGGGAAAAATATATTTACCCTGCTTGAGAAAAACTACAGACGTGCGACGCCCACTTCATTCGCTTGTCCTTGCTTTGGGAAAGCCAGCACTAACTGCCTGCACTAACTGCTTGCACTTGTTTTAAATGCTTGCCATTCCCAACAGTTTGGTTTCTTCCCCCTATTTTTAATTAGCTCCTTGGGGTGTGCAACATGCATTGCATGACTCCTTGATTCTACTTCCCGATGGCCTTATATTTGAAGTCTGTATGAGTGCTTCAACGTTGTTTTCAACTTATAACGGGTTTGCCAACACTCGGTCGGAATGCCTGTAAGTAGGCAACAACAAATTTAAAAAAGAACGTAACACAATCGTTGGAGCGTTGAATTTGTTGGCTGAACTTTTCCCCCCACAACTGTGGCATTTGTCAGTCGGCCCACAGTGTTTTATTGGTGGTGCCAAAAGGCGCCGCAAATGTTGTCGCTCATGTTGCGCTCCGAGTTTTATTGTCGTTATTTCCCTGATTTCGTTGGCAGATTATTATTTTATTTATTTCGTGACATGCAATTATTTTGGTCAAAAAATTAAAAAAAGTTTTGTTCAACAAGCTGAAGTTGGCGAAAAGTTTTTATTTCTTCATTGGGCGTGGCTCGGTTCAATTATGACGGCAAATCAATTCCAGTGAAATCCCCAAGATTTTTCTCTTATCACCTCAAACTAAACCTCATTTGCTTCAAAACCCAACTTTGCTCTCATCTCGTTACCTGTCCGACTAATGGAGTACTCCGCAAGCTTAGTACAGCCGTCAGGTTTTCGTTAGAAGAGTTGGAAGCAACTGCCACAAACTTTTGGAAACTATTGGCCGATGAGGAAGTGAAAAACAATGTTGTCACTCAACGACACTTCAAAATTACAAATGCATGAGCGCCGCAGTTTTTAACGACAAACTCAGTACATAAATAGCACCTCACACACTCGCCTAAGTAAACATTTACGAGGCAGGTTGGCAGTTGTGCGTGACTGTTTATTGCCGTTTAACAACCGTGAAAAAGTCAACGAACGAGTTCACCACTTCTATGGTCTTGAGATGAAGTTTGGCGTAGATTTTACTATACTTGCGGCTTTTGTGACCTCCTTCACTTAAAGTGCAAGACCATTCAAGAGTAATTCTTGAAAAGTTTACGCTTAACTGATTATGGTTTCAGAATGTTGGTGATGAATGGATAATCTATTTGTTAAAGAAGCCTCAACGCTCATTGAATTTAAGATAGAGGTTTGAATGTAATATTTGAAAAGGGCACGATGCTTGAATTGATATAAAACGTCTACAACTGCGCACAAATATAGGAAGCAGTGTCGCTGCTGAATCGTAAACTGGATGACTGTAAGAACGATTTGGAACAAAGTGTAAACTAAGTGTCCATAGAAATGGACTAGCGAATGAATTAAATTAATAAGTGTGTATGAGATTGAGTAGTAAGTATGAATAGTTTTATTAAGAGACATATGATCTATTATATGAATTTGAAGTATGCAATAAAGTAAGAAGTAAAATTTTTTTTAAATATGACTTGGAATATCAGATGAATTAAAAAGCCAAAGAAAAATAGTGATTGTTGAGCCCTGCAAGCGAGAGCATTTTTAACGTTTGTACATATTAGAGGTGGAATACAGCACCTGGAACTAATGAACAATGTAATAGCAACAACCACAATGAAACGAAATTACACTAAGCCTAAAAGCACGCAGAGAAGAAGTGGATGAGTGTGAAATAAATTTGTACTAGGAGTGGTTTGCTTGATTCCCATGAGTGATTTTATCGATTCCGATCTGAAAATTTCGATGTAAAAGATGCACCTCGCTCACGTCACACAGTCACTTAAAGAACCGAAGAGCCTGATAATTCTGTATTCTACGGCTCATAACTCGACCTCTTGGAAGAAGGAGACATGCCAAAAAATTTTTCAACAAAAAATTCCTATATAAAAAAATTTGTTCACAAAATTTACCAAAGAAAAGTCGCGGATATCCAATAAATATATTAATTAAAACTATTCCAAGAAAGTCATACAATACCATGGGAAACTAATACGATCACCTTAATTTTTAAATCTTATTTCATTATTAACATATTTTTTACCATAGAGGGTAGCTCCATGAGAGCTCTCCTAATTTTTATTGACGGCTTCATTATGATCGCCCCATTTCCAAGCATTGAATTAGAGTTGGAAGCTCCGATAGCTACTGCTCAGTTTAAGAAGGATAGAAATTTGTTTTTATTTTACTATTCTTCTTAATATACAACAATCAATTGGCACGATGTTTAAAGGAGCTAATATCCGTTTCTTATCAATGTGACCATTTATGTTTATTGATGTGAAATATCCTTGGTTTCGGTAGAGTGAAATTGTCGTCACCGCGTCACTGCGTAACCAAACCATTGCATCACCGCATCATGCTTCTTCTTGTATTATAAGCTGTAAGCTGTGAAAACAACAAGAAGTACTTTTTGCTGAGAGCGCAATCATTTGATTGGAGCAAAGAAACGAAAACACAAATGATACTCTGCCAAAACAACAACAACATGCTTGTTCATGTGAATGTGCTTGTACTGAGAACGAAGTATAGAAAACTGAAACGAAGACGGTCACTGTAACAACAACAATAACGAAGGCATGCGTTGATACTGATAGACCAATCGTTTGATTGAAAACAACAGCAAGAGGAAGGGCACGCGTTCTTGTTATTTATACATTTGTATACATATTTATTTATTCAGTTACATACTGAATATGTTTCACATCGAAAGCTCGTGAGTGCGAAGCACACTCACACATTTCTTTTTCTTTAAGCCTCGCTGGATAACGGAGTTCGGGAGTACCACTATGCAATTAAGATCCTCCCCTGAAGTTTGGATTAGAAACTGTGAAGAATTTAGAACTCTGAGGAATGATTTTATGCGCTTAAGTACATTCACGTTTGCAAAATTTTTTGCTGAATTTAGGATAAAAATCTTTTAGAGCTACTTTTCTATGGATTGATTTCGCCTTTTTTTTATTGTATTTGTTTAACTAAGCCTCCAATTACATCCAAATACAAAAACAAATTAGTTGCAAACTTATAGGGTGACTTTTCAAAAGCCTCCTTTATTTGGTGTTTTTCGTAGAAAGTAGTTCTTATAGTCATTGCAGTGTCTCAAGTGACACTCCCTTAGCATAACTCACTTAGTTGATCCCAACTGTCTAGCATATCGGTTTCTTCTGAATATTTCACTTGTCGGATTCCGTTACGTATAAGTGATATTACAGCATACTAAAGCATTGGGCGTGTCAACGACAGTGCATGCTGCTGCAGTGAGACTGGCAATGCAGAACGCCCCTTTTATTTTCCCATCACAAGCTCACGTCTGTCATTGCTTTGTACAAGCTGTGAACACGTAAGTGTCATGGTATTAACAGCTGGTTTCAGAATCGGCTTTGACATATATGTATTTTTTTGTTGTCGTTTGCACAACAACTAATTTTCTTTTGCGACACGTTTTTTTAATGATAGAAAATACCTTGAAACGAGGCGACACAGACACCACAAACAACCCGGTTGGCTTATTGTGTGGGAATAGGAATTCTAAACTACAATTTGAGGCAGCATTCACTAGGATGTGCCATTTTCAAAATTAGACAAAAATAAACATATATTTAATAATACAATAATAATAATAATAATAACAATAATAATAATAATAATAATAATAATAATAATCATAATAATAATAATAATAATAATAATAATAATAATAATAATAATAATAATAATAATAATAATAATAATAATAATAATAATAATAATAATAATAATAATAATAATAATAATAATAATAATAATAATAATAATAATAATAATAATAATAATAATAATAATAATAATAATAATAATAATAATAATAATAATAATAATAATAATAATAATAATAATAATAATAATAATAATAATAATAATAATAATAATAATAATAATAATAATAATAATAATAATAATAATAATAATAATAATATAATAATAATAATAATAATAATAATAATAATAATAATAATAATAATAATAATAATAATAATAATAATAATAATAATAATAATAATAATAATAATAATAATAATAATAATAATAATAATAATAATAATAATAATAATAATAATAATAATAATAATAATAATAATAATAATAATAATAATAATCAAATAATAATAATAATAACAATAATAATAATAATAATATAATAATAATAATAATAATAATAATAATAATAATAATAATAATAATAACAATAATAATAATAATAATAATAATAATAATAATAATAATAATAATAATAATAATAATAATAATATTAATAATAATAATATTAATAATAATAATAATAATAATAATAATAATAATAATAATAATAATAATAATAATAATAATAATAATAACAATAATAATAATAATATTAATAATAATAATAACAATATAATAATAATAATAATAATAATAACAATAATAATAATAATAATAATAATAATAACAATAATAATAATAATAATGATAATAATAATATTTTATTATTATTATAATTAAATAGTTAAGTTCTGGCATTAAATTTTTGTCAGATTAAATGTTGGCAATTTGGTGTTTAACATTGTGTTACGGAATTTTTTTGTTTCTTGTTGTTTTTTCCAATTAATTGTTTCTATTTTCAAGAAGAGAAATCTTAAGGATACGCGTCCTGCCATTATATACCTCTCGTTAGGCGGTATTTTTCTTTAGTGTTTTTGTAGTAAAAATATAGGATTTTAATAAATATGGCTTTTGTCTGCATGGTAATCTTTTCCGTCCCCTTATAAAGGATCACAACTTAAAAGTAATCGATTTAAAAAATCTGTATTTGTTGAAATGTGTGAAGTTTTTCGCGTATGATGAAGGCGAAATCTTTATATATCTTTGTTCCTGGACTCGCAGCGTCAGGGATCTCCAATCGACAGCAGTGCATGTGAGATAGTGTCAGGAGCGTGAATTAAGATTTTGTGAACTGAGAGTGGCAGGTAGAACCATGAATACGTATATCTTCGGCAGCGCCTTAGCAGTGCATAGCGCATATTTCCTAATTTTTTTCACATTAATGTTGTAACCTAAAGAAAAAGCTTGAAATTAAATGTTTATCATGCATAAACCAGCATTATTGAAAAACTCTGGTACCGTGTTCCCCTCATTAGAAGCTCCACTGTCACTATATATTGGATTGCGGACTGTTAATCTCATTTTTATGAGGAAAGTGGTTTAAACGTAATCCAGCTTGGTAAATAAGACCCAGGAATAATACTGCCTTCCCCAAACACGTCATAGAACTAGGGCGTGTTTTCACGTAATTTCTTAATTCTCTAGAGGACCTAATCTGCTGGTGTGGGATGTGTTGAACTAGTGAAACAGTTTGGAACGTCTTACCTAAGGAGTTTACACTTTCACTAACTTCGTTATCAAGGTCAAATGTGAAAGAGCATAACTTCAACAATTCATTACGGCTCTCACCCTCTCCAAACTGTCAAGACTTTAACGTTTATAACAATAAACTGCCGAGGTTTGCCGATGTATGTAAATTTCAATGCGAAAATTGCTGTTTGTTTCGCTCACATGCACATGCACATACAATTGACGGCAGCTTCTGGGAAGCGGAGGTCGTTTCCATTTTTCTCTCTGACAAGGGCAATAAAAGGATTGAGAAATTTTCCACAGAAACATTGATAATCTATTTATTGCAGCAGGTCATAAATGTGCATCTGAGTTCGACTGATTGTTGTAAGTTCGTAAATTAGTGTTATATTGCATGTAAGTTGCACCGTCATATCCGAACGTGCTCTAGGCGGTGCCGGATTTTTGTATCAAATGAGCTCAAGAAGAAAGAATGTCATGCGAAATATCGTTGATTCGTTAAATTTAGCAAGATGGTATTGTGTATACCATATATAAATTTTAAACTTAATTTTAGCTTCTTTATTTGTGTGATTTAATTATGCATATTTCGTTGGAAAAAGTATATTATTAGATTTATAGTGAAAATAGGGTGTAGCTTTCATATTCCGGTCTCATTGTTAGAGACATCCTATTCTTTGTTAAACTAAAGTTACTTCATCTGTTCCCAAAAAATAAGGAGGACTTCTGCCACGAATAAGTAGATTAAGGCTCACTCGCGAGAATACCTTAAGTACTTTATCGAGAAAAATAAAGAGTCACATCATTTTAATCACCCTCGTGAGTACTATCATAATGATGGCAGCTACTGGGAAACGCAGGTCGTGTTTATTTCTCTACCTGACAAGGGCAATAAAGGGATTGAGAAATTTTCCACAGAAACATTGATCAACTATTATTACAGTAGGTCATCTCAGTTACATCTCTGCATATGAGTTCGACTGATTTTTGTAAGTTCGAAAATTAGTGGCAGTTAGCTGAATTCCTGTTAATAATTACAAAAATCTACTGAGAGTTCTATAAAGATCGACTAGTAAAGTCAAAGCTTCGCATTCGTTGAGATTCAGCAGTGGTGAAAGTACACAATTTAAATAACTGAAATTCTAATCGAAGTAATGAGCAACCAGAACATCTATAATAATAATACTACGCCAACCGCCAGGCAGCAGTACCAGGAGGAGGCTATGGAAGCCGCTGTCAAGCGCCGTGGGAAGACATGTGAAGAGCCCAACTGCTTCTGCGATAACCCAAGGCACCGAATTCTATTCCTCCAATTTTGGAAGCGATACAATTCGCTCCATGATTGCATATACCAGGTTCACGAGATTAAAGGTCTGAGGCTGGTGTCAGAAATGACGGTTACGTGGAACAAAGCGGACCGCAATGATTACATTGAATGGTGGTTGATGCAGCAACCAATGTCACAATTCTGGCACGTCAAGCGTAAATTGTTTCGCGACCTTCGCATGACACGTAAGCAATTATGCCCAAAGCGAGAGTATAAGTGGGGTACTCAAGTATTGTTCTTCCGGCCTATGCGTCGGAATATTCCTCGTCTTCGCTTACGTCGCAACTATATGGAACCTGCACACGACATCGCCATGAATAACTTTATTGTGGACCTCTACGACTATCTAACTCACCCAAGAGGCCGCCCTCGCATCAATTTTTTGGCCATTGTGCCGCCGAAACCTCAGGGAACCTCCTACAACATTTACGATTGGAACGAGAAAAATCTGATCAGCATTTGGCGCTACCATCAGAACACTGCCCGCTATCGCCGCGACATCGAAAAAAAGATGACTCCGGTTGAGTTGGCCTCTCGCTACGAACTCGGCAGCACCATCGTTTATATGGCGAAGCAGCTGGAGGTAATATTTGTCTATGAACAGACACGCCGCATAGTGGAAAACCGGGTATTCGCATTGTTCAACGCCATACATTTAATAGGGTACTGCGATTTACTTAATCAATTGTTCGAGTTACAAAATAATTGCGTTAGATATGACGAATTGATCTCGAGACGTCTGGGAGTGGAAGACGACCAAGGTGACAACGATATCGAACTGGACAAGTCAACCAATGACAAAATAAAGGGTCTATTGATTGACCGTGGGCTCCAATGCATTGACGTCAAGACCATCGAGAAAACAACAAAATCTGGACCGCACAAAACTGCTCTGTGCGACCAAACGGGTACCTTTCGCTGCGCTAACTGCAAAGGTGACCACCCCTCTACCGATCTAGCATGCCCTTGGCGTGCTTCGTATCAGTTTATGCTAAAAATAAGAAACCATAACGATAAACGCTCTCTCGTAAATAATTCAAATGTCAAAAAAGCTAGGCGCACCAGCTCTCACTACTCTACAAACAACAACAACGCTTGCTTCAACAACTGCTCTTCAATAAATCAGCAGACTTCGAACAATGGAAGTAGTAACAGAGGTCAAAAAACAAATACACCGTTTGGCACTTTAAAAAACAATAAAGTCTTAAGTTATAAGGAAGCTCTTATGAGTAACATCAATAACAACGATACATCTCGTCAAATGTCATCTGATCTATTCTCAGTTGAAGAAACCAGCGCTCTCTTAAATGAGGTCTTAGGGAATCTAAGCAACTGCACTACTAAACAAGAACAATTCAACATCATCACCCAACTAGCACTTAAATATGTATACTCTAATCAATAACTTCAGAGCACTGCTAAATATATAATAAATAAAATAAATTAAATAAATAAAACTTTAAAATTTTTTAAACACAAATCAAGTTCACATCTGCCTCCTTTGCGAAACATGGCTAACCCCAGATAGTAGATTCCTCCTCCCGGGTTATTCAGTATATAGAAACGACCGGTGTAACACATGAGGGGGTGGTGTTGCCAAAATTATAAAAAGTGACATTAAGCACGAGGAGATTACTGGAGTAAATGTTGGCATACAGCTCGAACCAAATTCACCAAACTCCTTAAACATTTTCTCCGTCTACTTTCCAGGCTCTTCTGCGAAATATTTGTCAAATTCTTGTAGGCTGCCAAACGACACCGAGTATAAAGAGGATATGTTTAGGTCAGATCTGCATAAGCTCCATCGTAACAATGGCAACTACATTCTGGGTGGTGATCTAATTTGTCGAAATCGTCAATGGAATTGCCTCAGAGCAAATTGCTGGGGCAACATTCTTAGTCAGCTGTATATGGAAGTCACATTTAACATCATGCATTCCACAGAACATACGTCAAGCCTTAAAGGAAAACCGTCAACTATCGATCTATTCATAGTAAGTTCACTATATCTGCTCTCTGAACCGATTACACACGAAGACCTCTCATCTGACCATCTGCCAATATTATGTAAAATTACGTCAAGTACAACCACCTCTAACGGTCAAACCCGGCAGTACTCGAAAACTAACAGGAAGCTGTTTAGGCGTTCCCTTAATCAATCACGCCAAGGCTTATTAATCCATGTAAGTGTTATCCCTACTCCTACCGGAATTGACTCCATGATTGACTTATTGACATCCAGCGTCTGGAGCGCAATCGATAAAGCCGTACCCAAAATTAAACAGTATCTTGCGTTCATATCAAGAACTTCTGAAAGAGTTACAGAGCTAACTAAAATAAGAAACATCACTCTAAGGCAATGAACAAGAACCAGGAAAACAATCTTTAAAGCCAGGCTAAATCACATGAACCTACTAATTAAACTGGAACGACATAATGCTAACTGGAATAACAAACTCTCACGACTGAAAAGCAACTCCACACCGTCTTGGAATATTACCAAAATTATTAACAATAAGAAGCAATTTGTCCCTGGTTTATGTCACAACAACCAGTTATACAGCACTAGGGAACAAAAGACCATCATCTTAAGTGAGATCTTCGAGGAAAAACATCACCTCACTGACTCGCTACCCGATGCAACTACCATCACTTTAGTAAACAGATCACTAAGTACATTGCACTACAAAGAATTCCCCAATGATCAATTTATTACAGTTGCAGAAGTAGAAAATGTCGTTCGCTTTCTCAAAAAAAAGGAAGTCGCCAGGCCCAGATAAAATATCCAATATCTGCATTAAGTATCTCCCTAAACGCTTTCTTAAACTATTAACCCTAGTCTTCAACAAATGTTTAAGCATAGCTATTTTCCGAACAAATGGAAACTAGCTAAAATTGTGGCGATTCTAAAGCCAGATAAACCTACAGACTCTCGTATAAGCTACCCACCATTAGCCTACTGTCCGGGTTCTCCAAAATCTTCGAGCGTGTTCTTAAATATAGATTGAATACTTATATTGAAAATAATAATATTCACCTATCCTCGCATTATGGCTCAGAGCTATTCTTAGTTGTATTCATCCGCTTAATAAGTTAAAGAAATTTTGTAAGGAATGCTCTAAACTCGAAGAAATCAGTAGGCATGGTTACTCTAGATGTTGAAGCAGCCTTCGACACTTTCTGGCACAAAGGTCTTATACACAATCTCATAAATATAGATTGCCCGTTGTACCTAAGAAAAATCATCGACAGTTTTTTTAACTGATAGACTTTTGGATGGACGAAGTCAAGTCCAATAAAAAGCGGATCACAGCTGGCGTTCCTCAAGGATCTGTCTTAGGGCCCACCCTCTACAATATATAAAACATACCTACGCCTGATAACTGCAGTACTTTAATATTCGCTGACGATACTGCTCTATACTGCTCTGGCCACAACTATAATGACATTAAGCTTAATCTTGAACAAGCCTTACATTTCTTCGCCGATTATTTCCAGAGGTGGAAAATCAAATTAAATGCTGGTAAAGCAAGTGCGATATACTTCACTCGAAAGTTGATGGCACTGCTTCCTGCCTAACACCAACTTACAGGTTAACTCTGTTTCTATACTATGGAAGAATAGTCTTAAATACCTCGGATTACCGCTTGACAAAAAACTAACATTTAATTTGCACATAAGCAATACAATAGATAAAGTTAACAAAACAATTAGATTGCTATACCCGTTTATTAGCAGATAGTCAAAGCTGTCAGTTAGTAACAAACTAACTATATTTAGGTCGATCTAAGTTCCAATTAGGATGTATGTCTCTGTAATATGGGGCGACTGTGCAGTTAGTCATCGTGCCAAACTCCAGAGGGTCCAAAACAAATTATTAAAAATAATTCTTATTCGTCCCTTTTTCTTATCCATTTCCCTACTCCATGAAATGGCACATGTTTGTAAGATAGATGAAAAAACAAGCTTTAATAGGAAACATCAAAAAACTCACAATCCTTGTGACGATCCGTAATTCACAAGCTAAAGCTTAAGCTAGCTTTATCAAGTACGGACCCTTAGTTTTAATCTTAGTTTTAATGCCTAGCGTAGGAATTTTAACCAACAATGTGCGGTTTTTCCCTATTTTCCTTACGAAAACATAATATTACTTACATATTATATAATTAGCCACAATTCAATCCTTAGTTGTAAAGTTAGCAAATAACTCTATATAAACATAATATAAACAAGTTGTAATAAGATTTTATGGGTTAATAATAAATATTGTATTGTATAATAATAATAATATGAATAACAATAACAATAACAGTAATAGTAATATATAATTATAATTATAATTAGATTAGCGAGTCGCTTGTTGAACTGAGAGGTCGTGCGCTTAACTCGTGTAGGTGAAACTGTGTAAATAATTAGCTTACATATATGGACAAGTCCACCAAGTTTGCACAAAATTAAGTTCTTAGTGTTCAACTAATTGTAATATATTTACTGTGCCCATAATGGGCATTCGATCAATTTTAAGTGAGGCTATATTGCCTGTGCTGGCTTAGCACATGTGCGATAACAGCTATATCAACAACGTTCATGTCACTGTGTCTCACAGTAGCTCTTCATCACCCCATCTTTCAAGCTACCTAAATATGGCAGCCTCGAACATTTTTGGCAGCACTGTCCAAGTCTGCACAACTAACAATAACTGCTTGATCCCTGGCTATAACACTGTGAACTGCAGCCCTGCACTGGATGTCACTGTTAAGCCATCTCTATCTGCAACATCTGTTACTTATAACCCTGCAAATGCTTATTTTACAACACTCACTACTTCTGTGCAGACGACCACAGCTGTTCTAACTACAACTAATACCACTACAACAACATCGCCTATAATGATATCTGAGCAGCAATATTATTCAGCTGTTACTGACAGAAAGATCAGTAAGACACTATCTCCACCCTCTACTAAGCGTCCAAATCAATGTAGCTACAGCACAGGCAATGCCATATTGACGGCTCAAACTGGCAGTCATGGGAAACACTCTACCAATCGTTTCAGTATTCTGGCTTCTGCGACTAATGAGGACACGGATGATGCATCCGAAGCCGACAGTATGTAGGTCCGTTGGCTCTCTTTCTCCGCTAACAAACTATCTACAGCGCGTGGGCTCAAAACCAGCTCCACTAAGTTTAACACAGGCGTGGCTGCGTCCTCTGCCGCCGCTGCCAATTCAAACGCTGCACTATCCCCTACTACCGTTGTAAATTCAGACTCTGCGAAGGCTGCTAAGAGTGATAATTTCCACCGAAACCAATCTAAGCCTCCACCGATAACTCTACATGGAGTTAAAAGTTTCCAGTATTTTCAAAATATGCTCAATACCTTTGTGGACCCAGTTCATATTGACACAAGAACTTCGGTGAGAGGCGTTACTTGGATCTATGCCAAGGGTCGAGACACCTACCGCGTGATCCAAAGTAACCTTGACAAACTTAATGTCGAATATTACACATACCAGCTGAAAGAAGAAAAGCCTCACAAAATTATTATTAAGGGTCTGCATTTCGACACACTCCTTGACCAAATCGCCGACTCTCTCAAGAAATTGGGTCATAAAGCTTCAAATGTGCACTGCCCCATAATCTGCTTCACCGGATTAACTATGAATCTCTTCTTTGTTAGCATTGCTCCTGGCAGCAATAAAGCTGAGCTTAAAAACATAAGTAAACTAGTTGGACAAAGGGTAAAAATTGAGGAGGCTCATAAAAAGCAGGATGTGAAGCAGTGCCGTCGATGCCAAGACTTTGGCCACACTGCCAGCTATTGCAGACAAAATCCGACCTGTGTACGTTGTGGCGATGAACACAAATCGGCTCACTGCATACGCCCGATAACGGATCACGCAACGTGTGCTAACTGCGATCAGAAGCACCCTGCAAATTATAAAGGCTGTCCTGCGTATCTAAAATATATTTAAAAAAATCAGCGTAAGGCTCCTAAATTAAAGCGTCCTCCTGTAGATGATCCCTCTCCTGTGCAAACCAGAATCCAGCGTTCTACTCAGCATCAGTCCACTGTTGTGCAACCTAATGGACCTACATACGCGGAATTTGCTGCAGGCAACCGATCTAATGCGACTCATAATAAAAAACAGCAGCAGCCGCGCAACCAATCTTCAGACATTACCACTCAGCTAAATAACGTTGCTGACGTTCTCAGCTCACTGCTCGTGTCCTTCAACTCTCTCAACGAGTCGATCAGAAGTCTGGTGTCAATGCAGGAGCAGATGACCCGTATGCAGTCCCAGAATCTGGAGCTACTCACTGCGCGTCATTCCAGATGACTCCAGACCCAATAAGGATAATGTGTTGGAACGCCAGAAGCGTACAAAATGCGGGAACTTGAGTGTTTCGTACAGTTGCATGATATCCATATTATCTTACTGTCTGACATGTGTTTGACACGTGTCAGAATCCCCCAAGTTATACGTCTACTTATCCTACACAGAAAACTCACCAGATTCACTCAGTCGAAAAGTGGGTGCTGCAATTTTAATCAGAAGAGACATTCAGCACTTTGTAACTGCCCCTCAACGAACAAACTGCTTTCAAGTTGCCTCAGCGATTGTCTCCACCGTCACGGGCAACGTCGAAATCGGTGCGATTTACTGCCCGCCTCATACTGTATGGACCACCAATATAGTCAACAGCCTAATTGGTTTTATGGACAGAAAATTTCTACTATGCGGAGACTGGAATGCTCACCAGTAACTCTGGGAATCCGCTCGCTCTAATGCTAGGGGGCGTGTCCTGGTTGATCAGGCTCTTGCAGCAACTATTAGCATCCTAGCTACTGTCACCCCAACCAGATACCCAACTGCATAATCACAGCGCCCATCTTGTCTAGACTTCGGCCTTTACAGACACATTCCGCACTGCCAACTACAAGTGTTTCATCGCACTGACTTAAGCTCTGATCATCTTCCCTTAATAATCTCTTTTGACACCTGTGCGAGATGTTTCCCGCAAGTTGAGTGCCTCATTATTAAAGACACAAATTTGGAAAACTTCAGGACCATACTAAACAATAAATGTTTTCCTGAAGTTGAATTGAGATCTGGACAAGACATTGACGACGCTATCGAGCTCTTCAAACCTAAGATTTATGACGCTGCTGCTGAAGCTAAACGCCCTACGGAACGCCCGCCGCTACACCTCAATGCGTCATTCAAACTAAATGCAAGACTGAGACGCCTTCTTCCAGAGAAGAGTAGACTTCGTAAAATTTTCCAACGTCCTCGTGACCCAGAAGATAAATAAAATTGGAACCATGCATCAGAGCTGCTTAGATCCGAGCTCAATAGAAAGTGGACACAGCAATTTGATTATATGCTGGAAAACATGTCTACGCAGTGGGATGCTGAGTTCTGCTTATGGAAAGCCACACGCAACTACACGAGACATCCTCTTAGGCAGTTGCCAATAAAAGATGAAATTGGAAAGTGGTGCCGCTCTGATGCCGGGCAAGCCAACTCTTTTGCAAATTTAGAACGTCGATTTCAGCCACGAGACCTTGTACAGCCAGAAGCGGTAGCGGAAACTGAACGATTCCTATCCACGCCCACACAGTTGGACCCACCTGAGAGGCCATTCACGGCCGATGAAGGTAAGGCTGTCATTCGACGTCTAAAACCTAATAAAGCTCCAGGTCATGATATTGTGTGCAATCGCACCATTAAGGCACTACCACTGAATGCTGTACTTGTTATAGTGGCGATTTTCAACGCCATAATGAGTACATAGCATTACCCCACAGCCTGGAAGTCAGCCATTGTCTCCATGGTCCATAAGCTAGAGAAATCGGAGGATGACCCTGAATTCTATCGGCCTATCAGCATCCTGCCTTCCTTATCGAAGGTGTGGGAACGACTGGTTAGTGTCAGATTAGCTGAAATAACCAAGGAAAGAAATCTCATTCTCAATCACCAACTCGGATTTCGAGCGGGGCATGTTACCGTGGAGTAGCTGCACAGAACCACCGATCACACACTAAAGGCGTTTGACAGGAAGAAGTTCTGTAATGCGGTATTCCTAGATGTCGCTGGGACCATTCCTAGTATGCTGGGACCATTCCTGTACTCACTATTTGCTGCTGACATGCCAATGTCTGATGATACAGCCCTCGGAATATCGCCAAGGCCCCTGTTTATGGCGTCATATGCGGATGATGTTTGTGTCATGGAGAGCAACCCTTCCAGGGGTACCAGCGCCCTTGTCTTACAGAATTATTTGGACAAGCTGACAGCATGGGCACGGAGATAGAATGTCCAACTCAACCCGAGCAAAAGTACCAAGCAGACTGCGTCGTCTCCATTGGTTGTTAGGTACCAGAAGACGACTGTCCTTGCAGAGAAAAAGAACGGTCTAAAACCAAGTTGTCGCGCCGATATGGCAATACGGCATACAAATATGGGGAACGGCGTCTAGGACTCACCGTACAAAACTTCAAAGGTTTCAGAACTATGCTCTACGCACAACCACCGGCTGTCCTTGTTACGTCAGGAATAGCCGTATACACCATGATCTCAATAAAGCCCTAGTTGAGGACGAAATAAATCTACACACAAGTAGATATAACAACAGATTAAGAAATCACGCAAACAGATTGGCTAGGAAACTTGTCCACTCCACAACTATACATCGGCTAAAAAGACGGCATTCCAGACAACTTCTGTCATAATCTTAAGATATAGGCGTGTAAATAAAGTATAAATCCTGTATATAAATATTATTACTAGGTATATACCTAATGTTAGGATGTATATGTGAAAATAATTCTGTATATAATTATTATTAAGTAGTAGTAATATATCTGGCATTTTAAGTATATAACCTGCCTAATGGGATGTCTGCCCCTTATCGGAAGCAGAAATAAAATGTAATAAAAAAAATTAATTTAAAAAATTTATAATTATATATAATATATATATATAATAATAATAAAGGTAATAATATTAATAATAATAAAGCTAATAATAATAATATTTATTTATTTTATTTTACAAGATTAAACCTAATATATGCAAATACTAAATTTAATATTAATTTAACGAGTAACTAGGTGCTACTACCTATGGTAATAATAATAATAATAATAAAAGTCTGGCATTAATTATTTGTCAGGTAATTTGGTGTTTAACATTTTGGTGCGGTTTTTTTGTTTTTTTTGGCTTTAATGGTAGTAATTATGATAATGATGATTGCGATTGCATGTGCAGAATTTTCGACAATTCCTCATTGTAGATTTCTGTATATTTTCTTGGCTCTGTCACATGACTGCATGCGCGAATGCACAGTTGCGGGAGTTGTTTCGTGCACTGTCTTCCAATTAGCTTGTATAGCATTTAATTCAGATACAGCTTATCTATTGGTGATGAATGAGAGTTAACAAATATGGTTCTACTCTATAAATATTGTTAAGCACAGTGTTGGGTCATGCGCTCCGCCCAGCAAACGTAGGATTAATTTAGCATTTCATTAACTTAGCATTAACATATGCTCGAAATTTTAGTGGAATGTAACATGCATCTGTTATCGACTGGAAACGCTCTTAGCTGTTATGGTAGGCAGATCGTTTTTGTTCATAAATAGTGCTCGTGATTGTTTAAGTGTATCATTACTATTAAAAAGTGAATATCGCAGAGTTCAAGAAGTGTTCGGGTGCTCTTTCGTTTCGTGGCAGTTGAAGGATATGTGTTCATATCATTGTGGTTTCGTTTTCGGGCTTCTTCAGCGCTTATTTCTAAAAGCGCCCTGCAGTTCCTCTTGTACTCATTTGATTCGCACTCAAGGGGTCACGGAAAACCCGTGGATACACATTGTTTGGTGAACCCGACGTGATCGCTCTTACGGAAAGGAAAAAAATGATTACATTAAATAACCTACAGTACAGTGCCGTATTATAAGTCAGTGGTACGGTTAATCGCCCAACACTACTTATATAAAGAAGGAACAGGGTTGTGCGGTACTTATTAGCAATTGTGCTTCGTATGTGCAGACAACAACAAAGGCTAGCATTCGCGCAGTAATATCTCGTTTCGTCGTTTTCGTTGCCGCAAAGCAGTGCCCGCTAGCCTATTTTCGGTTGTCAGATACATATTCAAAAACAGCTGTTATTGTTTACGAACCGTTGGAAACAAGTGCCCGCTAGTTAATACATACTACGGTATACCTACAAGTTAAATATGACATACATCTACAGTGCAAACGGCACTGTATACGAACAATTTATTGCGGTTCGTCAATATGCAAAACGGAAATGTTATCACGCCAGCAGCTGACACCGACTGACACGGCATTGGCTACGACGTCAGCGGCGGCCAACATTAATACTATAAACTTTTATAGGCGCAGGCGCCTATCGATTCGGTGCAAAAAATCGAAAGTGACCTCAATAATGTTGAAATTAAAGCGATTAGTGAAGATGAACTTGGCGAATATATAAAAATTCTCGAGCAGACTCAAGTCTCATTCAATATCTTATACGAAAAGTTTGAGTTACTTGACTTTACAGTCGTCGACTACCGTTCGTGGAATTAAGATTGTTTTCGGCTTTCGCTAGTGTCTTATCGAGCATTCTTCTTCTTTTTATTTCGCTTTCGTTTTCGGTTTTTACCGTATACATACATACATACATACATACATACATTCTTTTGTTCTTAATTTTTTTACATCAACTTGTCCTTCTTCAGCAATAATATGTTTAGTAATTTAAATAAAACCAAAACCGATCCGCCCGACATTGCAAAGCAACGAATTAAACAACCATGCTTCGAAATTGGCCAAACAAAGACATTAAAAAATGTGACGGACGGCCCTAAATACCTTGTAATGTCGAGGTTAGAACCCTCTATGGACACAATTTCGGCTTTCTTCGGAAAGTAATTGACAACATATGCGAAGGTCCCGTTGAAGAAGTCAAAATTCTCCGAAATGGTTCTGCGCTTATAAAA
Organism: Cacoxenus indagator; assembly: GCA_035041755.1. Lineage (NCBI taxonomy): Eukaryota > Metazoa > Arthropoda > Insecta > Diptera > Drosophilidae > Cacoxenus > Cacoxenus indagator. The sequence goes on from JAWNKX010000712.1 coordinate 60,744, forward strand.
AAACAAAAAATAAGAATCAATCATCCAAATTAATCAAACTCCTTGACCTCGACGGTTCCACAGGAGTCGACATCACCGAACACAATTCACTCAACTCACGTAAAGGAGTCATCTACACAAATATTTTGCGAAACACACCGGAATATGAATTCACCTCAGAACTGAAAACCCAAAACGTCCAGGAGTACAAAAATTTTCTCAAAAAAGAAAAAGGACAGACACTAAAAGAAACCGGACTAATTGTTTTCACCTTCTCAACACCAACGCTTCCAACGCATTTATATCTTGGCTACGAAAAAGTAAGTGTACGGTCGTATATCCCTCTCCCTCTCAGATGCAGAAGGTATAAATTTTAATTAAAAAATACACCCCAAAAATTATTTCCCTCCAGGAAACACACCTAACACCCAAACACATCATTCCAACCCCTATAAACTATGAATTATACAGCGTTAATTCAGCCAATGGATCATCTAGAGAAGTGACCCTCCTCATTCACAATTCCATTCAACACGAACAGATTACCCTCAATCAAGACTTTGACTCCGTTGGTGTTAAAATTCACTCTAAAATCACCTTTAACATTATTTGCACATACATCCCCCCAAACAAAATATTCACCATCCGTAAAATGCGAAACGTATTTAATTGCCTTAATACCCCTACTGTTATAACAGAAGACTTTAACAGTTGGCACAGTTTATGGGGCTCTCCAATCAACAACCAAAAAGGTAATATTCTGATAAAATTCATCTATCAGTCCCCTCTTATACTCCTAAACAACGGTTCACCAACACATTTTAGCACCCACCACACATTCACACATATTGATCTCACACTTGCCACCCCTACTATTGCTTTAGAATCAAGATGGGAAATTGAAAGTGATAATTTTGGCAGCGACCATCTACTTATCATTATATCTCTCTTTGGCAAATCTCTTTTCCCAAAACCTACTCCAAAATTCAAAATAGACTCAGCATAATGGCCCAAATATACAACCGCCTCCTTATTATATCATCGCCATCGCTCTGTTAGCCACAATTTGAACAAAGAATCCGCAAATCTTGTTAAGATTACTCGAGAAAACGCCAACATTTCCATACCACAATCCTCACCTGCCTACCGTAACAAGCATGCAGTGCAATTGTGGAACTCTCTCTGCTTAAACGGGAAATAAAAATCGCAAAACGCTCCTCCTTAGAGGCTTTTACAACGGAAATCAATCCTCACACTCCTACATCTAAAATATGTTCTAAAATCCGCACTTTTTGAGGACTTAGAAATCGCTTACCAATCCACTGCATGTCATCATCTACTTCAACAACTCCAATTACTAATCACCTGCTTATATCAGAAGAAATCTGTTCTCACTTGTCCCATCAATCACATGATTCCAACTTTAGCCAAACTTTCCACACGAACAAATACCGGACATCCCCTTTTCACAAACTCCTACAATCTTTCATCATCAGCAATTCAAATCGACTCCCCTATCACTTCAGTAGAACTTGTTGGTGCACTCTCAAAATTAAAAGGTAAAACCGCCGGACTTGATCGTATATCTTATCCCATGCTAAAAAACTTCACCCCTCAGTTATGAGTAGACTTCTCGATCACTACAATAAAGTTTTTAGCTCTTCCATGCCCCAAAATCACAAACTCAGTAAAATTATTCCTGTAAACAAACCTGATTCCAACAAAACAAACCTTAATTCATACCGACCTATCTCACTTAACTCTTGCCTAGCTAAAACCTTAGACAAAATAGTCGCTAAC
>JAWNKX010000713.1:0-42038 GCA_035041755.1 Cacoxenus indagator
CGGTGCATACCCGTAAGGCCGCCAAGCGGTATGTGGAGTCAAGTCCTCTGAGATAGCTCCTTATGGCCATAGCCTTAGCCCAGATTGGGGCTCCATACAACATTATAGATTTAGTTACCCCTTGGAGTAACATCCGTCATCCTTGCCGGGGTCCACGAGAGTTGGCCATGATCCTGCTTAGGGCTCTGCACGCCGCAACAGTCTTTTGGTTTGCATACGCCAGCAGCTGTGTTCGGCCAGCAGCAGCCCGGACGTCCGTAGCCACTCGTAGACCACAGATATGGCACCGTTGCACGATCGCTCCACCTCGCTGATTGTTTTGGCTACTCCCACAATGGCAATGTCGTCAGCAAATCCAACAATCTTGACATCACTCGGCAAAGCTTGTTTTAGCACTCCATCGTACATAATGTTCCACAGAGTGGGTCCTAGGACCGATCCCTGCGGGGCGCCTCCGGTTACATTATACTGTGTGACGCCCTCGTCAGTGTTGTAGAGAAGTATGCGTTCGCTGAAGTAGCTGTTTATGATATCAATAAGGTAGTTAGGGACCCGAAAGGTACCGAGAGATTTCAACACCTTGTCCCACCTCGCCGAGTTAAAGGCATTTTTAATGTCTAGGGTCACTACAAGACAGTATTGCTTGGTACCCCCCTTCCATCGCGTACCTTCGATTGCCGCTGACATATTAAACGTTTGTTACTAAATCGATTTTAAGTACATTTATTTCAATATCATATTTGTTAGCTGTGATTTCCAATGAGCGAATGGTGTCGAGCGCGGCGCTCTTCACACATTATCGAAGATGCTGGAGCTTTTCGACCTTTGTCAGCTCGGCTTCTTTGTCGACGACATAATTGAAAAGCGATACAAAATCCAGTCACTGCGTACATGCTCCACTGAAAGTAGGCAGCCTTAACTCAGGCAAACGAGATTATACCTGCTTGACGACCATAACGGACTGAGGATCATCAATTGACACGTTTCGAAATGTCGACGATTGGAGCGATACCGAGTCACGACGACGAATTTCTGATTGCAAACGGACTTTAATCGTTACCGACATAACTTCAAAATTCGCACTTAGTTCGTTGCCAATTTCATCATAGTCCATCGATTCTAGCTCGCCGTGAGACAACTCAAATATTTTAGTTATGTGGTCGAGAAATTCCAAATGCACGCGAATGTTATCATCACTTAGCTCGCGCGAACCGCTTTTAGTATTATCGAGTCATTTGAGTTGATTGGCAACCGAACTGCACTTGCGCCTTAAGAACTCAAGCTCGGCTTTCGCCGGTGTTAACTCTGTGGGGCGCTCGACCGTCGACATAGCTTAACCACACTCAAATGCATAAAATAATTCGATATAATTGCAGAATAATAATACATTCTATTTCCACCTTGGCGTGAGAATTGGCGTGTTGAACGGAATTTTACGGTAGCTGTGTTAATGTATATGACACGATGATATCGATGATATATGACGACTTTACGATTGGGGTAATCCGGAAACTTTGCACCCAACATCACAACAAAATCTTCATCTTCTAGGCTCCCAGCGCCTAGGAGATACTCGGGAACGAACGCCCCGACAGGATAACCCGACTCATCATCAACGCCCCAACACACAACTTTACACCCACCAGCACAAAAGACCTAAAAAAACCTCGTTCTCCGCCAACTGCGTACTATGAAATTGTTCGAATGTGCCCAGTTCCACCACCGGTACTCGGCGATTAACCCAACATGTTCCGAAATCTGTCTTCCATCCAGCTCAACCGCCAACGTATAGGTCACACACGAGACACACATCAACACCTGCTCATCGGATCGGTCCGTCCACCTTGCTCTCTCTGCGGGAATAAGCTCACCGTCGACCACCTTCTTGACGTCTGGAGCGTATCTTTCTTTGACTACCAAGTCCCATTCAATGTTTAAACAACTGCCTCCCCACAAAACATTTCCAACATATATAATTTCGTAAAAAACTGCAACATAAATATTTAGAGAATCGCGAGTCAAAGGCCCTAGCAGCTAGTTACTCGTTAAATTAGTATTAAATTTAGTATTTGTATATAATGTATTTGTATATACTGTATTTGTATATAATATATATTTAATCTTGTAAATAAATAAGATAAATAAATAAATTCAATAAACGATTTAAGACACGCGCAGGAAGAGAAGTTTTCGAGCAAAGCAGAGTCACAAAGGTTAAGAAGTGTAAAATGATTTGGTTGGGCCAAAGGATTCGCGCTTGTTTTAGAGGTTTGATGGATTGTTAAAAGAAGTTAAAAGAAGACATATGCAGCCACCGGTAGGTACTAATTCGCAAATACATGGCATTTCTAGACTCGATGCCTAGACTTGTGATGTGACAAAAATGCACAATACCAATTGCGCTAGCACTGCTAACGAGGTAGTGTTAGGTTAAGTTGAAGATAACAGGATTCATTCGGCAGCCTTCAAACCATAAAATAAGTCCAACAACTTTAATATCATTGAAAATAGAGCACCCTTCTTAGTTTATATTGACAGATCTACTGGGAATGGAATGCTTACTAGTGCCTATCACATAGTTGCCACGCTAAATTTCGAGCTATAGTTTCAGCTAAGCAGATGAATACGTGCTTATGCTCAGTGCTCTTCCACTACTCAAAGTTTGAAGCTTCTCCCCAACGTGCTTCCATAGAAGTATGTAATCTGAGCACTGTTCAATTTAGCTAGTTGCATTCAGTGCAGCCAAGACTAGGTAGCGCCAGAGATTTCCATTACTTGGAGGTCAATGAACTATTAGTGCGTGATATGAACATGTGTTGAATGACTCTTGATTGTCTCCCAAAATACAATTTATATTATTGAGTATGGATTTAGTAAAATGGTGGATTGCTAAAATACACATAATAATGTTAATGTTTACGCTGCTTTCAATTTTTTTTTTTTTGTATGAACTTTTTATTTTACTTTTCATTAACTGTCAATTGGATTCTCATTTTTCATAGACATTTCAATATCAATAGTACTCAGTTGTAAAAAATTCAATTTGGTAATTTTTGAGAAATTCTTCAAAATCTAAGTGAACAAAATTACTGTATTTGGCTGTTCGTCCACGACTCTTATTTGGCGGTAAGTGACACTTTAAATATAGAGATAGACTAAAAATAATTCCGTGGCCATTCCATATAGGCTCGTATTTCAAAATCCTCGTTGGACATCAAATAAAAATCTGCCTTACCCATCTTCGTTAAATTTTTATCATGCCCATAAACGGATTTGATCGTATTATACAACTATTTAATGACGAAATCAACTACTTAAATTTGTTAGTTAATGGCCGTCTCAGGCAAGCCCTAAGGGACCGCGAGCAGGCCACCGATGCAGCGACTATACGCTCAGCAAACCATTCGTTTAATATCTTTATCGCTTTGGCAAGCAACTCTCTGGAACGCTGTGATATGTGGATCAACTTATATCAGAAACTTATGACTAATATTTCGTCAGCAGCTCTAATAAGACATAATCGAGGGGCTGGTGATGGTTAAGGTTAGAGTGTGCTGTACCAACCACGGTTTCCTCAGCCACCATCATGAATTTAATTAATTTAGTCGAATTCCAAATTCAGTTAAAATTGAAGTAACAGCGTTTGTCATTTGTTGTGATTTATATACTGTTTGGAATAAACTTGAGAAAACGTCGTAAAGGTGATCCATTTGGAACGACATATCTGATTACATAAGTGAGGTAGTCCACGTATCGCACGAGTTATAAATTTAAGTTTTTCTAGTTCAAAGCTGATTTGTGACACTCTCACCGTCACTTTTTTATAGAATAAACTGCCACACTGTACCATTGGGTATTAAGAAATTCTTGTAGTCATTCCGAACTAAAGAAAGGACGTTACAAGGTGTTACCCAATTTTATAGAAATTGTATTTCACAGTCAGACTACTTCGCTGAACCGGTTCTGAGCTGAGTCTATCACCAACTGACTGTAGCTGTGTAGCGACAATTCTTCATTGCCGAGTTTTTCGCGCTAAGCAGCTAAGTATTTATGCTGATGCATGAAATGTAATCCTACACTTTTGTTTATTTCGTTCAAGTGTAGGAATTTGAAATTATATTTTTTTATTCGGTTTATAGCTTGGTGTGGTCTTTCTAAATATTGCTGGTTTGGATTTTATTTTAGCCTATTACACAACTCGCGCACCTCGCCATCGTTGCAAGATCGCACATAAATGCAGGAAGAAAGAATTGAGCGTTTGCAATTGTTTTCTGAGCGCTGATGCGAAAAGCAAAATAGAAATGTGTCTGTTCTGTGATCCCACATAAGTCCAAGTATCTTCGTGATATCCTTCGTTATCCTCAAATTTAATGAGCGTTTCTCACTCATGATCAGGAATTGATTGGAGGATCAGCCGAGCAGTTTTAAAATGTAGCTGAGATTCCGAGTAAAGTAATGCTCGACATGGTACGAGCACGCCAGAGCGATTTTTAATAAAAATTACTGCGGTGGCAAGCAGGACTATATCAGAGATCAGAGGACCATAGGCTGATTGATTGATAGGTTGGAATGAAGAATGAAAAACCTTTTGGCATACCTAAAACAACATCAATTGGTGAGATATTGCGCGGGGTGGTAGGCATACGTAACAAAGTGTGATCCCTTGAGTTGCAGGTTCGACAATTACCTTTTCAGGTAATTTAAGCAAAGCGCAAGTTTTTTGACTTCTTTATGCCGAAGATTGGGTGATAAGTTATTGAACCTTGAGCAGGTATATATGAGTTGATTTGGATCCTCACAAAAAAGCATCCAGCTTCATGAACAATATGTGAAACAAATGCTCCTTTACTTGGAGGATTAGGTTTAAGAGTGCTCACCTGATTACAAGGAACTGCAATTACCATAGCATGCTGGACGTTTTCGAGCATCTGGCAACGTTTTTCCTTCTGAAGAATGTTGTATATGATGTTGGAATTTGCCTTCTCTTGTCTTGTCATTCACAAAACTTCCAATGCACGCATTTGTGAATGATGAAAATCCGAAATTTGTCCCCAGCGATTCAACCGAAGCTGGTTCTGCTCACTTCGTCCGCAGTATCTCTTTGATATGCGCCTGAAATATTAAACGTTTGTTACTAAATCGATTTTAAGTACATTTATTTCAATATCATATTTGTTAGCTGTGATTTCCAATGAGCGAATGGTGTCGAGCGCGGCGCTCTTCACACATTATCGAAGATGCTGGAGCTTTTCGACCTTTGTCAGCTCGGCTTCTTTGTCGACGACATAATTGAAAAGCGATACAAAATCCAGTCACTGCGTACATGCTCCACTGAAAGTAGGCAGCCTTAACTCAGGCAAACGAGATTATACCTGCTTGACGACCATAACGGACTGAGGATCATCAATTGACACGTTTCGAAATGTCGACGATTGGAGCGATACCGAGTCACGACGACAAATTTCTGATTGCAAACGGACATTAATCGTTACCCACATAACTTCAAAATTCGCACTTAGTTCGTTGCCAATTTCATCATAGTCCATCGATTCTAGCTCGCCGTGAGACAACTCAAATATTTTAGTTATGTGGTCGAGAAATTCCAAATGCACGCGAATGTTATCATCACTTAGCTCGCGCGAACCGCTTGTAGTATAATCGAGTCATTTGAGTTGATTGGCAACCGAACTGCACTTGCGCGTTTAGAACTCAAGCTCGGCTTTCGCCGGTGTTAACTCTGTGGGGCGCTCGACCGTCGACATAACTTTACCACACTCAAATGCATAAAATAATTCGATATAATTGCAGAATAATAATACATTCTATTTCCACCTTGGCTTGAGAATTGGCGTGTTGAACGAAATTTTGCGGTAGCTGTGTTAATGTATATGACACGATGACACCGATGATATATGACACTGCAAATGCCTTTGAGTGTATGTATGTTAATAACCGCAGGGTCAATGCAGTAGAGGAACGTTCTGATCACGTCGGGGTCAGAAAAATGTTGAATCTTTTTTAGAACTTTCACCACTCAGAAACGTTCTGATTATATAGCAACTAGTTTATTTAACAACCTTTTACGAGTGAGAATAGGATATGAAACAGCTGGTTTATATAAACAAATAAACGTACTAAATTATTGCAAATTGCCCGCTGGAGCATTACATATGATACATAACATAATGAAGCTCTGGTATTAACAGCAAAATTTTAAACAATATTATATTCACAATGGTTTTCTATGGCCACAACTGCTGCTCTGAACACAAGCCCAGTTTGCACAATTTTCTCACAAAAACTTTTTTTTTTAATTTCAAAAAGTGTCGCCATCGTGTGTATTTTTTCAAAAAGAATTTTAATTTGTATTTTTTTATTTTAACGTTTATGTAATTGGGTAAAACACTGGCCAAAAATAGAAAAGAAGCAACAAAAAATAGTACTTGGAAAAAACAACAAAAAAGTATAGCGATTACATAGTTGATGAGGAGACGCTGTGCAGAGTTAACAAAATTGGCAAAAAATAATAACAAGATAAACGGGAGAAAGATCGCATAAGGTATTTGTTTTATTTTTTTATTTTATTTACAACTAACCAAGTAATAATGAAATTACAAGCTATCTTGGGAAAAGAGGCAATGACGTCGTGTAAGCCTTCAGCGCAAAATAGTGTGATAATTGTATTACAAATTAAAAATATGTGTTGAATTATTTACATTTATGTATAAATTATTCTAATCAGGACTGTTTATTTCCAAATCCGAAAACCAACTGACTGTACACAGCCCTAACTTAAAAACTGCTTATCTTGCGCCTTGTGCAAGACATCCGATCCTGTTTGTCAACGCCTTTCAACAACGACCGCACGACGTTTAAGTAAATGCTTACGACGCCCAACTCACATGTTGAGCCGCTTGACTATGCGATCACGTTTACTCCTCCCTCGCTTGAATGATGGCCGTCCTCGGTCTTCCTAATGTTATCTAGGACAGCTTGAAGAGAGTGTTGTCGGCGAGCTCTTTTTTGCCACCGCCGTAGACTGATATAACCATAGCAGAGAGTCAGAATGAAGGCGGTAGCGAGACCGGACATAGCTGGTCTCGTTATCATACCCCTCTTGATGACTCGTGATATTAAGAAGCGTTGCCGTAGCCGAACCTGGCGATCTCTTCAAGATACCATTCTTGTTTTTGTAAAGGGAACATTTTATCCGAACCTCATCATCAAAGGTAAGAAGGTACGTTCCAATGACACACCTTTGGACACCGTCTGTCATAATAACGTCTTCGTCGACTACTACCAAGTGTTCCAGGTGGCTTGGCTGAGTACTGCAGTGTGCCAACCCCCCTGAGTGAAGTTGTTGCGCACATGTCGGCACCGATATGTCTTTGTATAAGGTAGACGTAAGCGTTACTCTGCAGTCTCCAATTGCTAATACCCGGTTACCGCATTCTGCCACGTTGTTTTCCGTGAGGCTGATAATCGTCGCATTATGTTGTACAGGAAATACGGTGATTGTTTTACAATGTAATCTAAGCTTAGGATATTTGATTAAGAAATGTATGACACTACTATCTAACAAGACCTTTATGAATGCTACTTCAATTAAATCGGCTATAGTTATATTTGTAGAATGCTCATTGATTATGTTGTGAAGATCATCATTTTTCCACGAAACTAACGCTCTGTACTGCAAGGGCTGTGTCGACGGCAGTGTGTATTATTGCTTTCAAAGTTTCAGCGCCAATATTTTTTTTTGCTTGGTCTGTACTTTTTATGTCCCTCCTTTGGCTTATTTGGCACGTATTGTTATTTCTCACGTTATTGTCAATCTTTACACTGATGAGTTGCTGAGATAACTGCTCTAGTTCACTATCATTCATAAGGTATTTTTACAAAACTCATATGCTATCCTTAGCAACATAAAAATGAGCGTTCTACTTACATTTTCATTTTGTCTTAATGGTAAAAAGACGATTAGGATAAGGATGAGTAGGTTGCGTCTCTATTTTTCCTTTGGTTGTGGGTTGTGGTTTGCCAGTTCCCACTTTTGTCTCCGCAGTCTTGTTGCATGTTTTTAGGAAGTTGAGGAGGATGGACCTGTTGTTGGGATTACAGTCGGATAGGACAGAGTTGGGATTGTTGAGGTTGTGAATTGTTTTTTAAATGTGGCTAGCGGTGGGCAGGTACTCAGCATGTGTTTAATAGAGATTGTATTTGTGTTACAGAGGGGGAAGATGTTAGCGCTTTTATCTATGTAATGGTGGTGGGTCAGGTTAGTGTGTCTTGAAATAGTTTATAACTGGATAGTTTTTGTGTGTATATAGATTGATACCAGTTGGATGTACATTTTAGGTTGTCTTGAATTTTTTTTAAATAAATGTTTTTGGTGTGTCGTTTTATGTGTCGTATCGTTATGTTTTGCTGCGTAATTAAAGGCCGTTTTATGGAATTCATAGCTGTGATGCCAGCTTATTCGTTTCTCTTTATATCAAAATGGGCAGGTGACCATAAAAGTTATTCTGATTGCTGTACAGATAGCATTGTTTTATATGTACCCAGTGTAATTCTGAAAGCTGAGTACGCTATTGAGTTGATTGGACGAAGGGTGGATCTAAGGCAGTAACCGTAGATGGGGAAACAATAATCTATTGTTGGGATTATTAGAACTTTCGCTGTATTTAAAAGGGTGATGGTGTTGCAATTTAACCTAGGGCTAACAAGGCATTTTATTATTTTAAATTTTTTCACAAGTGCTTGTGCTAAGTATTCTATATGTGTGTTCCATTTGTATTTGTTGTTAAAGTGTAGTCCTAGAATTTTAATGGTGTTTTGAAGCGTGTTGTAATGGTGTTGTTGTGTTTTCTGCAGATGTGCAGGTGTTTGCATTTGTAGGTTGACAGTTTGGCACCTGAGTAGTCACATCAGTTAGCAATAATGGTGAAGACGGGTTGAAGGTTGATGTAGATGTTTTTTTTTTTGTTTTTTAGTTTTAGAATTAGATTGAAGTCATCTGCATATGCGCTTACACTCAGATTTTTGAGGCAGCTGATCGCTGCAGTAAGTTTGTTGCATGCTATAACAAAGAGAACCGCTGTGAGGGGGAGCCTTGAGGGATGCCGTTGTATAGTGGGTGGAAGGTTGTATAAGATGAGTTTACGCGATTTACAATTTTTCTGTTTGTCATGAAATTTCTGACATAGCCCGTCATCTTAGGGCAACCTTTCTATTCGGCGAGTTGGGTTATAATAGTGTGTGCTCCTATTCTGTCGAAAGCTTTTTCGAAGTCTAATGATATATTGGAGGTGTGGTTCCGCCTAGAGATGTATCTGGATATAATGCGTTCTATTTGTAGTAGGTTGTCCATAGCAGACATCCCTTTCGTGAAGCCTGTTTGACTAGTGTGTATGAGTTTGTCATTTATTAAGAGCCACCAAAGCCGTTTAGCAATGATTCTGTCTAATATTTTTGAGTGATATGGGTTAAGTGAGACTGGGCGGTAGGAATTCAAAAAAGTTTTGCTTGCTGCTGTTTTTAGTATGGGAATTAAAATGCTGTTTTTAAATGCTTGTGGTATGTAGTTATTTAATATCCAATTTTGAAGTTTAACTATTCTCTGTTTGGTGGTTGTGTCTGAGTTATGTATCATTGCGTAGCTTACCCTGTCAAAGCCTGGGGGTAATTCACGTCTAAAGATGCTTTTGAAAAGTTGTTGGCGAATAGCTCTGCTATTTCTGTGTTGTTTATCGTGCACTGAGATGTGGATGGGGTTTCGATAGAGTCTATGTTTTCGGATGTGTTGAGGCCGCATAGGCGTCTTATGTTATGCCAGATTTTGTTGGAGTTATTGTCTGGGCGGATTTTTGTAGTGAATTTATAAATACGCTCTCTGTTTGCGATTTTGAGTGCGCATCTAAATTCGGCATTTGATTTCTTATATTGTATTGCGTATTCTGTTGTTATTTGCCTTTTCAGTATGTGCCAAGCTTTTATTATTTTTAAGCGTAGGTATTGCAAGTTGTTGTTCTACCATGGGACATACCGTGAAAGCTTAATTGGATGTGATTGTGGAATAGAATGGTGAGCTCTAGAAATTATAATTTTCGTAATGATTGCAGACTCCTTATTTATGTTTGTGCTTGGGAATAGTTCATTGGAATATTTATGTGTTAGTTCTGAAAATAGCAACCACTTGGCTTTATCAGTAACAAAGCGAGGTCTAGCAAATTTGTTGGAAGAATTTTTTGAACTGGCGATAAAGAGGTTGGTGATGATAGGCAGGTGATCGCTGCCATAAAGGTCAGTTTCTGTTTGCCATGAACTGTCAATTTTTAGTTCAGGACTGCAGAAAGTAAGGTATGTGGGTAAGGAGTTGTGGGCACTGAGGTGGATGGGAGTGCCGTCGTTTAGCAGAATGTGGTTAGATTCCGATATAAAGGCTAGAGGTTGAAGTCACCGGTGACTACAGTAGGCAGATTCGATGAACAGAACTGATTCAAGGTTTTCTGAAGAGAATGGGTGGAATATATGCAGAAATAATTCTGATTTTAATTTTTGTATTGATTTCGGCGCACACAACGTCGAAGTCATTGTTGTGTAAGATTTGATGGGATTGGATGGAGTTGTGGATTAAAAGTGCTACACCTCCGTATGCGGTAGACGTGTTTAATTTTATTAGTGAGTAATTGATTGGCATGCTAATTTTGTGGTTTGTGAGGATATGTGTTTCTTGGAGGGAAATTAGTTGTGGGCAACACTTTTTGGTGAGAGATTGTAATTAGCGGTAATTATTAATATAGCCTTTTATGTGCCATTGGATTATACTAAAAAACATTAAAGTGCAGGTATAAAAGTAATGTACATGTGTGATGGTAAGACGGTGGGTTGACAGCGAGTGTTTATTTGCCGTGTAGCCGCATCCGTGTTGTAGAGAGGTTGCAAGGCATCCCAACTGAGACTGCGGCCCCACGGCGTGGTATTGTGTGGCCGGATGATGGGAGCAGCCGACCTCGCGGGAGAGGATGACAAGTGAGTGCATTAGATGCTCTCAGTTATCACCGATCCCCCACCTAGCCAGCCGCTTCGATTGGCTTCAAACTGTCGCATAAGGTAGTCTCGCTGTGTTAAGCCAATCGTTGTGTTAAATTATAAGTTTCAAGGTTGAAATAAGTTGTTAAATTATAAAAACAAGCGTTGCTTGTGATTATAGTGAAAAAGTGCGCCGGATCAATTCGTAGTGCTTGAAACACAGAGCTACGCGACGCCAAAGTCACTACCCTGCGCCACATTCCCGAGGTTCAGCAAACAGAAGTTTTATGTGAAAAGTATGAGATACAGATAAGATCCATGGACTGTCTTTGAAAACGGACTCAAAATTAAAAGTTGGTGAGAGACTTTTACATGCGTGAGGATATTAGCGTGCAGTCTGCAGGCAGAAAGAATACTATCATCGTTGATAGACAAATAATTCCTAAGCACCTTATGCTGGTAACCGTATCAGAAGCCTACGAGGTTTATAAAAAAAAAAAATTATGATGAATGTGTTGGTAAGTCAAACTGTTTTCAATCTAGGCCAAGGCTAATCCAACTATCGAGCATTCATCGTGTAAATTTTAAATTTTTCATTATTGTTTCTTATGTATCCAAAAGTTTCTACAATCCGTTTGTTGCGATATTGAGGCTGAAAATTGTATGACAAACAATGCATTTAAATAATGTAGATTGTTGCTGCGACAATTGAAAAGTCATCGACACAGATAATAGAAAAAATGGAAGGATTTACCAAATATTCCAGACAACCGAAAACGAAAGATAAAAGTAGCGCAAACGGCACATTCTCAAAAAAAAAATACTCTACTATGTAATTTCTTATCAATAATATATCTGCATATAATATAATAAATATATAATAATATAATGTGCACGTCTAATATTAAATATGACGTTTTTGACAGTTTACGCAATCTTGAGATTAAAGTGCTTGAACTAATCCATATTAAAACTGTGATGGAAAAATTTGTCGAGACGTGCAAAAACAAAAATATAATAAAATTAAAAATAAAATGAAATAAATAAAAAATTAAAATAACAAAAAAACATAATTCTCACAAGAAAAAGTGTACTGTACCAGCCGCTGTGGGAAAATGATATAAAACTTGCATTCAATGCAATAAACCAGACAGACCAATAGAAATGTTTGGCAGTCATATCATTCACTTGGCGTATTTCCAATTGACCAAGTGACCCAAACATGAACAGCCTCAGCTGAGTTTCATTTCGTTGGGCAACGTCACTTGTCACTCACCACTCGTCATGGTACGGTATTCATAGCAACACGTCTAAGCTTGAAGCTGTAACCGAAACTGAAACAGAGGACGTGCAGTGAAAGTTCTTTGGCAACGGCACCTCACCCACAAATAATGAGCCTCACAAATCAACACCTTTAGTTCTAGTTGTTGTTGTTGTTGCCTTTGTTTGTGTTGTTGATGTTCTGCTTCAGATCAGGCATCGAACAACGCCTGCGACTGACCATTTACGCCCATTTCACATTTTCTCAGAACGAGCCATTGGCACTGACGCTTACTATGACAACGATGTTCTTTCCGTTGGTGTTAATGTTGACGTTGTCTGTCTATATGAAATGTGTAAATGGGCGATTGTATTAAAACATGTATGGTTTGATGAACGACTCACATACATAACAACTGTGCATGGATTCTCTTGCTCCATCATTAGTTCGTTCGTTCTTTCCTTTGTGACTACTTGCCGCTTTTGCCATAGGATATTCTAACTCTCGTCTGCAGAAGCAACATTCAACATTCAACAATTGAACCAACGAAAAATCACTTTCTTTACTCATATTAATTACGATACGAGCAAACGATTTGAGCATACCAACAGAATCACTTAAAACTTCTGCTACACGACAAAGTCGAAATTAGTTGCTAATTAAGTATGTTTTCAGTTCCATACCGTCTTATTTATTATTTATTATTATTATTATTAATTTTACATTTGTATAGAATATAGCTCAGTCTAGGTTCACTACTAAGATATATAATTCACAAGGTTAAAGTTTTAGAGATGTATTCAAAATATTCGTAAGGAAAAGTGTCCTTACATATAAAGTAAACTAAAACTAAACTGACTACAACTAACTAAGACTAAGAGTTCGGTGCTATCAAAAGCTAATTTATATTTAAAAATTAGCTTAAGTAGCACGGAATTGCACTAGAGATAGTGCAATAATTTATTTTCTTGAAATAAAAGTGGATAGAGCTAAGCCGTCTTTTTCGTCAATCAAGCACAACTCTGCCTTTTTGTGTAGTACATACAGCTGTGAGCAAATTAATAGTAGTGCTAGTCCAAAAATTGAAATTTGGTAAAAAAAATGAATGAATTGGTCTTTAAATGTACTCATAACAATTTTTTTAGGCCTAGTATGTTTACAAGAAAATCATTAAGAAATAACAATAACTTCAGGTCGTATAATAATAAAAAAAATTACTTTCTCATTAATTTCATTTCAAAACATTCAAAATATTTCATTTCAAAATAATAGCAGTGTTTCATCTGTAGGTGTCCTACCTGTTCAAACCGATCGAAACAATACAGATATTATTAAAATATCTTAAATTACGACTTTTGCACTAAAGTTATTATTTGGTAGCATAGCCATTGTTTGCTATAACTACAGCACATCGCGTTGGCATCGAATACACAAGATTTTAACACCTTTCGGGAAGAATGGAGCTCCAAACATCTCTAATTGTTTCCCAAAGCTGTGCAACATCCGTTGGTCGACGTTTGGCAACTCCCTTCCTCACGTCGCGCCATAGATTCACAATTGGGTTGAGATCTGGCGACTGTGCAGGCCATACAAGAGCCTTTATTTCGTTGCCCAGTGGAACCACTGTTTGGACTCTTTACATGCGTGCTTAGGATCATTGTCCTGCTGACACACCCAAATCATTGGCATTTCTTCACTGGCACAAGGCAGCATTATTTCCTGCATTTAGCATCATTTTAAGTATCTTGTTTGGCGCCTTTTGCAGTTAAGTATGTAGTTTTCTATATCATAAAGTATTCTAAAACTTGTTCAACAACATTGCTTTCCGCTTGGTTATTGTCAGCGTTGCAAAGAACTAAACTGTTGATGGAATGAGGCTATCAATCCTCAATAAATCTACTCCTCTGCTTATTATTATTGTTATATAAAGCTAAGGACGATTATGCATTTTAACGAGTCACTAAGAGTTGACACACATCATTTTTGACCTTATACAGTGTGTTCCATCTGAATACCATTTATATGCAGTGTAATCAGACAAAAATGACCATATTAAATTGTCTTAATATAGGCATTAATTATTTTCGGTACATCACCGATAATGAAGTAATTTTAAAATAAACATTTAAATAATATGTGCCGTTTGTGATAGCGAACGTCTCGTTGCCGCCTTTCTGCTTCGTTTCCAACTCGCACTTTATCACACACGCAGAATAGTAAATACATTCCACCTTGCAAGAGGTAGAGAGTCACAACCTTGTCGGGCTGCTAATTAAATGTGGCGCTGCTAGGCTGCGTTCGCTTACAATAGTTAGACCCAAAGAATATACACAACTAGCAGGGCCCAGGCGCGTTGCTGCCTTCGGCACTTCATTTTATTTGATTTTTATTTTCATACAGTTTGAGCAGCACTCCCAGTAAACTTAATTCTCAGAGTCTACTTTGGTTTTATGTTTTATTTGTATCCATACAGTAAAATTCTAGCAAAAAATACCTTTAAATTAGAATTGGAATTTTTTTTTATTAAAATCGGTTCAATGGTTTAAGCAGGAAAGGAAACACAAAAAAATGTGTTTGCCTTCTATAGATTTATACAGATTTTATTAAATAAGTTATAGAGCAAACAGGAAAGTAAAAGGTAGAAGGTGGGTTGCATGTCGTGAAATTGAAGCACCTTTGCTTTTGTTCGTGTAATTGCTATCACCTACTTGTATCGGTAACTCTTATTTAAAATATATTTGCCGAAAACTGCAGCTATGCCGCTCATTTTCAATCGAGCCTCTAATTCCGACGCAGTTATTGAAGCGCAATTCTTGAGTAGATACACGTAGATACACGTCTGTCCTATTACAATTTAAGGAGTTAAACATACTATACGTTTCTTTTCCTTTCTACTAATCAAAACAGTTTTGGCTTACAAAATTGTAATGAAACCTATGCCGATCACAGCAACAATTTCATGCGCAATAGCAGCTTTGGTCTCAACAACAACATAGTATGTATGGCTGGTACCTGACACCTATTAAAAATTTTTTAGTACATTTTTTAGCTTTTAGTACATTATATGCATTAATAAAAACGTTTAACTTAAATTTATTTTCTGATTTTTTTATATTCAAGTTCTTAGTTTTTGTTTTCCCTTGTTTCAATACTTTTTACCAGTTTGTTCTGACGAGTAATGACCATGTTATCGGTCGACTTTCGTATTCGGATGGTTCGTCTGCTTGTTGCTTGTTTCTACATATCTATCATCTATGTGCACCCAAAATTTATTATATCATTCGGTCTTATTGAAATTATCCCCCCAAAAAAACGTAAACTAGATGGCTGAGAAAGTATGGAGATTTTTTGACTGAAAAATCGGGAGTTGCAGGAAAAAAAACACATCATTCGACTGAAATCTCACGAAAACTATCTTGCCGTCAGTTTACTATACAATAGCCTACACACTCACAGGCTCAAGCGTTTCCACCCTTTGGATCGCCCATTTAGAAAACCTAAGGACTAAGTTTCCTCATGTCATGATGACATGGCCCAGCTAGACATCATTCTCACCTTTGCACTCGGATAGCAGTCAGATCGGCGTGACTTTTTCCGTTCTATATGTTAAGCTAACTCATATTATTTGTATTTATTTGAATAAAAAAAAGTAGTAATAATGAAAATAATTACACGCAAATCACATTGCAAACATTTATCGTGGCGTACTTTTTGGCTAAACAATATCCTTTGCTAAAATCATAGTTTACACTAGATGTTGCTTTCAATAATTTTCGTTGCATTGAATTATATTTCGTTGAAGTTTTTTTTCTTTTCTTTTTTGATTTTTGTTCGTCGTTGCAATTTGTTTTCCCTAACCCCAAACCGTGATCAATCGATATACGACATAAAGTATGCTACATTTCATTGGAAATGCAATTAGTTTGAAACGTAACAGCAAAAAAAATTAAATATATGTACGTGAATCAGTCTGAATACCAGTCTGAATACTTAGTCTGTGAGTATTTTTTTAGTATAACAGTGTGACTAGCAGTAGTTTGATTTTAGTCCTTCTTCTTAGCGAAAAGACCACCCATTGCATTACCAAAATATATACGAATTGGGCAACGCAAAGCTTAACTATAATATTCTAAATAATTACTACACTAACTCGTGAGAATCATTCAACCTCTGTACATCTATACATTTGTACTTAGAATTACCAAAAGTCAGTAGTTTTCCAGTGAATCATTGTACCTACGCAGCCCATGCTAATCTCTAAAACTAGTTAAGGGTCTTCGACTCGTAGTGCAACAGTCGTCATGGAAGCGCGACTTACTTCACACTAGCGATCTTTTTAAAAAGCTACTTCTAGACACTATAATTGTATTTACTCAACTAACATCGAGTCAGGGCTAGTTATAATGTCCTAGAAGGGAAGGCCAGCAGGTTCTTACCTACATGACCATGCCGTTATGAACCTCGAAACTCTCAAAGTATTTATATAAGTACCCTTCCCTTAGACTTAAAGTTGAATAATAGTTCTTCTTTATGATGTCAAAACGATTTCCTGAATATGTATAAGTTGAGATTTTTAAATGAGTTCAATGACTTTCACTATGTCTTATTTTATTGCACTGGCTTTCACACAGAAATTATAATTCGAGACTTAAAAAAAAAAATACCACGCAACCACCGCTTGGTTTGGGGTTAACCCCGAAACCAAAAAAATCACTGGGTGGACATGATATCGACACTCATTGGAGGAATATATAGTCCTTGGAGAAACGTTTAGTTGAATGCAATTGTCTACGTAACAATAATCTTTAAAGAGCCTTTGAATGAGTCCTACGGCTTACTGAAGCTACTGCTTGCTTACTGCGCACAAATTTCGCTACATTAAATTAATAATTTGGCAATAAATAAAATTTGACGCTTAAATATTTTTACAGGAGAAAAATTGTCTTTTTTTTTTCTCTTTTTTTTTGTGATTTACAAGTGCACCAGCCGCATTGGAAGCGGCGATAACACTCTTCTTTTTTGGTAACAAAACAACTCCAATCCACGTAGTGGACTCACTACGAGTGTTGTTCAGTGTTTGAGTGGAGTTCAAAGTGGAACTGAGCTCGTGTGCAGTTTGAGGTCAAATTTGAGTTCGAGTTCATTACCACTTTGCAAACAACATGACCAACGGCACTGTCGCCATAACCACCATTGCCACCATTAGAGTGGTGGAGAGTTGCTTTCCTTCGGAAAATTTATGACTACTGACCAATTTAAATAGGTACGCACGCGTGAGCACACCTGCGCATAATGCGGTCTCATACAGTATACAAAATACAATATACAATTTCATTCATGATAAATGCGCGGCTGAAAGCCGCTGAACAAAAACGATACAAAAACTGGCAATAAAGCGCGCTACAACAACATGTATAACATGTACAACAACAGAACACAACAACAACAACAAAAAACAGAAGCAAAAACAAAAATAAAAATAAAAACAACATCGTCATATTTATTATGCGCTCAAATACTTTTATTTTTTTAATTACGTTTTCAACGTAATTTACACTAACGTCACGGTTCCCCAATAGAATACGCGCACTCCTCGCCATCGTCGTCGTCGTCGTTGTTGTCGTTGGCGTCATCATTTTACACTTTTTAAGTGTAAAACGCCAAACAGGCGGAAGTACTCCCAGTTAAAACCTTTCTCATTTCTTCACAAGTGTTGAACACGAAACAAAGCAAGGCTCTTAAAGGAATTCACATACAACATGACAGGCGAGCTTCACGGTGAAATTCAATGCAAGTCAAGTCAAGCGGTTGGGAATGTAGTTTTATTTGGGGTAAATTAATCGAAATTCACACTGTTGGTAATTGTTTAATTATATTGTTACTTGTACTAACTGGTAAAAATCAGAAAACGCTAGTATCGCATTTAACATCACAGTAGCATAAGCTAAGCCAAATAACCGAAAATAACACAAATAACGCACAACAAAGTCTGCATTCTGCATAACATCATACCAAAACCATCGAATTAGACAGCTGTTTACACTGATACTTCGAATTTTGACCATTAGGTGTCACTGACCAGAATCAATGCAAGCTCCTAATACCTGTGGGTCAGTTATGGAGCTTGAATCTGACAGTCTTATTTTTGATTATCGGTACCTGCAGATTAAGTTAGATGGCCGAGTTCTACTAAGCAGTTTTGACTAACCAATTTTCACATTTCAACTGGCTTTAGTATCCCACAGCTTGTGTACTAGAAGTCCACACTCGATTCAAGGTACCTAGATTTATACAGGCTTGTTATCTTTCGTAAATTAGCTGATGTTATTCTCATTTTCTAATTTCATAAATTATTTTTGTGAATTATTTCAAAATTTCACTGCTGCTAAACGTTGCTGAAATTACAGCTGTGATACGGGCAGCTTAAACGAAAACACACTTTTAAGCCAATACATTTATTTTAATTAATTAATTTACCGACATTAGTCTTCCTGCAACTCACTATATTCCGGATAATTTGCATAAAAAAATATACCGTGAAAATGTTTAACGAAATGAAATGAAATGATTACATTAAAATTACAAATATGCCTACTGCAGCGAGCGTGAAGGCGGACAGCTGCTGGGCGGAAAAAAGTAATAAAAAAACCATTTACTTTGTTGTAATGATGGCCAATGTTGCACTTATTATAGTTGTTGTTGCTGTGGTTAGAAAAATCTGCATACATAAAATATTGTATAACGCAATTGCGGCCATTTAGCGCACCTATTAAAAATTACCAAAATTCCGTGTAGCCTAAAAGTATACAATGGCAAATAAATCAAATATGCAGGACAACGACCAAACACAAAAAAAAAAAACCAAAAAAGAGAGAGAGAGAGACACCAGAACCAGAAAAAGCGTACAATTTTAAACAAATTAAATAAAAACTTTTGCTGCATTTGCAGCCAAAGGACGAAAAAGGCAGAAATTCGAGTGAGGTCGCCTGTATGTGTGTACAAATTGCAAACCGATAAAATTCGTTGCATACATTTTGGCCTGTGGCCTTCTTTTAATTTTAATCATTTCGTTAGTTTCAGTAGATGCTGCTAAAAACAACTAAATGAATGCCTGATGCAGCGCTACAGAGGAATAAGAAAAAAAAAAACAAAAAGAAAAAAATGTGCCACAGGGAAAAGCCTCAGTAGCACTACTGGAAGCACCTTGACTTTTATTGTAGCACGAATTTATGCATCATAAAACTATATAAAGGTACAATAATCGAATGTAATAGAATAAAGTGGAAAAAACTAGACTAGGCTTCTTTTTTTGGGGTTCCGTGCGTTTTAATGGAAAACGGAATCGTTATAGGAGCACTCATATGATCCGAATCTACTGAACCGATTAAGTTAAGTGTGATATATCAAATGGGAGTCTCAAATGTATTTTTTCTTGTAAAGTTATTTAAGAAAATATATTATTGCAGATGGTAGAAAATAGTTCGACTTTCGTTAGATAGACGGCTATTGTTGTTGCTTTTTGACCTTTTCGTAGTTGAAGTTTAGACAATACATAAAAAGCCATCTTCCATAAAAAGCCTTTCTTAATTTCAAAGTCTAGTCAGCGTGTAGAGTGTTACAATTGTAGAATAGCCGGATTTGATATTTTTCCTTGGTTTGTAGTGTGCTAGAGTCACTATAAGCCTCAAATCGAATAATAAGAATATCTCTCAGTGCGCACATCTAAATACCAGTAAAGTAATCACAGCTAACGCAAACCGCAAAATTTCAAATGGCCACGACCTGTTAACGACCAAATCATCGCTGTGTAGGCCAAAAAATAATCCAAACTCGTCGCCGAAACCACTTTCAATGTTAAATGTTGTCCTCTGACGATAGGCATCCCTGTGGGCTCGGCAGCTGTGCAGCTATTTTGGTTCATCATACGCCGTGTTGTAACGGCGATTGCACACACCCATAATAGAATTGTACGGCATATTGTTTGTCATTCTACATATTCGTCTGTCTGGATGTGGGTTTGTTTGCCAGAACAAGAAGATATGTGCTAAGCACTCAACAGCGAACATCAGCTTTGCGTGTTCGGCTCAAGCGAAACGAAGCGGCCTAAATTATTTGCAAAGCAAGTGACATCGACGAGGGTGTAGCGACGGCTACACTCGAAGTCCAACTTGGGTGATATTTGTGTTCGCTGTGCAGACACACACACACACACACATATAAGAACACAGTTTGCCGCGGTATGGCTCGGCTTTGCGAGTCGCTTGTTTTTATTTTTCCATTGGCGATAAAATAAATCGGTTTGCAGTGAATAGCAGCGCTCGCCTTATAATGTGTCGTGTGAAACTCGCCGAGTTGAGTTGTGCTGAGCTAAAGACAAGCAAAGTAGAATTTTCAGTTAATATAAGCAAACGTGTGTTTAAAACAGTCACCTTATCATAGATAGCTGTTTGCCAGCTGTTTACACTGTTACTTCGAATTTTGATCATTACATGTCACTGACCACAATTAATGCAGGCTCCTAATATTAACATCGAAATACTAGCGTAGGCCGCTGTGTGGCAACCCCATTCTGCTTTTTTATAGACTGACTTGACTTCTTGCCCACCTTATTTAGTTGGCACAAATGTAGAGAACAAATTTATATGAATTTTGCTGAATTTTGCTGGCATTATAAGCCGAATGAAAGAAGCCTACTGGATTCAACGTTGTAAACCTAATGCATTACCAGGCAAACATAAAAACTAACAAGAAACTGTAAGTGTTCCCTGTGAATAAGAAATCAAAACAGCCGCGCTACTGCGAATATGAGGGAAGGCAACAAAACGCGTGTCATTTATTTTATATTTAATTGCCTTGAACGCAACAACAAAGCATGCGTTCGGGACTTTACCTGGGATATGTTTAATATGACCATCGAAAATTGCCATCGGTGAACGATTGTGTGGTGGGGTGCCTGCGGGAATAAGAATTCCTATTTCCCTCTTCTATTGTATTCATATTCCCAATAAGCATCACCTATATCTATCGGGTTTTCAGGTATACAAATGAAAATAATTGTTATTTGTCCAAAAATTCAACTTATTTTCAATAATTCTTGACTAATTTCGAACAGGCACGAGCTAAAGTATACGGTCGGCCTTTTGGTCAGTCACCAGGCAAACAGGACTGGCAAATGTCCAAGTGATATTGAAGAACAAAATGAACCAATAGCTTAGAACAGTTGTTTTTTTTTTCTTATATTAAATAAGAGTGCTTCCATGTCAAACCATGGCGTTAGCAATCAAAACAGCTACGTCTTATGCCCAATCCAAAATAAAGTCGCACCAATTACTGTATTAAAGAAGCCAAAACAAATACCCGACATGTTGAAAGGAATATTCCTGAGCGTCTACGCCATTAAATCTATTTCCATTAGCTTAAAAGTCTTAGTCAACTCCGTCGATTGGCACAAGGCTAAAGGTTTAGTGTTTCTCCTTCGTGAATAACTAGGCCCTACAAAGCTGTACTATAGCCGGTTCGGAAAAACTGACTAACGACGAGATCAAATCAATACTTATTGGGTTAGGACTAAATTGCATCGAAATCAAAACAGTGGGGAAAACTACTCGAGTTTTTATTGTACATAGTGTACTTCGATTACAAAAACTTCTTAAATATTATGGCATGGAATGCACGTGTCCTTCGAAGCAAGAGACTTGAGCTCTTAAATCTTATGACGAACAACTATGTTGATATTTGTCCGCTCAGTGACACGTGGTTAATGCCAAATGCTTTTTTTCCCTGCCGAACTGTACTGTCTATAGAAACGATCGTTGCATTGGCTGAGGGTGTAGCTATTATTTTGAGCAATCCAATAGGCGTACAGGCGTACAGATAAACATAGAATCTGTATACTTTCCTGGCGCATTGGCAAACTGTTTGTTGAGCTCTTGAAATATTTCTGAAGACTCCAACCACAGAAAACATATGTCCAAACCCGATATCTTGAAAATATCTGGAATTGCTGGCAACTACATCCTCGGCGGCGACTTAAACTGTAGCAATCGAGCATGGAACTACGTTAGGGTAAACTGCTGGGGCAACACATTGCACGAGATTAACCATTTTATACCTTAAAGACTCCAGGTATCTAGGTGCGAGTTATAAAGCCATCAACAATCGATCTGCTCATCTCAATCACACCGAATAGGTTAACTGAACCTGAACTGAATTGTACACAACTACTTGTCGTCTGATCACCTCCCTGTTATCTTCAAGTAATTAGCATTACCACCAGAGTTTATCTTTTTTGAGAAACGATAACGAAGAAACAAAGATAAGTTGTGTTGTGCTCGCACTCAGCTGTTGCCAAGAGGGGCATGCAGCAGATATTAATACAGTAAACAACGACAATGGCACTAGCCAAAAAAAAAAAAAAAATTAATGGGTGAGTGTGCAAATACGAAGTGGTACATAAAGCAGGAAAAGGCTTATGTATAAGGCGTATACTTATTTCTCCATTTCACTTTGCTTTGCATCATCGAAATTAACTTAACGAATTTGGTTACTCAGTGTAGACAACATAGGTAAGTCTATACATTTGTTTGTATTCTTGTGGACGGTTGAATTTCGACCATTGGGCGATACTAGTGTATATAATGAAAAGCAATTAATGAATCATGCAAAGGCGTAAAAACTATAATATGAGGCATATTCACAAACCGAACGGCCAAAATCTTATGCTGACATATTTAAAATTTTACGTCTAGACAGCTTAGTTGTGTGTACAGAAATTTTGCCAGCACTAACACTTAGTCACAGCGCAGGAAATTTGGCCTATGGACCATTTACAAACCACAAGAGAGAGATGGAAAGACATATTGGAATTTCACGCTTTATAATGAAAGGGTTTCTACTTATACAATTTATTTTTGTGGAACAAATCATACAAACATTAAATATCCATTAAGAGACCATCCCATTGAGTTGTTCTGACGGCTTTGAAGGGTCTAAGAGCTGTTGAGGAATTGGCCCTTAGCGATTCAGATAACTCGACTGTTACGGGGGTTGCTAATAATTCTAGTCCTCCTGGAAATTCCTTAGCTCCGACTAATGGCTCCTGCTTCATCGAGAGATGACAGTGGTTTTGTTATTGTCACTTCCTC
This sequence comes from Cacoxenus indagator, assembly GCA_035041755.1. Lineage (NCBI taxonomy): Eukaryota > Metazoa > Arthropoda > Insecta > Diptera > Drosophilidae > Cacoxenus > Cacoxenus indagator. The sequence continues at coordinate 23,434 of JAWNKX010000713.1, forward strand.
AAACTTTTGGAGAAGATCATTTACCAGTTCAACCAACTTCAATAATCAATAACTTTATTATAAAGCTGTAATGTGCTCTCCATTGTTTGAATTAAAATGTAGGCCACAACCGTGCCGTAGAATGATGTCTATGAACTGGTGATTGTTGTATTAAAAAAGAAGTTAATAGATGCCTATATTGAACCATAGTTCCACTTGAGTAACTGGCTTTGGTGTCGATATTTCGGGCCCTAGTTCTACTGTCTGCACAGATTAAAACTTATTCTTCTTTTAGCTTAACTAGTTGGCGACTACAGATTAGCTTAGCATTGTAGTGTCAGATTTTTGCAGTGGTTCGCTTTTGCCAATAATCTTGCTTATTGGTCTTCGTTCTGTGGCATGTGTTAAGCATTGAAAGTCGAACTCATCTCTTTCTCGTTCTCCTTCTCCTGTTTCTCCCCCATTTGCTTATTAGACTAATGCCTCTTTAGATGTGTCGTTAATGGGAATATATTATTTGTAACCAATCCGCACTGATTTGAACTTCAACGTACAAAAAGCGATTTTATACAGCGTCATGCTGTCTGATTTCGTATTATTGCAGTCAGAGCGTCAACGTATCAATATTCGTACATGTACTTTTTTTTGCCGTATATCATTGCTTTTGGTGCTCAGAACCAGTGGTTGCGTACAGAGACCGGGATACCAAAAGTATTTGGTTTGTGGGGCACCTTACCCCATTTAGCCTGGTTGACCGTGCGGCGGTTGAAGGAACAGAGGAAGTCCTATCGAGGTGCGTCCTGACGCATAGTCCCTGAAAACACCACCCCTGAATAGGTTGAGACTTAAATTAAGAAACTCAAATCCATTAAGAGCCCCAGACATAACCAAATCGACAACCAGGTTGTGAAAGCCCTCCCATGAAAAGTACAGTATTCCTGACGCTTCTATTCAACAGCATACTGCCGATCTGCCACTTACCTTATAGTGGAAGTGCCCAATAATTCCATGATACCTAAAAACAGTAACTCAGCGAACCTTGTAGCTTTTTTACACCGATAAGCCTTTTCCCAATATTCTTCAAAAGAAAGAATATTTTTGAGTATATTCTTAGAAGTCCGAGCCGTTATCAAAATATATTCTGATCACCAGAAGAACTTCCTCGAGTCATTCAGCACATCTTACCGGCATTTGAGTCGAAACAATCTTCCTCAGCAGTCTTCTTGGATGTCAAGCAGGCCTCTGATTGACTGGTTGATGCATAAAATCAAAGTGATCCTGCCGGGAAAACAATTCCAACTAAAACTACTAAGTTTACAGATCCGGTTTAGATTCCCGATCGAACGGCATTCGATAACTTTTTTCGATAATCGGTTATATAGCAAACATCAGTTCAGGCCAAAGAATGCTCTATTTCCAAATAAAATGCAGTAAATTTTGATTATTTTTGTTTAATTTCTTCTTACGAAATATGATTGTAGATGTGCAGTTAAATGATACCATTCAATATGTAACAGAGGAATTAATTTAAAGTTTCGTTTCAATCTGTGCCCTCAGATTCCTGGACTTGCGGTTGTGGTGCTGCATCAACTGGCAAATTCACGGGAGATTGTTCTTTTATACCGGGTCTCTGTAATGTGTAGTTAAAAGTTTATGCATAAGGGACAAGATAAATTAATACAAATTTATATATGTAAATCACGTTATATTTCTATATACAATGAAAGACTGTTAACCCTTCTTAATAAAAACCCATTCAAAAGAAGGAAAAAGTGAGGGATTGAGATTATAGAGCATGGAACTTTGTCCTTAAAAGTTTAGCAAATTTGTTTGGGCATTATTAATGTAAGGTTCTATATTCTATGCCCGATGTCTCTAAATGACCTTTACAAGAAATAAGGACACAATCTGTGTAAACTAAAACGTGACAGTAAAATATATTATAATTCACCGAGAATTATAATCGCATTGCGTTTATCACCGTTACTCACCTGGCTATTCAATTTCTTTGCCTTTATAAACTTGTGAACTCCCATGGCGATATAAAAACCAATAAAACCAATAAATAATGTTAAAAGTATGTATGTGTAGTTCGGTTTGGGCGAAAACACGTTTTCTTCCAGCCTTACATTCTCAAATGCCGCGGGTGGGTAGAAAAATTTTATAATTTTAAATGTCCAGTTTCCCAGTGTTGTATTAGGTTCCTCCCGTGGAACATATACCAGTGTGGCGGCCTCCATTTTAATTTATCTTATATTAAATCTTGATCTGAAGCGAATGAAGTCGATGTACCTGAAGAATTATTCACAGTTTGACACGAAGCAGACAGTATAGGCAGTTGACTGGAAAAGAAAAGAATTCAAGATTTAAGATTTTCATCTTTACAAATAAAAAATAATAAAAGAAAGGAAAAATAAATAAAGAAGAAAAAATTGTATTAGCTTTTTTAATAAAGTAAACGCGACTTTGTTGCATATGGCGAAAATAAGATAGGCAATATTTCGTGAGGAATGCAGAGCCGTCGACTGATGAAAGGAAATATAGCGAAAGATCGGGGACAAGAATCTCGGTCTCCAATCCCTGATATCGGAGGTGATTATGCAGTACAGTCTGCTGGACAGGTCCTTTGTGACCCCACGGATTATAAATGAAAACGCTTTGAACTATTGGAACCTTAGTAGATTATGAGATGTTAGAAGGAAAAGCGCCACCAATTTCTTTTGGTTAACAGCTTTCGACTCCATATCGCACAGCGTACGTGCAGTACTACTAAGTATGTGAAGGGCAAATCAGAATTTAGTTGAATAGCAGTCGAGCTGCCAGTTTCGGCGGCGGAGTGGATGAGAGATTCGTATTTCTATACTGCCAACCTGCCACCCAATGCGGTAGCCATATGGCAGTGACAAGTTGGGTCGAGCAATCTCCTTTATTCTAATCTTTGTGGTGAAGTTCCTTTTGTAGCACGCAAAGTTTGTGTATGCATCTTGCTAAATGGCCAAGGATGATGAAGCTATAATTGGTCAGTTAGTATGCAGTAAAGGTGCACACAGGCGTATCTACACTAATACGCGTTATTTATTTAAGCAATGCGACAAGAAAAAAAATTATTGTCTGGAAAATTTCGGTTTACATACCTTTAAACTAAATTTCCTATTTTGAAACAATTTTGATTAGTTGAGAAATACCTGTGTTTAATTAGAATTTTTTTTGATGTGCACAATATAGCAGACTACGATAGACTGAGAAAAAATTGTATTTCTCTGGAGTACCATATAATTTTCGGCCTGCTGCGATTTCATGTGGATCTCCTATCAAAAGCCAAATCGAAAGTAATCTGTATATATAAAAATAGATGTCTGTCTGTGTCTCTGAAGCTCTACACTCCGACAATTCAAATCGAAAGTTTATTGCGTCGTTGGCGGTGATCATATCGTTAGTGCATTCAAAACGATAAAATCAAATATTATGTAATTTTTTTAAATGACACGAAATTGAACGATCTGCATAGTGAAATTTAAAGGAATGAAAGGGTCTCACTTGAAAAATTATATAGACAAAGTAGGATTAAAATTAGTTTCTTGGAAAATGGGAGTATTATTATTGTAGCGAATTGTTTTCAATTGTTAAAATATATATTACACATATTAATGTAAAAGCAGTCCATATAAGTGTGCTCTGCTTTCAATATTTCTTTTATTTGTAAATTTTTACCCTGCATTTCTTTACCTGTCAACTGGATTCTCACTATTCATAGGCATTTCATTTAATATCAATAATAACACCACGCTTAATAGGGATCTTGCCGTGCCAACTGTTATGGAGGTGATTAATTCTCACAGCTACCGCTATCACTACAGACTTTTGTCGCGTCCAAATCCGCTAGCTTCCTCCCTCACCCGTATCTCAACAAGGCGTAGACTGAAGAGGCTACACCCGCATGATCTCCCCATTAGAAGGATACAGCCTTCTATATCATTGCCATTTCGGCGCAATTTACATCGTTTTTAATTTAGTATAAGTCTAACTTTTTTTTTAAATCCGACAAATGTGTTATGCAGTTTACTGCGTTAAATGTTATAATTTAATTATGAAAAAAAAAAAAATCAATAATACTCAGGTGTAAAAAATTCAGTTTGTTAATTTTAGAAAAATTCCTTTAATTTAATTAATTTCGTAAGTGAATAAAATTAATGTATTTGGCTGTTCGTCCACGAATCTTATTTGGCGGTAAGTGATACTTTAAATATAGAGGTAGCCTTAAAATAATTCCAAATAGGCATTTCAACTTCCTAGTGGGATATCTACTCAAAATCAAGTCCTTTCGCTTTCGTTATAATTGCAATATGTCTACAGCTCATTTGTCTCCTTATATGCAACTGTTGGATGAAGAACTCGACTACTTTACGTGGTTTGTTGATGATTGTCTTAGGCAAGTCCTAATAGATCTCGAGGCGTCCACCGATGAAACGGTTATACGCTCAACACAACGATTAACTACGAACTTGATCACGTTTGCAATAAATTCGTTGGACCGCTGTGACAGGTTGATTAATATATTGAAGGACCTTATGATTTATATTTCGTCACCAGCTCTAAGAAACCATACTCGAGGAGCCGGTGATGGTCGTTCAATGACTACCGACTATCAAAACGAATTTTAAATTGAACAGTCAAGGTGATTAGTTGTCTAGATCTCTCGCTGGGATTATAATAAAAATAAAAAAAAATAAAACAAAAAGAAAAGCTCATAATTTCATAAATGCCTCATAATTTCAGTTGAGCGCGGTCTCCCGCCTCACACACACACATCACGCAGTAGCTTCGATTGCAGCACAAGAGACAACGGACGTTACAAACGTAGCAATAACAGCACAAGAAGATTCGCGTTTTGAATGCCATCGGTGACGGACATACTTAAAGCTATACAATCTATAAGTGGTGAAACCAAAAATATTACGAAATTTACTTAGTGCAAAGGACACAATAGTTACACATAAGTGTGTAGCTAGATAAATATTCTCGCCTTATTTATAAACAAACAAATAAATATTTAAGTGCAATTTAAACACAAACGCTAAAGCATGAGCAGACCGCATGGTCAAAGCTCTATGCTCAATAACAACAGTTAAGAAATCAATAGAAAATGAAAAACCAACAACATGGATATCACAACAGTAAAACACCTTAAAAACAATTATTATGCACTTTTGGCTGACACCACGTGTGACGAGAAGCTTTTTGATGAGTTCAAAAAGCATGTGCAAAACAACAATATCACCATAGATAACATCAAAGCTTCTGATGAAGACTCTGCCGAAAGCTCTGTATCGAGCAATCATCAAATCAACAACGGTTAATAAAAACTTTACTAAAAACGAGAAAACGTTACCTCCAATTAATGCTATGGACATCGATGCCCAACAGCTGATCACTTTTATAAAAAGTGGATTAAAAATTACAGATTTCAAAATCAAGGAATTTAATAATAAGAAATCAATATTCTTAAATTCACTTGAGGACTTCATTAAGGTACGTGTCTTCCTTCGAAAAATCGAAAGCAAAATTTTATACATACACCCCAAAGTGCCTAAAAACAAAAACATTACTACTGAAAGGTTTAGCTACAAACACAGACACAGATGAAATATAAAGTGAGCTGCGTAAGCTTAACAACGATGGCCTAGAATTTTTAAAAGTTAGACCATTCACAACTAAAAACTCCAGTTTGCAAAAAAAGGAATTACCAATCAGAAGGCAGCAAAGTTTCTGAACTTAAAGCAATAAAAACGATCCTACATCGATGTGTAAGATGGGAAAATCTTAGAAAACCCGAAATAAGTCAATGCAGGAATTGTCAAGGGTTTTTCCACAGCGCAGCAAACTGCCACCTACCACCCAGATGTGTAAAATGCACTGAACCTCACAGAAGCACAGACTGCCCTAAACCTCTAGTGCCCGCCAACGAAAAAGAAAAATTGTTCTGTGTACTCTGCAACAAATACGGGCACCCGGCCTCTTGTAAGGGTTGTGTAATATATTTGGAGTTACAACAAAAAATCCGTATTAAAAAACAAACATTAGCACAAAATTATAAATCCTTAACGGCATACACTAACCATAATATAAGTTATGCACAAACTGCTCGCCAGAATGTTACTTCCACAGTAGACAATAAGCTAATGTCACCAACTCATACACAAAACAACTCGAACTCGTTCTTAGAAGAAATCAAAAACACCATCCTAATCCTATCAAGCCAAATAAATGACCTGCAGAAGCATCTCGAATTACAAACGTCCAGAATCGACGTACTCTTCTCAATTATGGAATCATAAATGCCTAACTCAAACAGTAAAAATGTAAACAAAGGGGATCTAAAAATAATTGCGATAAACGTAAACTCAATAATTAAGTTAAACAGAAGACACGATCCACAAACTTTTTTGGACAAACACAATCCAGATATTGTAATGCTAAGCGAAACCAAACTAAACGACAAACACGAAGTAATTTTTAATAATTACAATCTAGTTAGGAAAGACAGAACCAGTTGTACCAAGGGGGGCGGAACAGGTATATTAATCAAAAAAGGTATCAAGTATATACCATGGTCACATGCTAAAAGAGATCAGTTCAAAACATTAGAGACCTGTATAATCAAATCCCAATACATGCGAATTCCTATCTATATATAATAGCATCATATCAGCCTTCAGGAAACAACAACTCAAACATAAAAGGCGAGCTCAATGAGCTTTTCCATCATCTGCAGCTGCAGCATACAAATATTTTCTTTATAATGGCAGGCGACATTAATTCCAAACATGCAGATTGGGGCAATGCTAATAATAATTCAGCGGGTATAACACTTAAAAAATGGCTAGACGATAACGAAATAACTTACAAGTTTAAATTATACGCTTCTACTAAACCATCATTTCCAAGAGGAAATTCCTTTCTAGATTCATGTCTGGCCGATAGTAGAATTCAAATAAATAAAGAAAATGAAACAACCATAATTATAATCATAATACAAGCCCCAAGAAACACAAACCAGCCTCTAAATTTTTTTACAAACACTACAGGCATAAAATTAAACTATAAAGGTAAAAATTGGATTAGATTTAAAAACAGAATTCTAGACAAACTGCATATCGAACCACCCATACCAAATAATAGAAACCTCGCAAATTCAGAAATAGATGAACACCTCGATAGAATCAATAACATAATAACCAAAACAGTCGACAAAACAGTTCCTGACGCTTTCGCTCCATTAATTAATGAAACTATTCAAGAGAACTTTACAATTGCAATAAAGAAAAATTTAAAACTAACTTTATAGTTCTTTCCCCCAAAAACCAGGCTCAAATTTTCAGACAAACTTTGAATTGCCACCCCTTACAAAATACGCAAATAGATCTAAGATTGGTGAAAGTAGCAATGGATAGGTATCAACTTATGACAAAGGCAGGAATAGACCCGACCCACAAGGAACGGAAATAGAATTTGCTACAAGCAATTATATGATCAGAAACATTGAAGACAACTTAAATGTAATTGGCGCACACCTCGAATCAGTTCACTCTACAAAGGAGGGTCAATCAGATAACTTGTTCCATAAACATGTTCAACAAGGTTTCGATAGGTTTTTATCTTTAAAAACCAAATTCGAGACATCGCAGTTAACCCTAACAACTTTCTCTAACGATAATTTGGCCAACATCATCAATGGTGAAATTGAAAACTATTTTATACAAAAACATATTCCACATTTTTAAAAATCTAAAAAATAAGCTATCTTCTGGACACTATAAAATTCCAAACATAGTTCTTAAAAATTTGCCAAAAGAATTAATAATTGAGTACTGCAAACTTTTCAATAACATGCTCAACAACGCATACTTCCCGAAAAACTGGAAAAAAGCCAAGGTAATACTATTACGCAAAAAAAAAAAACAAAGACCCTTCAGACTTAAACAATTTACGACCAATTAGCCTACTGCCTAACATAAGCAAAGTCTTCGAAATATGCATAAATATTAACATAAATAAACATTGCGACAGAGACAACTTAAAAAATGACCATCAATTTGGCTTCAAATTCAAACATTCTACCACCCACGCAATAAATCTTCTAATATCTGACATTCAATGGAAGTGGAACAAAAAATTTGTAGTTGGTTCATGTTTTATAGACCTAGAAAAAGCATTTGATAGCGTTTGGATTAAAGGCCTGATACTTAAACTAATAAGATATAAATTTCCCGTACACCTTCTAATACTTTACAACCAACCATAATAGCACATCCAGCAGTAAAGAGTTTATCATAGAAAATGGCCTAAAACAGGGTACAGTAAATTCACCTATTTTATTTAACCTATTCATGCTTAATATGTTAGATAACATTGAAAACATAATAGCATTCGCTGATGATTTAATCATTTATGCACCAGGAAAAACAATAGAAAATATCAATACAAATCTGCAAAATAATTACGATAAAATAGAAGACTATACAAAGCAATGGAAACTTAAAATAAATGTCAACAAATGTGAAACCTTGTTTCTTCGTCCCCCAATAAATAAATGCAACTCCATCAGAAAAAACTGGAAAACATTTAGAATATTCTCAGGAACAACTAACGAACTACTTCCTATATTAACAAGCACAACTAAGTATCTAGGTGTGCATCTAGATATATTCCTATACTTTAATAAGCATATAAATCAGCAATTGATTAAGGCAAGGAAGCCCTTTAATGGTTATCAAAATTTGTTCAATAGTCGCTACATAAATAAAAGGGTTAAGATCACTCATTAGGCCAATTATTTCGTATGCGTTCAACATATGGTTTAATATCGCACCTTCTTACATGGAGAGGATCAGAAAATTTGAAAGGAAATGCTTAAGAACATGTACATCTCTCTATGGGTCGCATAATAGTAACTATACTAAATTCATCTCGAACCAAAAACTGTATGATACAGCCAATATTCAAAGAATTGATAACTTCATAATTAAACTAATACGCCAACATATAGTCTATTGAATGGAGTGCCCAGAAAATAATCTGATCATAGGACCCTATTATGAAAGTGAGGAATACCTAAACGAAACCTTAAGAACAGGCTTCGTTCCACCAAGAGCATTCCTGCTGTTGGATAAAAAAGGGTTTATGCAAAACCAACGTGGTATACCGGTGTTTTATCACCTCCACAGACGAACGAATATCAAATCCGTTGCTTTAGACCTCCAGCAACAACAAAACTGGAGATGGGACAATAGTATTCGGTTAAGGGATACTGAAGTTACGACTCGTCGATTTTGGTGGCTATCCGAATAGCCTAGTACCATCTCCCATCCATTCAAATACCCTTTGCCATAACTTTTATCCTTTAGAGTTAGTAATGTAATGTTTTTTTCAATTTTTTCGTTACAATACACTTATGTTATTTTATTTCACTAAGCCATATGTATTATATTAAGCAGCTCCAAAAAGAGAATTATTTTAAGATATTATAAATTTCACTAGAGTACTCGTGGTAGAGTCAGGGCGAAATCTAGATTATTATGAAGTATTTTGTTTATTTAATTGTTCAAGTTATTGTTTAGATGCGAAATAAACATTAAAAAAAAAACAGCACAAGAAAAACTAACGACAATAACCAACAGCAACTGCAGCAACAACAGCCGAATGATCAAGCTTCACGCCAACGCTAGGCACTCCAACAACAGTAACTACCACTGGAAATACGATAACAACTACAACCGCTAACTACGGAACAACAAGCTCATCGATAATCTTGCCGACTCGTTCTCTCTACAATACAACGTCAACATCAACAATTAACATGCAGGTAAAAAACAGAACTTTATACCAAAACAAAACGAAAACAGTTACGAAAACAGAGTCAAGACAACCAGCCTCCAGCAGCCGTTACCAACATCAACAAAAAACAGAAAAACAAACCAACAACATCAGCGTACTGACTGGGTAAACCCAGCACACATAATAGGTTCAAGATGATAAGCTTGTCGAAGAAAATGTCGGCGGGGTAAATGGCGCTGCGCCTAAAATAACATAAGTAAAAAAAAGAAAAAAACACCACCACCACTATCACCACACATATATATAGCCATGTGCAAGATGTTGAAGAAATTCGTATATTTTCGACTCATGGTACGTAGCGCGGCTACGGGCGGGGTAGAGCGGGAACGTATAACCAAATAATATACATTTGAGCTGAAAGAAGAGCGACGTTTCAAAGTTGTGCTGAGGAGCATGCACCACGCCGCAGATCTTGAGGGGATAAAAAGGGATATAATGGAGATCGACCACAAAGTCATTAACACATCTACAACGTCCAACGACAAATTACAAAGAAGTCCCTTCCACTCTAAGAAAAATCAAATAACACAGTTATTTACAACATAACGTTGCTTTGTACGAAAATAATATTTGAGCCGCTGCGCTACAAACTTCATATCTAAGCAGGAGGTGCACATACTGCTAATAAGAAGGGCTGTGAAGTCTAAAAATCAACTGAAATTCAAAGATTGCCGTCTCTCGAGGAGAAAAGCGACAAAAAGGTGATCAATCAGAAAATTAGGATTCACATAAAATAAAAGCAGGCGTAACTAATCGCCAGAAGACTTAGAATCTGCTATAGTAAATCTAAATGACACCATTGCAAGAGCAGCGTTTCAGTCAACCCTAGACATCTCGTCCTACAAAACAAAACACTGCTCTCCACATATTCTGAGAAGCCAAATCAGACAAAAGCGTAATTTATAAAAAAAGCGGATGAACACAAGATCCCCCGATGCGAAAAATAAATTCAACACTGCAGCCAAAAACATAAAGAAATATATTCAACACCTCAAGAACAAAAAGAAACTCCAAAACCAGGCACCAATAAAATGGGGCAATGGATTATGGGCAATACTAAACCTAGACAAAGTAACGGATGGATGCTAACATCCATTGATTTTAAACACGACACACTCCAACCAAGCAAATGAGTCTCAGACAATAAGCTTACAAAATTACTTCACTCAAAATACTAACCACCGATGCTTACACACATGATTTTTGTAATTTCGGAGTAATTTCAATGTTGTTTTATTGAGGCCAGTCTTAAAACTCATCTTACTTTCTAACTTAAACTCTAACGAAACCTCGCTTTACAAAAGTTGTCCTATGCATCGCCTGATTCTGCTGTTGTTATTTTGTAAAGCGTGGGTGGTTTAAATATGCGTTGACACTCATATGACTTGGGTGGTGTGAATATGAGTTAACACTCAACAATTCAAGGTGAACACTGTTTTTTTTCTTTGTTCACGGTGTGAAACAGGGAGCACAAACCAGTGCTTTCTCTAATCCACAATCAAATATTTATTTTTTAAATAAACGTTATTTTTTACTTTTTAGTTGGGTTGGCTAAAGCGTACTTTTTAGTTTATTAAACTATATTTTATTAACGTATCGGATCTGTAAATTTAGAAAATATACAGAGATGTCACAGAAAACTCTTCCGGTAACATTCAAAACTTCCACAGCTTTGTTTGGGATAATTGGTTATTTTCACTCATAAGAACAGCTTTTTAAATAAAACCAATGATACGAATGGATACATTATTCTCTTTCAAAAAAATCTGCATCTTTTGAACAAATAATTTGTTTATCTAATTAATTTACCATTTTACAGACCGTCTAGTAAACCGTCTTTAGTAGGCAAACCCCATTGAGCACAGAGATGCAAACTCGTTTTAAATTGAATGCAAAATTTTTCAAAGATTTGGTTTTATCGAATATATCAACAAATTGTGTTGTATATTGCAGTAATAAAATTAATAATAACGTTGTTATGTTTAAAATGTTAATTAATCGCGTATTTTCTGTGCATTTAGAGTAAAAGTTAATTCAAAACTTGTTTCAAGTCGGCATGTTGCCAAAAGCAAAAATCGGCATGTGAACGCGAAGTAGAGACGAGGAAGAAATTTATTCGCAGAAAATCAGGATTTTAAAATGGAAGAACACTTTTTGTGTTCTTAAAAATATTTATAGATAAATGATTTTTTGCAGAGGAAAACATTGAACAGCGCAACACTAACATTTTCAAAAAAAATCATTGTGTATGTAAACAAATAAACATTGAAAAGTGACAGTCACAGAATACCATTGCATTAATGCACACAGGAGTTGTCGCGTATGTTGTTAAATTTGGCGCGAGGAACATTTCAAAATATTTTCTTTTACAATTTTAAAAGTACAATTGCAATAATTTCATTTCTTAATTGTTCTTTAATGTCAAATACATTTTTACCGTTCTTTTGTCAAAAATATTAATAATAATATGAATAATAAGTTTTAGAAGAATGTTTGTATGTGCTGACAGCCCTATTAAGTCAAGCAAAACATTCAGTTGAAGTGGATTTGGTAGTGGATAAAAATGTTTCGAACAAATGAAAACTCTCGAAGTTCTGTGACATCTACGGTTTCACCGAGAGTATTACAAAACTCCGGAAGCCGAAAACTCTAGAGTTTTCTGTGACACTCCTGATAGTGAAATATTCATTACTACCATTTGGGTCGGTTTTTTGTGCATATATGTAGATTTTTATGTCGTTTTGTTGCGTTGTTACATGACAAAAGAGACGGTTTAGAACGTTTACAACTACACCTAAACTAATGAATAAATAATGCGAACATAGACAAAGAGAGCTATTTAAATCAAATTTTGTAAGTCAGTTCACTTCAGTTCAGTTCAGTTCATTTGAGTAGACACCAATCCAATTTGAGGCAAGCACTTCCTTTTAACTGTAGCTTCGACTAGAATATAGTAAGGGTCTTCACGAAACATCATAAATATATAAAAGTTATAACACTATATAGTTACAAGCAACATAACACTCAATTGTGTGAATAGTATACGACATTGATAACATTTTTATTTTTGTATGCAGCTACGGTCAGTTGTTATACGACTTTATAACAAAATAACATTTATAACATATACGACACATAAACGACGTTGCGTGAAGACCCCTATTTCACGAATTCTTTTTATACTCAGACTGCAAATTGAACGAGCTATTTATGAGCTGTTTTCTCTGTTTCTCTCGCGGATAACGAACTAATAATGAAAACAACCTGTGAGAGTCGTCGGTTTAAGTGCGCCTGACGTGGTTTGCCATTCAGACGACACGACGAGAAAATGGATTCCACAATGGAAACTAGTTGATGTCCTTAGAGCTTACCGCTGAGTTCGATCCATTCTTAGCCACACACATTATAAGTAAAAAGTAAGTTTCTCAAGTTTATTCCGAACACAGGCTAATGCAGCAAATGACAAACGCTGTTACTTCAAATTTAACTGAATTTGGAATTGACGAGGAAGTAAATTCATTTAAACAGCCCTCAGTTTTGTGGGTCCCTAGCCTCTGACGGGCCATCGCCCGCACCACGATTTTGGCTGCTTAGAGCTGGTGAGTAATTATAAATGATCAGGTCCTCCCACAGATCTATTAACATATCACAGCGATCCAAAGCGCTGGTTGCGAACGCAATCAAGTTGCAGGCGTAATCTTTTGCTGAGCGTATGGTCTCTGCATCGGTTGCCTGCTCAATCTTCACAAGGGTTTGCGCAAGACAAACTTCAACCAACCATGTAAAGTAGTCGAATTCTTCTCTGAATAGTTGTCTGACAATGGTAATTTGCTCTTCAGACATGTTTGCTAATTTCAGGTGGACTTAATTTTGAGTTGTTGTTCCACGAGGATGATAAAATGGGATCCTACTTGGTATTGCAATGGAATTATTATTAGTCTACCTCTATATTTCAAGTGTCACTTACCGCCAAATAAGAGTCGTCAACGAATAGCCAAATACAGTAATTTTCTTCACTTACGAGATTTTGAAAAATTTTTCAAAAATTTAACAATTTGAATTTTTTTACAAACTGAGATTATTATTGATATTAAACCGAAATCCAATTGGCAGTTAAAGAAAAGTAAGATAAAAAGCTTACAATTACAAAACAAACAAAATATAATAATATCCAGAGTCAACTTATAGGGACTACGCCAACTATAACATTTGTATTTTCAGTGAAGGTTGGAGGAATAAAAAGCAAACCACCACAATACCAAATTAATACTCAATAATATACATGTATTGTATTTTTGCCGATAGACAAGCATCATTGAACACAAGTTCATATCACGCACTAACATTTCATTGACCTCTGAGTAATAAAAATCTCTGGCGCGATATTGTTCACACTACCTATTCTTGGCGGCATTAAAGCCAACTAGGTAAGTTGAACAGTGTACAGATTGCATACTTCTATGTACGCACATGGGAAAAGCTTCAAACTTTGAGTGTTAGAAGAGCACAGAGCATAAGCACGTATTCATCTGCTTAGCTGAAATTATATCTCGAAATCTAGCGGGGCAACTATGTGATAGGCAATAGCAAGCATTCCATTCCCAGTTGATCTGTTCATACAACATAAGAAGTGTCCTCTATTTTCAATGACATTGAAGTTGTTGGATTTTATATTTGGTTCGAGGGCTGCCGAATAAAGTCTGTTATTTTCAACTTAACCTAATCTGACTTTACCTAAGGCAAACTCTGACCTAACGAGAGAGATAGAGAGCGAGAGAGCTCACTTAGCAATACCTAATTTGACTCAGAGTTGTCCTGAAATATATCGTAGAATACATATTATAGTGCACATAGTAAGTCACACATAACGCCACCACTAGCCTTGTGGTGTTCGTTAGGTGGTCGTAAGTTGTGAGAAAATGAGGAGCTGTGCTAGCCCAATGACAGCGTGCGTTGTTGTCACAAGTCTTAGGCATCGAGTCTAGAAATGCCAACTTGCATGTCCCCAAATTCTTCTGCTGTTGTTCATAAGCCGTTCCCGTCTTTGCGAATTAGTACCTACCGGTGGTTCCATATGACTTCTCTTAATTTATACCGCTTTAAATGCATCGCATACCCATGCTACAAATACACAGTTTGTACCTTAGAACAGCATCACACGGCAACAAGTCACGTGTGCACAAAGATATAAATATCATACCTCTAAGTGTTGCTTCTAATGGTGATTCGAACTTAAATTGCATGTGCAAAATAATTACAATTTCGAGTGACTATCAAACAATCCAACAAATCTCTAGAACAAGCGCGAAACCTTTGGCCCAACCAAATCATTTGACACTTCTTAACCTTTGAGACTCTGCTTTGCTCGAAGAAAACTTCTCTACCTGCGCGTGTCTTAAATCATTTATTGTTATACGTTTTATAACTTTTGATAAGATAAAATTGCAATTGTTGTTTTCTACCTTTAATATCCAGTCCCAGTCCCAATCAAAGCCACAGTGCATTTTTACTTCACTCGGTGTTTTACAACAACTCACGTCATTTGATTTGTCTACGTAATGCATTTCGATTGAAATGAATGAACATAGTATTTTGACTCACCTGCCTTTTGTTTCAAGTGTATTTGGTATTCGGAACCAATTTAGCGTATGTAGTGTGATAATATGAGAGCACTTGTTCGATGTGTGGGTAGTGTTCGCCTATAAGTTGGATTGGCGGAATGCTGTGTCCACATATTACTTATTCTTCATTACCACAGTAATCTTTTCAATTGGTCATTAATTAAATGTTTAGCTATTCCACCGGAAAATGAAGGGCTGCGCCTTTCAATGATCGGTGATTTGTCCTGATTGATACTCCCTTCTGAACGGTTGGAGTCATGCGCCAATGCTGATACACTAGCACGCCATAATTCAGAATCTGTTACATAAAATGCTTTTATTGAGGATGGATATATACCACGACAGGTTTTTAATGCAGATAAGACTAGTTTAATTTGGATAAGAATGACTTAACAGTAAAGTGTCCAGTCATATGGTACAACTATAGAAGCATTCCTCATGTGATCCAACTTGAATATATCGGAGTGATGCTGAGCAAGCTGCTCATCTGGTGCGCCCATACGAATAGTGATTGGCTGCCCAACAATATTGTGTAACAAGAATATACAAGTAGAGATGTTCCAATACCTCAAGAGAATTACTATATACACATACGCGTATATTAAAATGGAAGAAGTCGGGTGTACTCATTTGATTACCAAATATCTAACCCTCTTGTGAAGAGGGTTCAGTTTTCATCTATTTCTTTAAATAGCTTTAGAAATATTTATTTTAAAATTATATAACTATATATTTGAGACTCTTGCAACAAGTACTTTCATTTGATATATATCACAACTTAATCGGTCCCGTAGATTCGAAGCCAATTGGCTATAAAAGTGGGACAGACAGACACAAGAGTGATCCCGTAATGGTTCCGTTTTCCACTGAAATGTACCGCGAAAGTTGAGGTATTCCATAAAATTTTTGTATGAAATTAATATTGTCAGTTTGCCGTTGAAAAGTATGTCAAATTCGAAATCGAAAGTCTGTCAAAGGAAAATAATATAAAAAAAAACTTACTTCAAATCGATAAAATCAATTTAGTTGTCTCAAATTTGGTGTGGGAAAAAATGCCAGTTCGACGTCGAAATATTGGTCGGAGTACGCACACAGAAAGGAAATAATATTATCGTAGGGTCAATGGGACTGAGGCACAGCATAGTCATTGTTTGATCGCAAATCGAATAAGAATTGGCGAGAGGAATTACTTAGGTAACCTTTGTTCATATATCTTTCTGCCGCCGATTATCACAAACAGTTTCAGAATGGATGTACATATACACCTAAACAATTCAAGATATATATATACGATATATCGTATAGATATATCGCAATGCTCAAATTGTCAAAAATACGGCCACACGAGAAATTTCTGCACCAGAGACCCGATCTGCGTCAAATGCGCCGGTAAACACAAAACAATCGACTGTAAAATTGAAGCCAACGGTCAAATAAAATGTGCATTGTGCGGTGCTGCATATACTGCAAACTACAAAGGTTGTGAGATATACAAAACACGAAAAAAAAAGAGTTCCATCCCTTAGAGAAACTAACCACCAAGTTCCGGCTGAGACAGTAGCAGTAGCTTCAATCGAGACTCAAAACTTAAACAAAATTAAGACCGGTTTGTCGTACGCTCGAGTAGCTAAGGATAAGAATGACACCAATAATGGCGAAAAGAATAAGAAGGAACAACTCACGAATCCTACCAATGAATACATAAGTAGACGCAGTGACATAAATACTGATATTACTGAGATGAAAGACCTGATGAAACAGGCAAAGCGCAGGGTGGAACAGCCAAAATTATTAAGCATTGCATAAAGCACGACGAGCTTGAGCCTTATCAGCATAACTACATGCAAGCGACGAACATTCAAATTAATGATCTCGTAGGACCACTCGCAGTTCACAAACTCTAAACACTTGAGTACAGGCGAACCAACATATTGGCCAACAGACACTAATAAAACACCTGACTTGATAGATTTTTTCATAGCGAGTCAAACGGACTACTCTTTATGGAAAGCTACTAAAGGATAGACAAATAAAAGTAATCATTAGGCTCCTCTAAAAATGAAAAACGGGTTATGGGCAAAGACGAACTTGGACAAAGCTAAAGTATTAGCGGACTATTTCGAGAGGGTTTTTACAGAAGTCGCCACCAACTCAGATGATCCACAACTGAACACAGGTATTAGCAGAGGTTTAGAACATATAAAACATGAAAAGACCACCATAGGAGAAATAAGAAAATGCATTAATAATGACATAAACGAAAAAAAGTCCCCTGATTTTGCGCTCCCGAAACCAGGCAAAGACGCATCAAAAGCAGAGTCTTATAGACCAATCAGTCTACTCCCTGTAATCTCAAAAATCTTCGAAAAGATATTAAGAAGTAGACTATTGCCACTACTAGAACGCAGGCACATCATTCTAAATCACCAATTTGGTTTTCGAAGAAGTCACTCAACGATACAACAAGTGCACAGAGTTACGCACAAAATTCTAAATGACATTGAGGATAGTAAATTTTGTATTGGACTCTTCTTGGACGTGGAAAAAGCTTTTGACAAGGTTTGGCATAGAGGACTCAAAGTAAAACTTAACAATATATTCCCTCAAAACATAGCACATCTATTAACAGTGCTAAGTGCAATAAAAACATAAATACTGCAACATCCATGTTGCAAGTAGACTTTAATAAAACAGTTGACTGGCTTAGAAAATGGCATATTAAAATAAACAAAAACAAAACAGTACAAGTTATATACACTAAAATTAGATTCACACCAATCCATATAAATATTTACGGAGACGACGTAACCATTCAAAAAGAAGCCAAGTACTTAGGATTATATATTGACAGTAACTAAACTGAAAACACCATATACAAAAAAAGCGTGACCAAATCAAAATGGAAGTAAGACAACT
The DNA here is from genome assembly GCA_035041755.1 of Cacoxenus indagator. Lineage (NCBI taxonomy): Eukaryota > Metazoa > Arthropoda > Insecta > Diptera > Drosophilidae > Cacoxenus > Cacoxenus indagator. The sequence goes on from JAWNKX010000713.1 coordinate 41,844, forward strand.
GCACTGGCTGCTCAAACCAAATTCAAACATTTCACCTGAAAACAAGCTCCTAATCTATAAGACAATTATTAAACCAATTTGGACATATGGAGCCGAAATATGAGGAGTTGCCAAAAAATCAAATATAAAGTTAATCCAAAGGCAACAACCGAAAATTATTCGCACCATCAAAAAAGACCAATGGTATATCACCAA